>BCLG01000082.1:150788-195063 GCA_001602295.1 Zoysia matrella
TGCTAGGCTGGGCCGGCGCGGGAGAGAGAAAGGGGAGTGGGCCGGCAAGCTGGGCTGCACACGAGAGAGTGGGCCGGCTAGGAAGGAGGGAGAGGCGGCTCAAGAGGGTTTTCTTCTTATTTTCTTTTATTTCTTTCCTCTATTTCTCTTAATTCTCTTCTTAAATTCTTAAGCTTGTTGATTACTATTTATTCATTCCATTAATTATTTCAATTATATGCAATGACATGAAATGCTATGCACTCCTAGCAATTTATTTATTTATTTATTTTTATTTTTTTTAAAGAATTTTCAATCTAGTCTAAATTGTGACATGCATTTAAATTTTGGATTTTTAATATTTGAAATAGATTGAATTTTTGGGTGTCACAATAAGAAAAAGATTCATTGTTCTTTGGGCCAAAAGTTGGAAGATGGCCTATGTGGCCCAAGTGCTAGGTCTACCACTGACTGTCTGTTAGCGCATGTCAATTGAGAATTCACACGTAGGAAGTACTCCAGTTTCTTGCATTGGCTCGGTTGTGGATTTCCTACTTTGCCACTACCAAAAGACCTGGATTCAGGCCTAGCTACGTTGTTGTACCAGAAACTAACAGTGGCTAGAGTATCTATGTTGACAGTTGCATGAATCAATACACGTTCGATTAAAGACTGATAGCATCTTGACTGTACAAAAAGAACTCTCGAAAACATGGAACTCTGGAGTGAAACGTATGCATCATCATCTCAATTGGCACCTCAGCATCAATGCATCAAGTGGCCTTTTCATGAGCTCCATACGCCCTTATTTCTCTATCTCTACTACTATCTTATTTCTCTCTATTCTGTCATTGGCTACCGATCCCAGGTCAGGTTGATCAGTCGACAAATATACAACAGGTAAGCATCTTCTCCGCAATTTCATAGAAGTAGAACCACACCTGCTACTTGAGCATAACTGTAAAAATATTGGACTGCACCAGCAGACAAGCAAAAAACACTACTACGAAAGGACCCTTCAATGTCGGGTCATAAGATTCTGCAGTGTCGGTCAAATTGTGCGACACTCCTCATACGACACTGCTGTAAACGGTAATCAATATCGATCCGAAGAAACCGACACTGAATCAAATTATCAGTGTCGGTCAAATGACATCATCCGACCGACATTGATAGCAGCGTCTTCAGTGTTGGTCATGATGACGCTAGCGAGACCGACACTAGCAATAACAACAGTAGTGTCGGTCGGCATGATATCATCTGACTGACACTAGTAACAACAACAACAATGTCGAACGGCATGATATCATCTGACCGACCGAATTTACTACAACAGCAGTGTCGGGCGGCATGATATAATCTGACCGACACAGCTATTAGTTACACCAGTGTCGCTCTCTTGACGCCATACGACCAACATTAATTTACATTAACATCAATGTCATTTATTATGATGTCATGGAACCGACACTACCATTTCCACTGTGGTTTCGGTTATGTTGACATCATGCAACCGATACTGCTCTCACTACCAACAGTGTCGGTCTCAAGGATGTCAATTTTGCTGACATTGTTTACAAGACTCTCATGTTATATATTATGACGTCACGTGGCTGACACTACTTTTTAGATTAGGGGTGTCGATTTCTGTGACGTCACAAAATCGACACTTTCATGTATTTGAATAAGGGTCATCTGAATAACACAAATCAAATGCAAATAATAAATTAATAAAATATATTAACAGAGATAATGTATTCACAGAGTGAATGTTTAGGGTCACATATGTACACAAGTTCATCCAATGCAGCAGCTTAATTTACACATATACATGAATATACATACTTCACATAGAACTAACAACTAAAATTTTATTTGCTCGGCCAACTCAGATCTTGTTCATTAATTCTCTTCTGCCCAGCCTCAAAGTTTTGTCGAATTAGTTCAGAATTGTTATATTTCCTGCACCAATGAGAAAGTTCTTCATGTCTTGACACATCAGCTTCTAGGTCATAATATTTACCCATTGGATGAATAATGCATCATGAAGTCGATCATCCGAGATGCAATGTCATAGAGTGTGGCTTCATCATATTGGTTTTCTTGCATTTGCACTTGCTTGTCTGGCTGCCAATATTAAGAACATAATTAGTAATTACTAAAATGCAAATATCAATACTGTGTGAAAATGAAAATAACAATATATTACTAAAACTGCAAGTACTTACATTTTTCTATATATAATCTTTCTTGGGCAATGTCATGTATTTTTCAGAGCCAGCTTCTATGTATTTGCACACATAGTAGCCACAATGCACACTGCCAGGAGCCTGTTTTGCAAACTTTAGGAACAAAATGGAAAGGTTAAAAGTCTCAAAGATATAGACAAAAAGATATAGACAAAAATATAGTGATATAGATTATTGAATTATGGTGTAGTAGTACCGGAAAATGTGTTTTGTACGACAATTTCTTTTTCATTTTGCATGGTGTTTTCCTCCAAGCTTGATGTTGAACCTTTTAGCTTTATCCCCGATAAGAAATATTGTGTCATGATTATGAATATCAGATCACTAAAGAATTAAAATGATATTAGAGGTCATTACACATCAAAGACTTCCAAGAAATCATTGTAGGTGCTCCTCTCACGATCAAGGGAGTCAAATACCCAAGCCTTCCCTAATTTTGGATATATCATGAAAGCAACCCAATGATCGCTATATCAAAAGTACAATTAATCATGTTAGTGTTTCAATTTCTTAGTCAAAAGTAGGGTTAAGTAAGTGATAGAGGAAAGCATACTCACTCAAAGTTATAAGGAGCCATGATGCACTCCCTGTCCAGCCAATTGTGCATGGCCCTACCTATGTAGGCTGCTACAACATTCCTAGCATTTTTTACCATCACATTATGGTACGCCTTTTGTTCATTCTTCCTCTTGCCCTTCAAATTAGGGTGGTCCATAGGGATGTTGATCGCTGATTGGGTTACTGCTGTTGGGTTAAGGTACCTGACTTTCTTATCCGCACCACAGTGGAAGCATATTGTAAAAACATGAAACAAGATCTTCCTGAAGGATCTTGTGATCTTACAGAGGATGATTTTCCTGAGTTCAAATATTGCATGCCTATTACCGAGCCATATGTTCAAGGAGAAGGACTGGATGATGCATAGATTTCATGGGTGGTACTTAAAAGCTTGTTCTAAAGGTGTTCAGTGTATCCAAGCTAAGATTCTTGGGGAACTTTTTAACATTGTGCCAATGGATCTAAATGTGACATTTGAAGACATACATGCCCTCTATAACCTCGGGCACCAGAGGCGTGTGCTCCACCAATTCCTTTTTCTCATAGGTGTATGGTTATTTCATAACCTTGAGGAACATTTGAACTATAAAAGAAAACATTAATGTGTGTTCTACACTTTAGCGGTTAACATACTAGACAATAGAAGGTGCTAACCTATACTTGTCGGGATAGTATACCCCGGGTACTTACCGACCCGGCCTCTACACAAAAGCCCATCTGTAAACTACAGCCCACAGTCCGTCTACAGTCCACGAAGAACCACATCCCGCCACGAACGTCCTGACCCCAGGGGTCGGATCTGCGCAAGCGTCCAAGCCCGACCGACGAAAGGCTGAAGCTACACAACAACGAGATTCAGCCTGCCAACAGCAAGAAACCAACGCTCTGGCCTGACCCCACGAGCAATGCCTTAACAACCAACCACTGTGACCGCAGAGATTCCTGACAACGTACAATAGTAGGTAAAGCAACCTTGCTAGGGGGTAAAGCATTCCAGAAGTCGGTAAAGCAGCCATACGATCGGTAAAGCAAGACGGAAAAGTTTCCTTTGTCCCCTGCGACTGAGCAAAGGACGTATGAAGGCCATCGGCCAACTGTACTGGCGCCAGCAGGCGCCAGGCGACCAACTCAAGCGACGATCAAGGCCCCACCTGGCGAAGGGCCAGCAGGTTCTGTAGCCGCCAAGTTGGTGCTCCTGGACCGATCCCTATAAAAAGGGTACTGTGGGACGTTACACGCAAGGAAAAATCGAGTGAAGTTAGCCACCCCATTGTAACCACGTCCACTCACGCGAGCTAGGGTTCTTAGATCGAGCCAAGACCCTTTCGCATTGTACTTGTGTTCTTGAGTTCATACGATTTGATCACTTTCTCACCTCTGGACGTAGGGTACTACACCTCTTGGCGGCCCAAAACAGGTTAACCTTTGAGTTCCTTCCGTAGATTAGGCCATTCAAATACGAAGAGCGCACGAATACTCCCTCCGATTACGTAAATTTTACTATGTCGGTGGTTAGAACACCGACAGTTGGCGCGCCAGGTGGGGGGTTTTTCGTTGTGCGTTTTCGCTTTGCTTTTCGATGGCTCCAGTTTTCGCTTTGGTGGGGGTGTCCTCAGTCTCTCGCTTGTTTTTGGGGGTTTTGCGGTTGCCATCGCTCGTGATGGTCGATCGTGGAGCATCCCCACCTTCGCTGTTGGCCAGGCCTTCCGCTTCGGAAGACTGGATTTCGTGGCCGACAACGGCGACGAGCTTCACCTTCAAACCCCGCTCGAGCGGCGTTCACCTCGGCGTCGATCGCCTCGTCGTCGTTTACCTCGTTGCTTGCCTCACGATGTGTTGGGCCATGACCCCTCCTGTGAGTGCTTCACGCTCCTACCTAACAAGGCCGCGGAGGTTGATACCCTCGGCAAGGCTCTTGACAATGATTCTTCTCCGCACCGTCACGCACTTTCTGTCGTCAAAGACGCTCTCCGACACAAGATCGCGGCCGAGGGTGATGGCCAGGGCAAGGGTGCCACTGCAACAAGCGATGGCGCTCGAACCTGGGCCCGGGCCCGGTCCACTTATCAGCAGATAATGGACAGCGGCACGCCCGCCTTCGACACGTCATATGAGAATCTGGTGGCGGCGGCTTACGTCCTCCACGAGTCCGCCATGCCAGACAACCTCACGCTCAAGGAAACCTACGACCGTCTACACGTCTACCTCGACGGCGCGCTTCAACAACCCAACCCCTCGCTTCGTCAGCACTCTGAGGCGCACAGCTCTCACCGGCCGAGCGCCGACCATCGGAGTCCGGCCTGCGATAGTCGCCACAGTCGGATCGAGGCATGCGATCCTTACCCTCCGTCTGGCAACGTTCACCAGCGCCTCGGGGAGCACCGTGACGTTCGTCACACGATCGACGCGCGAAAGCAAGCCAGGAGCGATCGCTATGCCGAGTCCAGGCGGGAGCGGTCTCCCGACACCCGCCGCCATTAGCACAGCTACGATCACATCTGAAGCCTCGGCCCTGATGAGGTCAGGCCCTGAGCGTTTGGGTCCCACATCTGGAGAGCACCTTTTTCTCAGAGATTCCGCGCTCCGACCAACATCGTCTGATACACTGGTGAGACCAACCCTGCCCACTGGCTCGAAGATTATCGTCTTACATGCAGAGCCGGTGGTGCGGACGACCTATTCGCCATCCAGTACTTACCACTTTTTCTATCCGATTCGGCCAGGGGTGGCTCGAGCATCTTCTGTGGGACAACATCCACGACTGGTCCAACCTTCGTCACGCCTTCGTCGGTAACTTCCAAGGGACCTACACCCGCCCGAGTAACTCCTGGGATCTGAAGAACTGCAAGCAAAACCATGGCGAATCGCTTTGTGACTACATCCAACGCTTTTCGCGCAAGCGAAACGAGCTGCCCAATGTAAGTGACGTCGACGTTATCAGCGCCTTCACCTGCGGCACGACATCTAAGGCGCTCGTCCACAAGTTAGGGTGTAAAAACTCTCGGACGGCACGCGCCCTTCTTGACATCGCCACCAACTTCACCACGGGGGAGGAGGCTGTCCAAGCCCACTTTGACCGGGATCGAACCAAGGACAAGGAGAAGTCTAAGGTCGACCACAAGAACGAGAACCGTTCCGACTGACGCTCCGACCGCAAAGACGACTGGGACCGGGGTGGCTCGAGCAGCAAGAAGCAGAAGAACCACCGGCACGACGAGGAGTTCGTGGGCGTCACTGAGTAGCCACCCCGATCCCCGGCAAAGAAGCCGGTAGGCCACAACCACTTTGAAAAGCTGCTCGACAAGATCTGCACCAACCACGTGACCCCCGTCAAGCACACCTTGCGGGATTGCCTTCTCATGCGAGCCTTCTACAGGGACCACTTTCGACCCGACTTCCGTCAGCCTCAAAATCTCGGCCCTCCTGCAAAGGAGGCCGAGGGTAACACTGACAACGCCTTTCCCGAGCCAAAGGATTGCCTGATGATCTTCGGCGGACCAATGGCTTACGAGTCACGCCGCCATCAGAAGCAGACGTGGCGGGAGGTCAATCTCACCGACCCCGCTGTGCCCACTTACCTCAAGTGGTCGGAGGCCTCGATCACCGACCCCGTCAACCACGCGACCCCTGTCAAGCATTTTCGACTAGCACCTGAGGGCTTCACCCACCTCTTTATCGCCGTCGATAAGTTCACCAAGTGGATTGAGGCGAAGCCAACCCCCAGCATCGGCTTCGCTCGAGCTGTCGAGTTCATCCGTAAAATCATTTGCCGCTTCGAGGTGCCACACTCCATCATCACCGACAACGGCACGCAGTTTACCTGTCACGTCTTTCGAGAATTTTGTGAGGAGTACCACATATGGCTCGACTTCGCCTCCGTTGCCCATCCGCGGACCAACGGTCAGGTCGAGCATGCCAATGGGATGGTGCTGCAAGGATTAAAGACTCAGATCTACAACTCCGTCAGGCAAGCGGCTGGGCGGTGGGTCAAGGAACTCCATCTGTGTTGTGGGGCTTACAAACGACCCCCAACAGAACCATGGGGTTCACCCCCTTCTTCATGACCTTCGGAGCGAAAGCTGTGCTACCGACCGACCTTGACTACGACTCCCCGAGGGTCTGAGCCTATGACAAAGAAAGGGCGGAAGCGGCGCAGCAGGACGCCCTGGACCAGCTGGACGAAGCGCGCGACATCATCATTTTACGATTGGCCAAGTACCAGCAGAGTCTGCGACGACTACACGCTCGGCGCATCATGGTTCGGGCCTTCAACGTCGGTGATCTTGTGCTCAAGAGAGTGCAAGACAAGACCGACCACCACAAGCTATCACCCCCATGGGAGGGTCCTTATTAATCAAGCGAGTCTTAAGGCCAGGTGCGTACAAGCTAGCGACCAAGGGCGGCAGTGAGCTAGCCCATGCCTGGAGCATCGACAACTTACGTCGTTTCTATGCATAATAAAATCAACTTTCTATGCATTCTCTTGTCTCACTAACTATTTTTTGGCAGTGAATCGCAGTCGAATCGTCTACCCTTCACAACCCGGGGGCTAGTCATAGAGTTCCCCACTTGAGGGTCAGAATGATCGACCCCTTCGCTTTCGACATTTCAGGCCTCGAGCCTCGATCTAAGGCTCCGTGCCTTAGCCTCAACAAGGCTTCGCACCTCGTTCCTACGATCTAAGGCTCCGTGCCTTAGCCTCAAAAAGGCACCATGCCTCGTTCCTACGCTCTAAAGGCTCCATGCCTTAGTCTCGCGAAAGGCTCCGTGCCTCCCTCTGTTTCCTCGGGGCCCAAACCCCCGACCCGCACCAAGTTACGAAAGCACTTTCGTTCAAGTTTTCCTCGCGCCTAACGATCCGACCCGGCGTTGGTGATGCTCTACGGCTGTATCGAGTCCGACACTCAACCCTACGAGCTATATCCAACCCAGTCGCTTGATAACGCCCAACGGAACTCGAGAAATGTTAAGTGCGAAAAACTGAAACACAAAAGAGGGTCAGAAACTCGTGTATTCACACATCGTTCAAAGGTGTTCATCATAGAATTGGATACAAAATGCTGCTACTTCCTACAAATAACTAAGGGCGCCGCTACTGCACGTGGGGAAGGGCCGAACCGCTCCCGAAGAAATTCCGGTCCGTTGGAGTCGGTGGAGACCGCCTGTGCCGGTTGCATCTCGGGCTCGAGCGCCGTCATCTCCTCCTCCGTCAACCCGGAAGCAAACCCCTCGACGATCCGATCGAAGTATGCATCCGGGTAGTGGGAGCGGGTCAGCGCCAGGGTCAGCGAGGCCCTGTCCTTCAGCGCCCTCATCACTTAGGCGGCGATGATGCTAGGGAGCTGCTGCAACATGTGCGTCATGACCTCCGTCGAGAGGGAGCTCTCGTGCACGCCAGCAAAGATCCGATGCAGCAGACGTCGGCCCGCGGACCTCAAGGGTCGGAGCTCACCGACCAGAGCTGCAGCACACACACCGTCAAAAGGCCGACCCCTAAGGCCAATCAATAAACAAAAGGTATGACACTTACCATCCCGCTCCTTCGCCACAGCTTCGACAAGGCCCTCGACCTCTCTCAGCTCCACCCGAAGCAGCTCGACCTCGGCCTCGACAACCAGGCGAGCTTCCTGGACGTCGAAGGCGGCTTGCTGCATCTCCCGCAGCTCCTTCGACAACCGCTCGACCTCAGCCTCCGCAACGGCCCGCTCCGAGTCAAGCCGGTCTCGCTGCTCAATGGCTCGCAGACACTCTTCCAAGGCCCTCTTGGTGGAGGACTCGACACTCTGGTGGGCCCTGTTGGCGTGGGCCAATAGATCCTTGAGACGCCGTACCTCCGCGTCGTGTTGGTCAGTTTGCCTCTGGAGCTCTGCAAAAAGACCAAATTTTCAGTCGAGACCCAACCTCAGCCTTTAATATGGTAGAGCTTAAAATCTGTTTAACTAACTTACTTGCGATCGTCTGCTGCGCCGAGGAGAGGTCGGAGGAGAGCCTCCGGTTTTTCGACCGCACCGACACAGCGTCCATAAGCGCCTGGTTAGCCTCGTCGAGCGAGATGCGGCTTGCTTCCCGGGCGGCATTGAGCTGGTGGTGTAGCTGGATCGCGGAGTCTCTCGAAGCATCCCAACCAGCCCAGCTTGCAGAGCATTGCCTCGGGGAGGTTGACCCACGGCCGCAGCCAGATTCGCCTGCAAACGACAACGTTCAAACACCGCAACAAACATGTTCGGCTAAAAACCTTAAAATGCTCAAACATACCCGACGTTCCACCTGGTACGGATCGTCGAAGAGGGCTTGGCACTCATCCATTATGCCAAATAGACTACAAAGGCTAGAAGCCATCGCTAGGTTGAAGCGACGGACGCCGACCATCCGGTCGTCGTAGAAGTTGTACGCCTCAGCCACGGCCTTAGGCATGAGATCGGCCCTCCTTCCGGTCCTCAGCAAGGCGGAGGGCGAAGAGTCGGGCGCCCCTGTGGCAGCTGATGGCATCGTCGGCGCCGTGGCCAGCTCGGCCTCTCCTCCCTCCTGCGCCTCTACGGCGACTCCACTTGAACCGGCCAGGGCCGCGCTCGTCGATGGCTCGCCAACCTCCTTCACAGTAGTCCCTTGCAAACCCTCGGGCGCGTCTGCTGGGAGGACTTCCGACGGCTATCTCGCTCAGTTCCCGCGCACTCTCAGGGGTGGCGGGCAAGATTTGACCAGCCGGTTCTTTGTGGGCCGAGGGCAAGGGAGACCCCCTCGGGCCCTCGGCCTTCGTCATTTCCATCTCCCCTCTGGCATCAGTTGCCAGAGAGGAGTCTTCCCTCTCCTCCGTGGCGACAGCTCCTTCTTGGAGCCCAGGGGCCGCCTCCTTCGGGACCTCGACGGCTTTCTCCTCTTGGGCTTCGGTGACCCCTTCTTTCTGGGCCGTCAAGGGAGGCGGCTATAGCAGTACACCGCCGACCACCTGGGTCGGCGGGTTCTGGACTTCAGACGGCTGGGGCGGCGTCCCTACACGCGCTGCCGCACCAGTGTTAATGTGGGCTTCACCACCGGCACCTTTAGATGCCGATGTCGAAACGGCAGTAGCCGGACGCATTGCGGCGACTGACAATGGAGCCCTGCACAACGTCAAACAGGTTAGAAACAAACAAACCCAAATGAAAATCACATCTAAACTCTCCTGATCCGAGGGAGAGCCGATTGGCCCGCGCTCGGGGGCTGAGCCACCCCGGTTCCTGCCACCCAGACCGTGGCGGCCGCTGCCGCGGTCCCAGAGTCAACCTCCACGCTCGCCGACGTCAACCAGAACCACCACTTGCGGTGCAGCAGTCCCAGTGGTCAGGGTTGGAGCCCCCGACCTTGCACTTGTGTTTGAAGGGACCCCAGCTGATGGAGCCCTAACCGATCTCTGAGCTGGTCGCGCAGTCGGCGTAGGAACAGTCGGACTGCCGGCCGGGAACGACCTTGAGCCAGCGCGACGCTGTCTCTTGACAGCCTTCTTCTTCTTGGCCGGGGACATGCATGCCGAGCTTGTCCCAACAACGTCCCTCGACCCGAGCGCGGCCCCCAACAGGACCTACATCGACTACATCGGCTAAGTTCGACTGCTATCCACGACCCAACCCGATCTACTCTACGAACTCAAACAACACAGCCAAAAAGAAGCCAATTCAATAGGGTCGGGTGATCCTTGTCAAGGGGTTGCGATCCCTTGAACATCTCGTCGGCGACGTCCACCACCAGCTGCCTGCTGACCTGCTGGGCTACCTCCCGATCGCTCAGCTCGACCCTGACCACCTCTCGGGTGGTATCGTCCTTCCCCTCATAGCTGTTTATGGGGAAGGCTCGGAGGCGCAGCGGCTGGACCCGACGCCGCACGAAGGTAGCAATAACAGCGGCACCGTTCAGTCCTTCATCCCTCAACCGTCGGATCTTTTGCAGCAACGGCCTCAGCACATCCTTCTCCTTGGCCGTCACCTTCGCTTTCCACATATCGGATGTCTCGGCCGGTGCGTTACGAAAGGCCGGGAGGCTGGGGGTGGCGTTCTTGATGTAGAACTACCCGTCGTGCCATCCCTTCAACGATTTCTTCAGTGACACCTTGATGTACTCCTTCGCCTCGGCGCTCCGAAGCATGATCGCGGCACCGCTAACCTGCCTAGCTGTGCCGGGCACCTCCAGCACCTGGCTGGCCTGGAAGAAGTACCGCCATCGTCGCAGGCTCGGCTCCACTCCCAAATACGTTTCGTAGAGCATAACGAAGATGGCGATGTGGAGAATGCTGTTGGGGTTGAGGTGGTGGAGGCACACGCCATAGTGAAGCAACAGTGTGTGAAAGAAGAAGCAGCCGAGAGCGCCAGCCCGCGCTCGTGGAAGGAGAGGAAGCTCACGATCTTCCCCTCTGGCGGCACCGGCACCTTCTAGTGCTCTACCGCCTCCCACTCGCCGTCTTCCTTCGACGACAACAGCCCGGCTCTGTGGAAGGATTCGAGCACTTCCTCCGAGACGGCGGAGGGCTTCCACGCGCCTTCCATCACAGCGGCGACGAAATCAATGGCAAAGAAGGCGAAGACGGGGACGGGCGCAATGCTCGCTGGAATGGGCACAATGAAGACGAAGAAGACAAAGGCAACGAGCTCTGGAAGGAGAGTTGGCGCAAGAAAGCTCAAGGACAGAGACAATGGAAGGCCGGTGAATTTCGAAATCATTGCGCCCCCTATTTAAAGACTACAGGGGAGGGGGTGAACGTTACTCACCCGCACCAACCACAATGCGATGGCACAGTAACTGCTCCATCGTGGGCGCGTTTCACAACGAGCACCCGCCGCGTCGACACCCCACTCACTGACGGGTGGGGTCGGACGCCGCCTCACCACCTCCGCAATGATGGAGGTGACGTGAGCCAGTATTACATGCCAGCCAATGGCTGATTGGCGCCAGTGGATGGGACGCGACCGCTCAAAGCGCCGCGCCCCCACCACCGTTCGATCGGCGTCATTGAACCGACCGGATCAACTGGCGGTTGCAATTCCCAGATGCCATATCCACCGTCCGCGTGGAGGCAGCGGGATCGTGCGATCGTTGGAACCGTTACCAATGCCTATTACTAACACCGTGAGTCATCTCATGGATCGAGACAAATGGGAGGTTGAGCGATAAACCGACCTGCCCGATACTTGTTCGGGGCGCTGATCATGGAAAACGACTGAACCGCCTAGTCTGACCTAAGCGCGATGCTGATCATGGGACGCGACCGGCCCGACCGGTCCAATCTAGGCATCTGTCCCAACACTCAGCTGATAACAAAAATCAGCCTCAAATCGACCTCAGGGGTCGAAAACTATCAAGGACTAAGCCCACGACTGACCCTTCGGATCGTTCGGGGGCTCCGAGGCTACGCCCTACGAGTGCGCTCGCGTGCCCCCATATGACCGACCATCAATGCATGAGGTCGGAGACAAAGACTAAGCCCACGACCGACCCTTCGGCTCGCTCGGGGGCTCGGGGACTACGCCCAACGGGCGCACTCGTGTGCCCTCGTAGGACCGACCATCAGCGAACGAGGTCGTAGACGAAGACTAAGCTCACAACCGACCCTTCGAATCGCTCGGAGGCTACGCCCTACGGGCGCGCTCGCGCGTCCCCGTAGGATCGACCATCAGCGAACGATGTCGAAGATGAAGACTTAGCCCACGACCAACCCATCGGCTCGCTCGGGGGCTCGGGGGCAATGCCCTACGGGCCCGCTCGCGCGCACCCGTAGGATCAGAAACCAATCTTCAGCAAGGATCAGCCCAACGCCGCCTCAACAAAGATTGCAAACGGCGCAGGGCTCGGGGGCTACTGTCGGGAGAGTATACCCCGGGTACTTACGGACCCGGCCTCTACATGAAAGCCTATCTGTAAACTGTGGCCCACAGTCTATCTATAGCCCATGAAGAACCACATCGCGCCAAGAACGTCCCGACCACAGGGGTCAGATCTGCGCAAGCATCCAAGCCCGACCGACGGAAGGCGAAAGCTACACAACAACAAGATTCAGCCCGCCAACAGCAAGAAGCCAATGCTCGGGCCGGACCCCAGGTTGTCGGGCAACGCCTTAACAACCAACCACTAACGACCACAGAGATTCCTGATAACGTACAGCAGGAGGTAAAGCATTCTAAAAGTCGGTAAAGCAGCCAGGCAATCGGCAAAGCAAGACAGAAAAGTGTCCTTTGTCCCTCACGACTGAGCAAAGGATGTACAAAGGCCACCAGCCAACTGCACTGGCGCCAGCGGGTGCCAGGTGACCAACTTAGGCGACGACCAAGGCCCCACCTGGCAGAGGGCCAGCAAGTTTTGTAGCTGCCAAGTTGGTGCTCCCGGTCCGACCGCTATAAAAGGGGAACTGTGGGGAAATCGAGTGAAGTTAGCCGCCCCGTTGTATCCACGTCCACCCACGCGAGCTAGGGTTCTTGGATTGAGCCAAGACCCTTCCGCATTGTACTTGTGTTCTTGAGTTCATACGATTTGATCTCTTTCTAACCCCTGGACGTAGGGCGTTACGCCTCTTGGCGGCCCGAACCAGGTTAACTTTTGAGTCTCTTTCGTAGACTAGGCCATTCGAATATGAAGAGCGCACAAATACTCTTTCCAATTATGTAAATTTTACTGTGCTGGTAGTCAGAACATCGACAATACTCTTACTGGATGTTGAGTCCTTAGCACGTGTCGGTTGAGGCGTAGTGAGGTCATCAATAGGCTTCTCAGCAACACCCTCATCCTCATGTGTCTCAAGAGGCGAAGGGGGTCCATGATAGATCCCTTAGCAGCAGCAGCCTCATGCACATGTCCCTCGGGAGGCGGAGGGGCCCATGAGAGGCCCCTCAACAGTAGCAGCAACCTCATCCTCATGTCTCTCGAGAGGCGGAGGGGGGTCCGTGAGAGGCTCCTCGGCAACAGCACCTTCATTCTCATGTCTCTCGGGAGGCGGAGGGGGGTCCATGAGAGGCCCCTAAGCACCAGCACCTTCATTCTCTTCTGTTGGAGAAGACTGAGGCGAAAGTGCTAGAGTAGGTCGAGAGACTGTGTCGTTTCAACCGCAGATTGCAAAACAATGTCTCGTCGGTGCCAAAGGACAAAATTATTAACGCCATCTCCCAGAGTGTCAATCCCCTCTTCCTCATTAGGATAATCAAGACCAAAATCAAGATACTTGTCATCTACTACCTTGATTTGTTGCACCTTGGCACACTCTAGTGGAATAGATACAGTATGAAATATACGACCAGGCATTGCAATGCCTTCTGCAACCTTGATGCTCCTTTTCCTACAAAAAAGCCATATTCAATGAGCAAGGAGTATTCTCGATTATATCATTCAATGGGTACTTAGCGGCTAGTTCAGGCGTGGACCCATGGCTGCTTGGAGGAAGGTTTTCAGTAGTTGGAGTAGTCTCGATGTTGTCGTTGACACTGATTCGGACATCTGGTACAGCAAATGGTTGGACGAACTGTGGATTTTCTTTGAGGAATTGGAAGAAGTTTTCTTTTCACTTCTCGTGTTCATCATCCTTGTTGGGTGGATCACACTTCTTGTAGCTGCTCGCATCGTCCGAGAACCCTAATTTCCACACAGCCAATGAAGACATGGCTCGTGTACGACCTCAATGTTCCTCGTTTCTAAGGGCAACAGTAAGCTGGTCTCTTTCTCTCTTTGGCATAAAGGTGCCTCCTTCTTCTTTGCAGCTAGCTCCTTGGCTTTTTGTACAACTTCACTAATATCTGAGCTTTTAGGAATCAATTGGCCATCATCAATTGCTGATCTTGAGATGGTTAGGCAGCTTTCACTGTCATAAATCAAGTCATTGGCTCCTTCTATTTGAACGAAAACACTACTACAAAAAGGCCCTTCAATGTCAGGTCATAAGGTTCTGCGGTGTCGGTCAAATTGTGCGACACTCCTTATACGACACTGCTGTAAACAATAATCAATGTCAAGTCAAAGAAACCGACACTGAAACAAATTATCAATGTCGGTCAAGTGACATCATCAGGCCGACACTGATAGCAATATCATCAGTGTCGGTCACAATGACACCAGCGAGACCGACACTAGTAACAACAATAGCAATATCAGTCGGCATGATTACATCTGATCGACACTGCTATTAGTTACACCAGTGTCGCTTACTTGACGTCATTTGACCAACACTAATTTACGTTAACATCAGTGGACATCATAGAACCAACAGTGATATTTTCAACTGTGGTTTCAGTTGTGTTGACATCGTGCAACTGCCACTGCTCTCACTACCAACAGTGTCGGTCTCAATGATGTCAATTTTGTTGACATTGTTTACAGGACTCTCATGTCATATATTATGACATCACGTGACCGACACTACTTCTATGATTATGGATGTCAGTTTTTGTGACGGCACAAAACTGACATTTTTAATATTTAATTACACAATCATATATTTGAATAAGAGCCATCTAAATAACACAAATCAAATGCCAATAACAGATTAATAAAATATATTGATCGACACAATGTATTGACACAGTGAATGTTTAGGGTCACATATGTACACAAGTTCATCCACTATAGCAGTTTAATTTACTCATATACATGAATATACATACTTCACATAGAACTAACAACTAAAATTTTATTTGCTTGGCAAACTCCAGTCTTGTTCATTAATTTCTCTTCTACTCAGCCTCAAAATTTTGCCGAATTAGATCGGCATTGTTCAATTTCCCGCACGAATTAGCAAGTTTTGCATCACCTAAAAATGCATGATATCGACCTAATGGATGAATGAACTCATCCATCATGAAGCGGATCATCCGAGCTGCAATGACATTGTGTGTGGCTTCATCCAATTGACTTCCTTGCACCTACTTGTCTGGCTACCAATATTAAGAACATAATTAGTAATTACTAAAATGCAAATATCAATACAGTGTGAAAATGCATATAACAATAGTACTAAACTGCAAGTACTTACATTTTGCCATACATAATCTTCCTTGCGCAATTTCATGTATTTTCCAAAGCCAGCTTCTATGTATTTGCACATATAGTAGCCACAATGCACACTACCAGAGCCTGTTTTGCACACTATGGGAACAAAATAGAAAGGTTAAAAGTCTCAAAGATATAGATAAAAATATAATGATATAGATTATTGAATTATGGTGTAGTGTACTAGAAAACGTGTTTTGTATGACATTTTTTCTGTCCGTTTTGGATAGTGTTGTCCACCAAGCCTGATGTAGAACTGGTAAGCGCCGTCACCGATAAGAAATATTGTGTCATAATTATAAATATCAGATCACTAAAGAATTAAAATGATATTAGAGGTCATTACGAATCAATGACTTCCAAGAAATCGTTGTAGGTGCTCCTCTCACAATCAAGGGAGTCAAATACCCAAGCCTTCCCTAATTTTGGATATACCATGAAAGCAATCTAATGATCGCTATAAAAAAAGTACACTTAATTGTGTTAGTGTTTTAATTTATTAGTCAAATATAGGGTTAAGTAAGTGATAGAGGAAAGCATACTCACTCAAAGTTATAAGGAGCCATGATGCAATGTCTGTCCCACCAATCGTACATGGCCCTAACTATGTAGGCTGATACAACATCACTAGCATTTTGGACCAACACCTTATGGAACACCTTTTGTTGATTCTTCCTCTTGCCCTTCAAGTCAGCGTGGTCCATAGCGACGTTGATCGTTGATTAGCGTATTGCTATTGGGTTAAGGTACGCGACTCTCTTATACACACCAGAGTGGAAGCACATTCTAAAAACAGGAAACAATATATAGTCAACTATTGTGTTTATTACTAGTATGACTAATTATAAAGTTATTATTGTTCAAAACACTTACAAGCACCATACGGTTATGAGAGTGTTATCCAATCTCTGAAATCGATAGAGGGCATTTATGTCTTCAAATGGCACATTTAGATCCAATCCCACAGTGTAAAAAAGTTCCCTAGGAATCTTAGCTTGGATACACTGAATACCTTTAGCACATGCTTC
The DNA here is from genome assembly GCA_001602295.1 of Zoysia matrella. Taxonomy (NCBI): domain Eukaryota; kingdom Viridiplantae; phylum Streptophyta; class Magnoliopsida; order Poales; family Poaceae; genus Zoysia; species Zoysia matrella. The sequence goes on from BCLG01000082.1 coordinate 167,599, forward strand.
TAAGTACCACCCGTGAAATCTACACATTATTTAGTCCTTCTCCCTGAACATATGGTTCGGCAATAGTGGCATGTCATGTTTGAACTCAGAATAATCATCCTCTATAAGATCCCAAGATCCTTTAGGAAGACCCTCGTTCACCAGAGGCGTGTGCTTCACTAGTTCCTTTTTCTCATAGGTGTATGGTTGTCTCACCCCTGGAGGAACGCTTCAACTGTAAAAGAAAATATTAATGTGTGTTCTACACTTTAGTGGTTAACATACAAGTTATTAAAAGGTACTGACCTATACTCTTGCTGGATGTTGAGTCGTTAGCACGTGTCGATTGAGACGTAGGGACATCATCAATAGGCTTCTTAGCAACACCCTCATCCTCATGAGTCTCGGGAGGCAGAGGGGGTCCATGATAGGCCTCTCAGCAAGAGCACCCTCATGCTCATGTGTTTCAGGAGGCGAAGGGGGGTCCATGATAGGCCCCTCAGCAGCAGCCTCATCCTCATGTCTTTCAGGAGGCGGAGGGGGTTCCATGATAGGCTTCTTAGCACCAGCGCCGTCATTCCCTTGTGTTGGAGAAGACCGAGGCGAAAGTGCTGGAGTAGGTCGAGACACTGGTGTCGTTTCAACTGCAGATTGCAAAACAATGTCTCGTTGGTGCAAAGGATAAAATTATTAATGGCATCTCCCAAAGTGTCAATCCCCTCTTCCTCATCAAGATCATTTTCATCTACTACCTTTTTTAGTTGCACCTTGGCACACTCTGGTGGAATAGATACAGTATGAAATGTACGATCAGGCATTGCAATGCCTTCTACAACCTTGATGCTCCTTTTCCTGCCAAGAGTCATATTCAATGAGCAAGGAGTATTCTCGATTAAACCTGTGAGGACTCTAACACCACGTAGACAATTGCATTTTGATTTTTTTTTTCTCCTCAAGTGTGAGGGTAAAGCTAGCCGGTGGAAGGTAATACTTTCTATTTGGTCTTATCTAAGGATGAAGCTCTAGCCTTATTTCTATTTTTTCTATGTCCCTACGTGCTCTAAGTCCATCCTTTGTCTTGCCTGGAATATCCAATAAGGTACCAATCATGCTTTCAAAAACACCCTTTGTAACATACATAGTATCTATGGCATGGCAAATCTCAAACTCTTTCCAGTACGATAAATATCGATAAAATATAGATTGTTGTTTAAACAGAACATCTCTTGTAGCGTTATCATTTTATTTCTAACCAATTCAAACACAAATTTACCATCGATTGATCGGTGCCAAATATTTCTCTGTGTACCATCAAATTGATCCTTCTTGCACGATACTTGTGCTTTTTTGGTAAGAATCGTCGGTGCCGCATGTACACCAACTTACATGAGAAAAGAAGGTACATTGATGATGTTTGATCCAAACATACTACACATCCTGTCTTCCCTTTAATCTGTCCAGTTAGTGTCAAGCGTGCAAGATTGTCATTGATGGTAACAAAAATCATGGCATACAGTGTGAAGCTCTCTTGTTTGTAAGCATCCCAAACACGAACCTCATCTTCCCATAATTTTTTCATATCCTCTATTAAAGGTTCTAAAAAGACATCTATATCAATGCCAGCTTGTTTAGAACTAGAAATAAGGATAGCTAACATAAGATACTTCTTCTTGTGACACAGCCATGAAGGTTTGTTGCATAGGCTTAGAATCACTGACCAAGTACTATGTGGGTTTGTCATCTTACCAAAGGGATTCATTCCATCAGTACTTAAGCCTAGCCTTAAGTTTCTTGGATCTCTGACAAATTCAGAATGGTTAACGTCAAAAGCTTTCCATTGTCGAGCATTCGTCGGGAGCTGAAGCTTCTCGTCCTTTTTGCGCCCATCAGAGGCCGCATGCCAGATCATGAGTTCAACATCTCTAGAGTTGGAGAATAGTCGCTTCAATTTATCTATTACTTGCAGGTATCACATCATAAGTGATGGAACTTTTCTTTCATCGACCTCTTGGTCATCCAGACTGCTACCAATGCTTTTCTTCATTTTCCTCACTTTCTTTCTTTTTTGCTAATCCACAGAACCTGAATCGTCACTTTGATCATTCCTTTTGTACCGACTGGCATTGTACATTTGACATCTCACATCATTTGCGTACTCTTTGTGGTACAATAAGCAGTGGTTCAGACAAGCGTGTACTTTCTATATGCCCCGTGTCAATGGTGATAACAATTTCTTTGCAAGGTACATGCTAGTTGGCAAATTGTTCAATTTTGGTAATAATTTGGCTAAGAGCTCTAGCAATTCATTGAAGCTGGTGTCTGACCACCCATTCTTGGCCTTTAGTGTGAGAAGATCAAGCATCGTTTGCAATATCGTGGATTTCTTATCACACCTGTTTGATTCAGTGTATAGAAGGTCTTTCGAAGCCTTCTCCAAAATCTGTAAGTTATCTAAGCCTCTCATTTTGTTCTCCAGTATTTCCTCACACCCAATGTGGCACAACAATTCTTCGACATCGAAGCCTTCAATATCGTGACTTTCATGAACCATATCAGAATCATTGTTGGTTCTTTCTTCCCTTTGTTCTGTGTTGTTTACTTCTGACCTTGACTCTTCGATGTTGCCATGACCTCTTACCCTCTCTTTGTTGTATCCAATCCCAACTTCTTGTTCTCCACTGCTTGGTGTATTCACTTGTGTCTGCCCATGTTTGGTCCATATTGAGTAGTTCTCAATGAAATCATTTTCCAACAAGTGCTCACGGATTGTTTCGGGCGTGTCAAACATTACAACATTCTTGCACTTCTTACATTGACACCATAATCTATTTGTTTTCATATGTACATTTATGGTCTTAGCGGCTTCGACAAATGAAGTGACATTTTTGAAATATAGAAATAGATTTTCGCAAGCGCCATAGTACATCCAAGACCTATCCTCCATCTTCACAAATCACTAATATAAAAGAAATAAAGAGAGAAAAATTATAATATGGAGGATATAAAACTAGATATACAATTAATTTTTTACTCTCTCCCCTGGCCCCACCCCCACCATAGTGTTGGTCTTATTATATATGTAAACTAGAGATCTAGCTAATTAACTAGAGATAGTTCCTTATTTGACCCTAAAAAGTCACCATTTCCCTCTGCGGCCCTCTCTAATTTAAACTTCTCTATATGGACAAAAATTAATTTTTGATTCCTTATTTGGCCCTTCCATTAATTTCACCCTCTAACGGTGTTAAACAGGGTACAAAATAACCATTTTACCCTTGGACACTGTATTTCTTTCATTTTGACATTATTTTTCATTTTTATGGTTTGACAATTGCAGAATTTTAAACTTAGCTATGCGGCATTTGGCCCACATAGGTTTTAAACAATTTTGTGCATTTATCATATTATATAACCACGCAAAAGGGAAAAATAATGCTCCAAATGAAACAAATACAAACCTAGGGGTAAAATGGTCATATTGTCCCCTGTTTAACACCGTTAGATGATGAAACTAACGAAAGGGCCAAATAAGGAATCAAAAATGAATTTTGGGTCGTATATAGAAGTTTAAATTAGAAAGGGCCATGGAAGGAAGCGGTGATTTTTTTAGGGCGAAATAAGGAATTCTCTCAATTAATTATGTAGTAATACTCTTAGACAAATGAATATAAAACAAAGAGGTCAACAAAATTAGTTGGGATCTACAAAATTCCACCCTAAATCTACGCCTGTACACGCTACGTTTACTTCAAACTCCTCTCACGATATCTCGCCCTAAACCTACAGTAAAACCACATCATAAGACCATAAAACTTTCAAAGATGACATGAATTTACCTACTGGAGCAATATCCTTTGATTAAAAACATAATCAAAATTGTCTGCCATTGTATTCCAAATTTCCCAGCCCCGTACGGACACACTGTCCGAAACATAATCGAATAGTGCCCTGACGGGAGGAAGGGGACGAGTATTATACATGAACAAATAGTGCTGGACATATTAAGATCATCATAAATGACACAATACATGTGATAGCAGTATCATCTGACCTACGGCACCAAAAACCGAAACTGCTACAAAATACTAGTTTTGGTTATGCTTGACGTCAGCACGACCGACACTGATATTTTCATTATCAGTGTTGATTTTTGTTAGATCATATTTGTCTGACACTATTGTGTTTCTTTCTAGTGTCAGATGTAGATGAAGTAAACAAAAACCAACATTGGTGTCGTGTTCTTTAGTATCGGTTGCATGTGACCTCTTCGGGGACCGATACTATTAAAAAATGCTAGCAATTAGTGTCATTTTTTGTAGGATGATGTCACTTGCGTCTGACACTGTTATTGTCACAACAGTGTCGGGTCGTAAAGTTGGGGGCCATTGAGACTTGTTAGTGTCGGCTGTTATGTTGGGCCGACATTGTTATAATATTTTTAGTGACACCGTAAGCTCGATTTGTAGTAGTGAAAGGATATGCATATTAATAATGATAATGTTGACTTCCATTTCTTATTATATAAGTTAACTAGCACTCCTACCAGTTCCTTTTTTAAAGAATATTCTTATGCAATATATAAAGAAAAAAAAACTATACCGTGCAAACTTCATCATCGTTATATTAACAGGGCTTCAGATGCATGGACCGCACCTACAGATCTTCTTGCAACATAGAACCACCTTGCACTCAGCAAACCAGGGTCCTGGGCAAGTAGAACCACACCTGCCGCCAGTAGCATTGAAATCATGGAATGAAGAACTACTAGCTGGTCATAGAGTTTATTTGAGAGATGGCGACTAAGTGTCCTATTAATTAGGAAACATATTAGATCTAATCTTCTATTAAAACTACCAAAACCAACTTCACCAGAGTGTCCATTAACATGTCGAATACTCCGGTATCAGACACTCTGGTAATGTGCCCAACCCTCTGGTGGGCAAAATTCTGATTCCAAAGAGGGCTCGCTGGACACTCTAGTACCGAATACTCCAGTAACGCGTCGGACACTTCGGTACCGAATACTCTGGTAATGTGCCGGACACTCCAGTGACGACTCAGACATTTTTGCTAAGGATTTCTTGTCCGGTCTCCCAATTAGGTGATTCATATATCCATTTTGATTGTCTCAGTGAGGGCTATATCTTGGAAACATCAAATCACGACTTTGGTTTCATCTTCAAGACTTCTAAAGCACATCTTTCATTCTTTAGTAGAATTTTGCCAAACTCATCAAAAATATCTCCCACATCGTGAAAGATATGTTGAAAAACAATTCTTGCGAAATAACCATTATTGAACGGAACTTGGATATTTTCTGCCATATTTGGTCTACAAAACCAGAACTTCTGGTCTTCTCAGAATGGAAATTTTTTGTGCCAACAGGGTCAAATCGGTCCCAACATGGGGTTCCCCGTCTTCTGAACCCTATTTCGTAGCTGGGCCACTTTACCGGCCCGAGCCTTACTCCGGTGGTGGGCCTCTATCGTGGGATTTAGTCTAGTTGGACCAGGATTAAGATACCGGTCACATGATCCCGACACGCACCTATGTCCCTTGAAAAATGGCAAGCACACCGCAGTGAGTATGGCCCTGTTTGTTTCCCCAATTGACTGTCTAATCCATATTATAATCTGGAGATTATATAATTTGCATTATAATATAGAGGTGGATGTTCTGTAGTTGTTTCAAACTTGATATGGTTAGTGTGTCCTTCGCAGATTATAATATAAAATAAGGACCAATGAGCAGCTTATCCAATTATAGTAATCTAGGCTTGAGATTAAGTAAGCTGTTAAAATAATCTATCCTGTTTGTTTACCTCTACACATTGTAATCTCCAGTTCATATAATCTGATAAATTAGAATCCAAATAACCAAGCGTATAGCTCCATAAGGCAACGGAACAAGCCCAGTTAGGTGAGTCACAACTTTCCTTTGTCAATTGTTTGTCCTGCATACGCAAGCAGATGTTGCGATCCTACCGATCACGCATCCCCCTGCTCTCTCTCCAGAAGCGCTACTCTCGTGAGTGGGAGTGGGGTCCCATTCCTCTAGCAAATTAGTAGATGGAGTCATGGTTTAGGATTGAGTCTTCTCCATCCATTTTTTTTTTGTATTAGGGATTCGCTTCTTCTTCTTCCACTCTGGCGATGGCAAAGAGGTAAGGTGAATTTGATCTCTCCATGAAATATGCGATGAAGATGATGGTGGCAACAATGACATCAACAATTTTCTTGGTACGATTATTTGGAGAATCAGGTTTCTAGATGGCGACATCGAGGCAGGGATAACGTTGTCATCGTGGAATAAATTTCTCAGGCTGTTCTCCGTTTTATATGGTTAGATCCGGCCACAATGAATGGCTAGTGAGAATAAATCTAGCCCTCAAATTGGTTTTGATTGGTTTTGTGTTGGGGAGATTCATGTTTATTTTTCTTCTTCTTCATGGCAGGAAAAAGAAGAAAGATGAAAGAACAATGTAACAACCAGGATTTCTTACCTTTCGATAAGACCCAATCTCACGTACTTGCGCCAATCCCAGGAGGTTGGCAAGCACGTTTATCACAAGTGATCAATCAAGAAACCATAACAAAATGAGTAAACCAAGATAAGATAAATTATTTCAATAAGATTATCCATAAAACTTACTGAACATCTCAAGGAGAAACAATACTACCAAGAATCTAGAAGCAACCACAAAGATGACACTTGTCCTCTATAGGCAACTCGAGTGCAGGAGGAAATTTCAAACCACAGCTGGAACATAGACAAAAACAATCCTCCAGCATCTCTGAAAAAGAAGGGAGTGAAAAGCCATAAGTACGTGAATACTCATCAAACTGCGCGCTACACAGCAACAATGTATACATGCAAGGATAGTTTCAAGGATAAAGCTGGCTCAAGTGCTAAAAGCATGTTTAAAACATTTTGTTTTAAAGAGACAAGAAGTCTATTTTAAAATTGTCAACTTTTCTTATCTTGCCCCGCAGGAATCTCCATTATCCCGAATGAGGGTTCATTTCAAATGCCCGTGCAATCTCTCCACCCGGCCACAGCTCAATGGCCAGAGCCCAAAACATTTCGAAATGGAAGTAGAGGGAGAAAACAACACTAATAATCGTTGAAGCACTCAGGCAGTGTCCCTCCATGCGACATGGCAATGTGCATTGACTGTAAATCTGCAGAGTATATGCATCTGGAGCCACGAGATGTACTGTCGGAAACTACCATCATAGTCCCAATGAACACATAAGAGCCATCCACAAGCTTTAAAAAATGGCATTACCCCTCCTCGAGTATAGGGATCCCAATCGCCTACGCCATCGGGTCCTGGAGCTGTGAAGAGCCTACCACTGATTAGGTGAGGTATCTCGACCTCATGTGGGGGATTGCAATCCGGCCCACACTAACACAACACCGCCAGTCCACTGGTAAGCAACCAGTCTCGGCAAGCTTGAAGATCAAGCCTCTACCCATATAGGGTACCGTGGTGTGCATGGTATACCACTGGAGACCTGTGACATGATGAACCACTCCTCATATGTTGGGGTAGGCACCCTCCATCCTCAAAGCGAACAACCAACAAATCTCTCAGAAGATCGAAGCTCGAATCCTCTCGTTGTACCCGCCACAGGTACGCCCCATAGAGACTTCCCAATAGTCCCTCAGCATCCCAAACTCCCACTACCCCCGCTAAATAGTATGTATAGAGTTATTATCAAAACTCACACATTTGAATCATAGTTCAAAAGTATTTAACACAAATTCTCTTTGTTTAGTGATAAGTGTGAAGTATAGTAAAAGAATGCAACTAAGCAGGACTAAGCATAAAGTAGAGTAGTAATACTAAAGCAATCCTATGGCTCATAATTTTTGGAATGATAAATAGGCACGGCTTGGGAATGTTTCTAGCACATTTTAAAACAGTTGGCATGCAAATTATGGTTCCAAACAAAATATGCATTTAAAACTCGGATCAAAGTTTGGTCAAGGAGCGTGGCTTGCCTCGTGAGTTGAGATCCCATCCGAAATCTAGGTCCTCGTGCAGAACAATCTTCAAAAGCTCAGCAACAACTCCAACTGGACAAATAGCACGAAAAATGGGTGAGAAACTAAATGAAACAACCCAACAACTCATAAAACGAATTCTACTAACGGATACACAGATCAGACATGAACTGGCTCTAGGACACGATATCCCGCTTGTGTCCTAGGTGAAAACACATACTGGATGAAACATGTGTGACACAGGGTTTGAACACGGTAGTCGGCACGTGTCGTGGGCTCCAGTCACTCACTGGCCCGAACAAGAAAGATCTACGGCTGGGACACAGTCACAACAACGTGTCTCGAGGCCGGATCACTAACTGGCCAGACCGCGAGTGATCTAAGGTTAGGACATGGTCACAATGACGTTTCCTGGGCACCATCGCGCGTGATCTAGGGCTGGGACATGGTAATCGGCATGTTACCCAGCCTCCGATCACCATCTGACCCGATCGCACATGACTTGAGGCTCGGACATGGTCACAGACGTGTGACCCAAAGCTGGGTCACAGCCGGACCGCGCGTGCATATCCTGAGGCCCGGACACGGTGCCGGCTGTGTGACCCGCAGCACGGTCATAGCCCGCTCGACTGCAACAAAACAGAGCTCGAACATGGATGAACGTGCGTGACCTCGTCCTAACACTGAGCCGATCGCTGAAGCCCAATCTGAACATCAACAGATCACCTGACAACAACAGAACTGGGGTCAGGACACAGCCGAACCTGTGTGTCCTAGACCCAAAATTGGCCTGATCACAACAGAACATAGATCAGCCGATAGAACAACGATCTTGGGCAAGGTCGACACAGCCGAACCACTGTGTCTCTGCCCCAAAACTGAACCAGGCACTAGACGGTCTGCAGATCGGCCAACCCAACCGGAAGAGAAGCAAGGAGGCAGAAGTGCTCACCGAAACTTGAGCAAAGAGATGGGTGCGCAGCTGTAGGGGCTGAGATCGAAGACGACAATGGTGCAGCTAGGTTCCTTGGCGCAAGAACAGCAAAGACCGGCCACGGACCACCGATCCTAGGCGTGAACACCACACAACCTTCAGATCTTCACACAGCAAAGCCTCAAGTTGAGAACGAGATCATGGGGCTGGAATCTCACAGGAAAACAGAAAACGGCGAGGACAGCAGAACGGCGACGAGCTGGGATCACCCATATTGTCCTGCCCTGAACTCGGAGAAGAGGACGATGGTGACGAACAGACCGGGCCTCCTCCACTGCGCCCTAGCTACACACACGCAACGGGTCAGCCCTGCTGCCCCGGTTGAGGAAGAAGAGGAAGGCAGCAGCACACCGGCCGGCGATCTACCTCACCGGCGATGCACCATGGCTGCGCAACTTGCTGCTTGGTTAGAGAGAGAGGAGAGGAGAGGAGGGGTGTGCCCAACAGAAGAGAGAGGGGAGGGGCGCTCCAACCAGGAAAGGGAGAGAAAAGTGGCATGCCAGGAGGGAGGATTGGTGGGGAAAAGAGATAAGGGAGATAGGGGTGGGTGGGAAAGGATAAGGGAGAAAGGAAAGAAGGGGGTGGTGCCCAACCAGGTGGGGGTTCGTGGGCGGATTAGCTTGGGGATCAAGAAAGAAATCCCACCTACCAATCCGAGAACTCACAGCCACTCTCACGGCCGACGGTTCAGATCGGCTGTGATTTGGCGCTTAGACACAGGTGGTCGAGCACTTGGCCCAGGTCATTGCCAGCCTGACAGGCCACAAAACTGGGTGTCGGTGTTCTGAGCATCGGCACAAAAAAATTTATGTAATCGGAGGGGATACGGTGCGCTCTTCGTATTCGAAGTGGCCCAATCTATGAAAGAATCAAGAATTAGCCTGGTTCGGACCACCGGCGAGGCGTAATACCTTACGTCCAGGGAGGGCGAGAGGTCAAATCGTATGAACTCAAGAACACGAGTATGATGGCGGGAGGGCCTTGGCTCGAGCCAAAAACCCTAGAACGTGTGGGAGATATGGTTATAGTGGAATGGCTTGAATCTGACTTGTCTTGTCTAAGGCTCCCCGGTACCCCTTTATATAGGGGTCAGACCAGGGTCTTCAACTTGGCGCCTACGGAACCTTCTGGCCCTCCGCCAGGTGGGCCCTCGGTCATCGCCTGAGTTGGTCGTCTGGTGCTTGCTGGCGCCGAAACGGATTGTCGGTGTCCTTCACACGTCCTTTGTCCAGTTGTAGGGGACAAAAGACACTTTTTCGTTTCACTTTACCGTCCGCAGGGACACTTTATCGGTTGTCTGATTGCTTTACTGACTTCTGGAACGCTTTCCCACCGGCAAGGTTGCTTTACCTCTTGCTGTACGTTGTCAGGAATCTTTGAGCTTGACAGGTGTCGATGGCTAAGGCGGTGGCCGACCCTCGAGGGTCGGGCGGGAACTTTGGCTTCTAGTCGTTGGCTAGTTGAGTCTTGTCGTCGCGTGGCCCGACCTTTCGGTGGCTGAGATGTGGTGTTCGTACGGTTCTGACTCCCTGGGGTCAGGTGTTTTTGGCGTGACACGGTCCTCTATGAGCCGTGAGTTATCTGTGGGCCGTAGCCCACAGCTGGGTCTTCGTATATCCTCTGGGCCCACAGATACCAGAGGTACATGATCCCGGCAGTAGCCCACGAGTCCTGCGCCGTTTGCAGGTCCGCGTTGAGGCAACGCGGGGCTGGTCTTCGCTGCTTCATTATTGATCCTACGGGGCGCGCAAGCGCGCCCGTAGGGCGTAGCCCCCCGGGTGATCCGAAGGGTCAGTCGGGGGTTAGATCTTTGTCTTCATCATCGATCGTTGATGGATGATCCTATGGGTGCGCGCGAGCGTGCCCGTCAGGCATAGCCCCTAGGCGATTCGAAGGGTGGATCGGGGGTTGGATTTTCATCTTCATCATCAATCGTTGATGGATGATCCTACTGGAGCGCGTGAGCGTGCCCGTAGGATGTAGCCCTCGGGCGATCCAAAGGGTCGGTAGGGGGTTGAATCTTCGGTCTTCAGTCATTGATCCTACGGGGGCGCTTTGTCTCAGGGTTAGTCCGTGAGATGAGAGTATCCGACTGTCAGGGTCGGTCGAGATTAACTTTTGTCGTCAAATGAGTATCAGGTTAGATGCCTAGATTGAGCTGGTTGGGCCAGCTGTCTCAGGATCAGCATCGCGTCTAGGTTGGGCTCGGTAGGCCAACCGCTCCCCATGATCAGCGCTCGGGCAAGTGTCGGGACTCGGTGTCCGACACTCGTTTGCCCAAATCCATGAGATTCGGTCTCACGGCATTAATAACGGATGTCAGTAACGGCTTCGATGATCGTACGGTACTACCGCCTCCACGTGGACGATGGATAAAGCGTCTGGAAATTGTAACCGTCGGTCGATCCGAACGGTGGAGCAACGCCGATCGAACGGCTGCGGAAGTGCGATGGTTCATACTTGCATGTCCCGTCAACTGACACCTAACAACCATTTACTGGCGTGTCAGACGGGCTTGCGTCACCTCCTTCGCCACGGAGGTGGCGAGGTTGCGGCCGGTCCCACCTCTCAGTGAGTGGGGCGCCGGTGCGGCGGGTGCGCATCGCAGCGCACACTCATGATGGCGTAGTTACTGCGCCATCGCGTCGCGGGTAGTGGGGGTGAGAAACGTTCACCCCCGGCTCATCTTTAAAAAGGGGCGCGGTGGATTTTGAAATCCACCGGCTCTCCTGCCATCTTCGCTTTCAAGCTTCCTTGCGCTTGCTTTGCTCTTGCGCACAGGGCCACCGTCGCCGTCTTTGCCGCTCGTCGTGCTTGCTCTGGCGACCCTCGCAGTCATCTTCATCGCCGCCACACTCGTTCCGGCGGCCACCAGGATTGTCTTCATCCTCGTCGTTCTCGTTGTCGTCGTCATCGTCGTCATGGAGGCTGCCTGGAGGCCGTCCACAGTCTCGGAGGCAGTGCTCAAGTCGTACCACGACGCCGGCCTGTTGCCATCAAAAGAAGCCAGTGAATGGGAGGCGGCGGAGAACCAGGAGGCACCGGTGCCGCTGGTGGGGAAGATCGTGAGCTTCGTCGCCTTCCACGAGCGCGGGTTGGAGCTCCTAGGCACCTTCTTCTTCCGCACACTGATGCTCCACTACGGCGTGTGCCTCCACCACCTCAACCCTAACGGTGTCCTGCAGATCGCAATCTTCATCACGCTATGCGAGGCATACCTGGAGGTTCAGCCGAGCCTTCGACTCTGGCGCTACTTCTTCCAAGCCAGTCAGCTACTAGAGCCCTCCGGCGCAGCTCGAGAGGTCGGTGGCGCCGCTCTCATGCTCCGAAGTACTGAGGCGAAGGAGTACATCATGGTGTTGTTGAAGAAGTCACTGAAGGGCTAGCACAATAGGTGGTTCTACATCAAGAACGCCACCCCTGGTCTCCCGCCCTTCCGCAATGCACCAGCTTAGGCGATCGACGTATGGAAGGCGAAGGTGTCGGCCGAGGAGAAGGATGAGTTGATGCCGTTGCTGCAGAAGATTAGGCAGCTGCGGGACGAGGGGTTGAATGGCACCACTGTCATCGCCACCTTCGTGCGGCGTCAGATTCAACCTCTTTGCATTCGACCTCACCCCATGAACGACTATGAAGGGAAAGACGATGCCTCTCGGGAGGTGGTCGGGATAGAGCTGAGTGACAGGGAGGTCATTCGGTGGGTCGGCTGGCTGCTCAAGGGGGACGTCACCGACGAAGTGACCATGGGACCGCTGCCCTTGGACATGGAACGTCGGACTCTCGTGAGTTAGCCTCGCGTTGTCTTTTTGTCTAAGTTTGTAGATTAGCTCAAGTCGGATCGTCGGTAGGAGTCGAGGACTTAGCCGCCGCCGTCGTTGTAGGGCCTGTCCAAGACCGTACCCGGTTCGATGGACGTGGTCGAGACAAGCGTGGCTGGCGTGTCCCCGGCCAAGAAGAAGAAAGCCGTCAAGAGACGGTGCACAGGGGCTCGAAGTCGTTTCCCACAGGCAGTCCGGCTGTTACCGCACCGATGGCGCGGCCTGCTCAGAGGCCGACCGGGGCTTCACTGGTTGGCGCCACCTCAGCTACGAGTGCAAGGTCGAGGGTTCCGACCCCATCTTCCGGGACCACTGCACCGCAGGCGGTGGCTCCGTTCGACGTCGGGAGCTCGTCGTCATCCGAGGACGTGATTCCGCCCCTGACCGAAAGGACAAGGATCGAGGGGTCAGAGAGCGCCAAGGTCCATTCTAGGACCTGCGCGGCTGCTGCCACGGTCCAAGTGGCGGAGACTGGAGCGGTGCAGCCCCCCATCACAGGCCAACTGGCGCTCCCCCGGACTCGAAGTATCCCGATGCGCCATTCAAAGACGTAAGTACATGCATCTTTCACTTGGCTGTGAGTTTTATCTTGGTTAGTTCGTTTCTGACCTGTTTGGTGAATAGGCCTCCGTCGTCGGTTGTCACAATGCGCCCTGCTGTGACTGCCGCTACGTCGGCGTCTGAGGACATTTGCGGGGGGAGACGACGCTGGCGTTGACGTTGCAGCGCGTGCAGTGATGCCGCCTCCGACGGCCGAGGCTCAAGATCCGCCGACCCTGGGGGTCGATGTTGTGCTACTGCTGCCTCCTCCTCCGACTGCCACCATTGAAGTTCAGGAGTAGGTGGCTGCCGAAGTCAGAGAGGAGGTGGTCGCTGAGGCCCAAGAGGGGGGCTGCCACTGAGGCCCAGGAGGCGGCGCCTACCAAGGCCCAGGAAGAGGCAGCCACCAAGGCCCGGTAGGAGGCCGCCGCCAAGGCCCAGGAGGAGGCCACCGCTGAAGAGGAGAGGGAGGACTCCTCTCCGGCTCCCGACGCCGGGGGGAGGTTGAGTTGATGGAGGTCAGAGACGAGCCGACGTCGTCCCCAACCGCTTTCGCCGAGGGTCCGAGGGGATCGCCCCCGCCCTTGGTTCACAAAGGGCCCACTGGCCAAGTCTCGCCCGCCACCTCCGAGAGCGCGCGGGAGTTGAGTGAGATAGCTGTCGGGAAGCGGCCAGATGTCCCCCTGCCCGATCCAACGGAGGGCTTGGAGGGAATGGCTGCAGAAGACACCGGCGGGCCATCAACGAGCGTGGTCCCGGCCGGCACAAGCGGAACCGCGGGAGAGGCGCAGGAGGGAGGACGGACCGAGCTGGCCATGGCGTCGATGATGCCATCGTCTGCCATGGCGGTGCTCGACTTCCGACGCGCAAAGGTCGGGGAGGAGAGGTGATCTCCCACCTGAGGCCGTGGTCGGGGCGTGGAGCTTCTATGACGATCGGATGGCCGGGATCTGTCGTTTCAACTTCGAGATGGCGTCCGGCCTCTGCAAGCTGCTCAGCATTACAGACGAGTGCTGAGATCTTTTCGACGACCCGTCCCGGATGGAGTGTCGGGTAAGTTCTTGAACACTTAGAGTTTTTAGTCAAACCTATTTGCCAAGGTGTTTGAGTGTCGTTATTTGCAGGTGAATATTACTACGGCAGTGGGTCAGCCTCCCCGAGGTTACGCCATGCAAGCCGACGTTGACGCTCTTCGGGCGGAGCTGCAGCAGGCGAGGACCGACCGCGACGCGTCGAGGGACTAAACGATCCGGCTGCACCATCAGCTCAACGCTGCCCGAGAGTCGAGTCGCATCTCCCTCGACGAAGCCAATCGCTCTCGGATGGAGGCCGTGTCGGCGCGGTCGGAGAGCTGGAGGCTTGCCTCCGACCTCGCCTCCGCGAGGGAGATGATACCATGTAAGTCAATTCGTACCTTTTGATTTTCATCGTTTGAGGGTCATGGTTGGATTCCGACTAGGAACTTGCCCCTTTATACAGAGCTCCAGAGTCAGGTTGTCCAGCATGAGGCAGAGGTGCAGCGCCTCAAGGATCTTCGGGCTCACACTAACAGAGCCCGTGAGAGCGCCGAGGCCGCCGCCAAGAGGGCCGAGGAGGAGCGTCGCCGAGCCTTTGAGCAGCGAGATTTGATCGACTCAGAGTGAGTTGCCGCAGAGGCAGAGATCGAGCGGCTGACGGAAGAGCTGCAGGCGATGCAGTAGGCTGCCTCTGAGGTCCAAGAGGCGCGTTTGGCCGGGGAGGTGAAGATCGCTCGACTCTAGGCGAAGTTGAGCGAGGCCAAGGGCCTTATCGAGTCTGTGGCAAAAGAGCGGGATGGTAAGTATTTTTACCTTTTTGGTTTGTTGAGTCATTATGGGGGTCAGTCATTTGATGGCGTGTTTGTTGTAGCTCTGGCCGACAAGCTCCGACCCTTGTGGTCTGCAGGCCGACGCCTGCTTCATCAGGTTTTTGCCGGCGTGCATGAGAACTCCCTCTTGGCAGAGTTTGTGGTGCACATACTGCAGCAGCTCCCAGGGATCATTGCTGCCGAGGTGATGAGGGTGCTCGAAGACGGGGCCTCACTGGCCCTGGTGCTGACCCGCTTCCACTATCCGGACGCCGACTTCAGTCGGATCGTCGAGGGGTTCGCCTCCGGGCTGTCGGAGGAGGAGATGAGGGCGCTTGAAGGTGACATGCAGCCATCGGCGCGGGAGATCGTTTCCTGCTATGGTGGGATGAGCTTCTCCGGAAGCGGTTTGGGCACTTGCCTCACGTGCAGCAGCGGCATCCTTAGTTACTTGTAGGAATTTGGTAGCAGTATTTTGTATCCGACTATGTAATAAACACTTTAGATGATATGTAAATACGTAAGTTTCCGACCCTCTTTCGTGTTTCAGATTTTGCACTTAACATTTTTTGAGTTCCGTTGGGCGTTGATCAGGCGATTGGGTCAGGTATAGCTTGTAGGGTTGAGTGTAGGGCTCGATACAGCTGTAGAGCATCACTAACGCCAGGTCGGATCGTTAGCCATGAGGAAAACTTGAACGACAGTGCTTTCGTTACTTAGCACATCCAAGGGTCACCCGCAAAACTCGGCGCGGGTCGGGGGTCGGGCCCCGAGGAAATGAAGAGAGGCGCAGCCTTAACGCAGGAGACTAAGGTGCGGAGACTTAGGACGAGGAATCGAGGCGCGGGGCCTAAAAAGGAAGTGCGAAGGGATCGGACATTCACACCCACAGGTGGGGACACTCAGACTAGCCCCCGGGCGGTGAATACACTTTACCGCCCAACGAAAAATGATAGAGACAAGAGATGTGCAAAAGACTTAGCTGATTTTATTATGCGTAGAATCGACGCAAATTCTCGATATTTCAGGCATGGGCTAGCTCCCTGCCGTCCTCGATCGTCAACTTGTATGTGCGGGCCTTAAGATTCGCTTGATTACATAGAGCCCTGCCCACGAGGGTAACAGTTTGTAATGATCGGTCTTGTACTGAACCCTCTTGAGTACAAGATCTCCGACGTGGAAGGCCCGACCCTTGACGTGCCGAGCATGTAGGGTCTGAACACGGATGACCTAGCGTGCCCCAGGCCAAAAACCAGCAGGTCCGTGGATTAGTTGATCCAACACCAAAGTTCGAATTCAAAATTAGAATTGAGATGAATTTTGCTGAAAATTCTTTATTCGAATTTGAATTCAAACTTGGGATGTTACAAAGAAGAAGACAACGCTTCATTCAACCTACATAAATGTTGGTCGCCACTTTTAGGCATATGTTTTCAGCTTGTTTGCTAAGTGTTTGCTTATCTTCGTATAGGTATGGAATTGAGATTTAGAGCTACTAAATTTTTTAGTGTCATGAAGATAAAGAAGTGTCTGGGTGTACACTTAGAACAAATTTCTTTACAATCAAGATTGCTTGTAATTGGAGAATATACTCATCTACAAATTAATAAAATTCTTATGCTACAAAAAAAGTACTGGTCGCGCATCCTGACTGCTCAATCGTCGGCTTCAGCCCGCCATCCGGTAGGCTGGCAGAGGCCACATGTTTTTCAAGGACCAGGGGCAAACTTGATGCCGGGCCTGCCTCAAGCTATTTGAGTTAATTATTAGATTTATGCTTTGTTGTTTATTTCGTTTTCTATTAAATATTTTAGTAATAAGGAATAAATATTTATAAAAGAATTGAAGATATGAAAGCAAGAACTTTAAGGATTCTAACATATCCGTGGTTGAAAAGTTTGATAGTTTAAGCGATGAAAATACTTATGCTACAAATAACATTTATTATATAGCATAGCTCGAGAAGGCATGCAAACCATGATCAAAGGCTAAACTTGTAGAGCTCATCAGGAAACATGTAATTTTGCAAGTGAAACCCACCCTTTTACACTGCTCAGGTTAAAACCCAACACGTATCAAAACGAAAACAAAAGACTAATACACAACATTTATTTACATGGTAGATTTCCTGCTGTACAAGAGCCCTACTCATCTTTTCTTCAAATTCGTGTTCTGTCACTTTGTTTGGCCTACCACTGTTCATCTCCTGTCACTTGTGTTCTTTACATTCACACACTTGTCTGATGGTGTATCGCTATGTTGCAGTCGTATCACCCCGGTCGTGTAGGCACGGATGCTATCCTCCTGAGACGATAGCCTGAGGCTATACGCAGGTCTAGGGCGGTGTAGAGATCGACAGGAGGAATCCATGGGGAGCTCGAGCACATTGACGACACAAGCCTTTTCCAGGTTTGGTGTGGCATGTAGTTGGGAAGGGAGGTCTATTCTGAAGTTGCCATACTCATCGGTCCTCCCAAATGCAAAGTTAGCCGCTTGGCTGTGACCTGCCGAATCACATATTACTGCTACCTTCGCACCTGGTTCAAATGCATGTCATCATCAGTCAGTAAAAGTGGCTATGGTACTTAATACATTCTGCATTGACTAGAGAATGTTAGAATTTTCCGTTGCACATAAATTTTCTTAGAACAGGTTCTTAGGCAAATAGAAAAATGATGCGGCAACCGCAAAACGCAAACATCAAGTTGGGGTCGCAGGCACATCGGAAATCATTTACAAATGGAGAGGCCATAATTAAGCAAACTTGCACTGATGTCCTGGCACCTTGTGAATGCGAAACCCAAATGTGGTGCGAAGTTGACGCAGACCGGAAATGGACATTTACTGAGATGCAGCAGTTGAGTGGTAGGCATTGGGTGGTACAAGTGATCACGCCTCAACTTCTAAAGCGGCTTTTAAGTTCGCTTTATCCGTGTTGATGGAACCGGAAAATGTGATCGAGTACCTCTGGACCAAACAATCCGCACTACCATTGTTCGCACCGATTCGGACGGCGGCTGCTAGCTTAGATGGGCCGGCCTTGACTCGACAACAAAAGCAGAGAGATTAGGCGGGTAGCTAACCGTGTCCGTGGCAAAGAAAAATCAGCTCGGATAATGTGGAAAGGAATATTAGTTGGGATGTCTGCAAACCGCACACCTAATTCTTCTCATCTTTGCTTATATGGAGCAGAGATGCACTACTTTATAGTAATTATGTTTCTTTAGCAAGTATCTGCTAATTATAAACTAAAGATGAAATTGTACAGCCCATGTAATCACCATCAGTCAATTTGTTCTCTCTTCGTGAACCAGCACCCCTGCTGGGAAACCAAGAAAAGAAAAAGGCTGTGAAAGGCAGCATCGTGATATCGTGGCACGCCAAGAGACGATGGAGAAAGAAGAGTCTGATACGTGCTGCCCTGGCTCATTGCTGAATACGTACGGACCGTGGCTGGAAAAGTCGGGACACTCATTCGTAGAAGTGGTCTGTCGGTTTAATTCGTCCGTCTATACTTTAATTTCTCTGAACCCCACATGCCAGATCTTCCACGGCGTACCTTCGTCCCAATGGCCACCCTGCTGTACGTACCAATGAAACCTTTCAAGCCCAAGAAGCCTTCACCGACAGCAACCCTGCACCAGACGCGCTAGAACAAGCTCGTCTCATCGATTTTGCATTTTTGCTTGGCTTCTGCGCTTGATTCTCGTGCCCGTCGACGTTTACCGGCCAACATACTTCGCGAAAGACTTCAACTCTACTAAGAAATTCGATGTTTTTTTTCTCTTCCGGGAGAGGGTTCTGTTGCAGCTTGTACGATCATCATTCTATGCCATATCGGTCGTTAAACTCCTGCCGGTTAAACGACCGGTATGGCATAGAACCTTGTAGTTAAAATAGCTGGAGTTTTTTTGCAACAAATAAAACCTTACTATTCTTTCAAAATTACAAAAATACTTTGTATCAAACAACGCAACTTACGGGAGACATCTATCTAATCCGTCCTGGCCTTAGTTCAAAAGAAAGCCGATGCTGAATTCAAGAGAGAGGAGAAATTCGAAGGGTCACGTAACGTACCTGGCAGCTCAAAGGCGAGGAGGTCGAAGCCGGGGCGAATACAGAGCTCACAGGCGACCTGCCCCGACACGGACACCGACGACACCGGCACCTCGCCGTACCCGGCAATGCGAGCGAGCTCGGCCGGCGTGAAGTACAGCTCCATGGGCTCCACCGGCAACGTCTCGTCCACCGCCACCGCCTCTGCGAGCACGAAGTGGAGGAAGATGATGATGAGCGCCGTTCTTCTTTGTATCATGCTGGTGGAGCTGGGTTTGGTCCGGACGGATGATGAGGTGAGGTGGTGTGGCGTTGGGGAAGACGAAGAAAAGGGAGCGATAGAAAGAGAAGACGCTGTTCTGTTGGTCCGTCACGTTGACTTGGAATTCGACAGGAAGGGTGCGCTCCGCATGTCTGTATACTATTTATATTCTACAGGAGGAGAGGAGAGGCGTGCGCGTTGGGCCATGTCAAGCGGGGACAGCGCCAAAGCCATTTTCGCGCCGTAGTGGTTCAGGTGTCATGTGCGGTGGTTCAGCAGTAAGAAGTTGGCGGCATGTCCCCGTGTTTGGTTTGTTGGTCTATCCCTCCATCCCTACGGGCCGGCCATATGTCTTTTGGCTAGTTTTCTTTTCGCTGTCGTCGAATTAATTGATTTAGGTTCTGTTTGATCCAGCTCACTAATTATTAATTTATATTAATTATTAGTTTATTGACAGATTGGAGATATGACTTGTTAGAATCGTATACATCGATTATCTACGGTTTCGGTCCAATCGAAAGGCCCATCTATAAAAGATGGCCCGATATATCATAGGCCGCATGAGATTTCGCAAACGGTTCAACTTCGTCAAGATAAAGCTTGTTCGACCTCTGGGTCAGGCACCAGCCCTCCCATCTAACCCTAGTGTCAGGCACTGCTTTACTCATCCGACCCGCGGATCGTGCATCGCCTTTGGACAACCAACCTCCGACAAAAAGTAGAGATTCCTAACACTTTGTGGCAAGCGCGGTTTACTGGATGGTGGAGGAAAAGTTGACTTTGTCCGACTCATGTTGGATAAAGGACGGAGATGAGGATGATGATACGATGACATAGAGATTATAAGTTGTCAGGCGTAACAATTCCAGATGCATGAGGTCCCAACCGTCAAGGGCCACTCGGTTACTTGGCGCCAAGCCTCATAACTCTGGTTCAACCCCTATATAAAGTTGCATCGAGGATCTTAGATTCACACATAGATACACACGCATCACGACTGATGTGATCAAAGCACATTTGACACCTGCAAGACCTAGAGCTTTTGTTCAAGTAAGAACACTAGCGCCATAGTAACCTCCTTTGACCAAGTTCCAAGTTCTATACATCCTCGCTTCTAGATGTAGAGTATTTCACCTTCACGACAGCCTGAACTAGACTAAAATCTCTTGAGTCTTTCATAGACTATATCAAAGTTCTGTACATCCTCACTCCTAGATGTAGAATATTACGCCTTCACGACAGCCTGAACTAGACTAAAATCTCTTGAGTCTTTCGTAGACTATACCACTCAAAGCGAAGTACACACAAACTCCTCTCATACCAAAATTCTATTGCGCCAGTGTTATAAAACACCGACATGACTAATTGTTTGTCTATCATACAATGAAACGTCTGTTTCACGAGAAAATTCCTTATTTACCATTCAAAGATATATCGATTCCTTACAAGCCATCAAAAAATTTAAATTTCCCTATTTGCCATCAAATCTGAAATTGACTCTGTCACCATTCTTGTTTAATTTATACTATAAAAATTATTTAGTTTTGTTGACAAAATTATTTTTTTGTTATGATTATTTCAAATCATGGTATTATTAGATTATACAAAAATATTTCTTCATGTTTTATATATTTTAAAACTATAAAGGCAAAAAATAAATAAACAATAATGTTTCACCTCTGACTAATTGCTCCCAGGCTTTTTTTTACGGGGCGATGGTGCTCGTAGGTGTGGTCGGGAAGGAAACATGAAGAATGTGTAAATAGATAACGCCCCTGATTTTGGATTGTGTTCGACATGGAGAAGATAAAAAAAACGGTTGAGGGTATCTATGGCAGAACCGCCTTAAAACCATGAGCGACTCACCAACAAGATCATATCAGATGATATTAAACAACAATATTTAAATAGTACAATATGAGTAATAAAATATATTACATTAGAGTTCAAGTTGTTCTTAGGATAGAGATTAGAACAAAATTTTTAAAACAATGCGGAACCGATACACGATGGTTTCCTTATTATGAGACATATGTCACTTCAACACATGCTTCACTCCTCGCTACCGAGAGGTAGGTGAGGAGAGAACCCGGTCAATGGATGAGTCAGCAGGGGTATATAATCCCGACAATAATAATAAAACAATAATTATAGTGAATTTGATAATCATAATCATATTAACAGTATAATTCAACCATAATAATATTTATACTGCTGATAATAATTTTAATTATACCATTACTAATAATAATAAAATTAATCATATTAATGTTATTAGTAATAATAACATTAGTTATATCTTTTATATTTTAGTCCTTCACTCTAGTAAATTATAAAATAATCCCTACCAATTAATAATTCTGATTTTAAATCTTAAAATTTTATTAATTAATATGTGTTATTGTTTAATGTTATAATTTGAACCTAGGTCCATAAAACTTAATTTTAATTACAATTTAGTCCCTAGAACCTTATAAACTCCATAACCTTTTAACCATAGCTCCTATTTAAGCGATTTTTGACTAAAACATAATCTATGCATTCATGACATCATCATATTATTTCTCCTCTATTGTGTGCATGTTTGTGATTATTTTATGTTGGTTTGTTTGTCTACTTCCATGTTTAGAGGAATATGCTTCGGACTCGCAGAACGAGGACTATCAGCATCAAGAACCCGAAGACCACTGAGCAACAATACTATTACAAAGGCAAGTGTTATTGATCATTTTGTGCTTATTTTATATCTTGTAGATTGCATGCTTGTGTTAAATTGACTGTGCACACCTTTTTTTAGTCCAAATTGACTGTGCACCTATGATTTGGGTTTATATCTAGTCTTTGCTTATTATGCCTTGTCGCTTTGGTTTACCTTTCTGTTGGATAAATTAAATGCTTAGCTTTGCTGTTGTCAGGATGGGTGAATATTAACTTAAATTATTCACAAAGATTAATGGTTTATTTAGCAACATAGAGATTAGGGATTTGGGTGATCTGGTTGGTGTAGGGTTGTGTACGAGGTTAAAATTGTTAAAATTGTCATGACAGTTGTGCTCATGGTCATGAGCATTGCATGAACCCTCACATAATTAGGAAGATTTAGTTATGGTTTGGTTTGGTGAATCACTATTGGAGCCTATGATTGGTTGGTGGCTGGGCCTTCGTACTTAGTTTGAGAGTGCAGGTACCCAGGGTATATAATCCTAACAACTGTAATAACCGACACTACTGTAGTGGTCTATTGTTCATCATTAATTTTTTCATTAATATCTTAAGCAGCACCACTGTAATTTGGATTGGAGTTGATGTCATCATCTGACCGACACTCTTACGTACTATTATGTCAGTTTCTAATGACATCACCGCTGAC
Source organism: Zoysia matrella (assembly GCA_001602295.1). Lineage (NCBI taxonomy): Eukaryota > Viridiplantae > Streptophyta > Magnoliopsida > Poales > Poaceae > Zoysia > Zoysia matrella. The sequence goes on from BCLG01000082.1 coordinate 190,453, forward strand.
TGACACTATTGTAAGTGTGTGTTGCCGCTCGTTTTAGTCCTACCTCGACTATTGTAGGCGGGTTGAACCAATTTATTAACGTTGGAAATTGTCCTGCTGCAGTGTCCTGTATGTGTCGTGCTATTGGTCAACATCCTTTTTTTATTATGAACGGCACTACTGTAATGTTGGTTGCTGATGGTGTCATCAGCAATTGACACTGCTGTAGGTGTTTGTCTGCCGCTCATTTTAGTGCCACCTTGACTATTCTATGTGGGTTAAACCAATTTATAAACTCACGTTCTCTTTATTCCTAGGGAAGGTGAAAATGGTTTGAGATAGATCGCGCATTGTAGTGAGCGCGCTACGTCGGATTGTCTCGTTCGATTGTTCACCTTTTATTTTTTTCATTAAAATCTTGATCGGAACCACTGTAATGTCAGTCACCTATGGCATCATTGACATTGCTATATTCTTGTAATATCAGTCACCTATGACATCATCATCAACCGACACTATTAAGTAAACCCGAAACCCACGCAATATGAAATATGGATGAACCAATTAAAAGAACTTTCTGCAATTTAGTCTCCAGTTAAAATGATTAACAAGTTTTTAGATCAAGCAGCTTAACTTATTTCTCTAGAAATTTAACGACAAATAACCTTGACATGGATATAAAATATTAGCATTCCTGCATTGACCAATAAGGTATAGATGATGAAGTGCTACTAAACCATAATCCCAAGCATAAAATTTATGGAGTCCTTTGGATTTAAAGATTTTTGTAAGAGATTTGGAGACTTTTTATCCCTGTAGGATTGGGTGCTGTTGATCCCTGTGGAATAGAGGATTGCTAGGGTGCTGTGCATTCCAAATTTTAAAACTAATTTAAAAATACGCAATTCAAAATTTTTTTAACAATCACTCTAACATTTTTCCTTCTCCTTCTCACTTTCTTATTTCTTTCAAAAAAATAAAATTCTTACTAAATTAAAACTTAGCTAACACTACTACAAAAACCGTTTTTTAGACAGATCTAAACCTATTTATACACGAAAAATTTTGTTCTGTTTTTTAGACAGACCTAAACCTATTTATACACGAGAAATTTTATTCTACTGACTTTTTATAGCCTGTTATTTATCCTGACGTAAAAAAAACATCTACATTAAAAGTACTAATGCAGACAGTTGTCTATAACATCCGCATGCCTGCTAGGAGCACCGACAGGACTAAACTATCTAACGACTGCAGCCTGCTAAAAGCACCGCCAGAACAGCTCAATTTGAAAAATAAAAAAAAATAGCAGCCGGCACCCCAATTTCAGATCTCGCCGCCGCTCCGCTCCGGCCTCCGACGTCCCACTCCCCACCACCTCATCGCTTTACCCCGGCCGCCGCACGCAGAGCTGGACCCGAGCCCACCCAGCCCAGATCCCAGCAGCAGGACGCCACCCCGTGGCCTGGACGGCAGCTGGCGGCGCGGTATTCAGCTTCGAAGGTGGCGGGCGGCGTGGCCCCCGACCGGCCTGGATAGCTTGAGGACGGATGGCCCCCGGCACAGGTGTGGACGGCGCGGCGCGGCCCTCGGCGGAGGAGAGGCCGGCTCGACGCGGCCCTCGGCGGAGGAGGACGACGCGGCCCTCGGACAGAGGTGAGGACGGCGCGGCCCCCGATGGAGGAGAGGACGGCGCGGCACGGCCCCCGGCGGAGAGAATGGCGCGGCGCGGCCCCCGGCAGAGGTGAGGACGGCGCGGCGTGGCCCTCCGACGGAGGTGACGACGGCGCGGCGGCGTCCTCGGCATGGCAGGTGCAGCGTCCTCAGCATGTCCGCCGGGGCCGTCGGGGCCGTCGGAGAGTTCGAAAAGTGAAGTGAGGTTGGGGTGGGGTGGCACGGCGAGCGAGAGGAAAAGTCCAGGTGCATTTATGCTGGCGCGGTGCACTACGGCAATGAGGCGGGGTCCATCACGAACGTTCAGGTGGTTACAAAACCTCCAATGGAAAATCTGCTCACTTTAAATCACAAAATTATCATTAGCGACCACTTATTTAGCTGTCTCCGAGTATGAATTTTTTTCCCCCTTATTCCCTTCCCAATTTCTCATATTGATTTATTTGATATACAAGTCCAATTTATTTCTTCTTTTTTTTAAGAAATTCAAGGAGAGCATCCCACCATTTCTTTCTTTGTTAAAGCACATACACAGAGTAGTCATATGTAGTTTAGTAGCAGGCTGAGGGGGAAGAGAACAACAACACCAGCTCACACTAACAACATTGACCCAACATAAGATGCATCAAACACCGACTACAAAAAATTAGTCACCAACATAAACCGCCACCTCAATGACCCCTAAACTATGCAACCAGTAAGCACCAAGCCGAGGATGCAGATGATGGTTGCAATATGTATCACCTAAGATGGCCATCTGGGATCCAACCAAGAGACCTTTGACGCCCTTTGAGATAAGAAAGCCTAAAAAGAGAAAGAACTCTCAAAAGAAGAATGAGAAGATTTAAGAGAGGAGATCATGATTTTGTTAATCCAACATCTGATGAGGTGGCACCATCAAAGAGTAAAGAAAACAGCAAGGTAGAAACATTTAGTGTTGTCTCATGTCAACTTGTGGCTAGACATGGTGATTCAATATTGAACAACGGGCCGCAAGCAGGAAGAAAGGATGGAGCACAGACACTAACATCAACAAAAAAAAAAGCATAAGATACAAAGGACACCAGCTACAAAAGGCCAGAAACCACCACAAGCCATAATAGCCATAACCGGATGAAGCCACCATGAAGATCTCCAAACCAAGCAACTGTTTAGCACCGAGCCAGAGAGGCAGACGACGGTTATGATTTGCGTCACCTTAGAGAGCCATCCAAGATCCAACCGGTAGACTTACAATGCCCTTTGAGGAAGAGCTATCAAAACGAAAAAGAGGAGATCAAGAGAGGGGATCATGATCTCGCTAACTCAACATAAGATGAGGTGGCACAATCAAAGAATGAAAGAATCGACAAGGCAGAGCACCGAGTATAACCCATGGCGATTAGTGGCTAGAGAAGAGACGGTGATCCATGGAGGATACAAACCAACAACAAAAGTAGGAGGAAGGGGCAGTAGCAGACCCAGCCCACGGTTGCGACTCGGGCACAACATTGAAAGTGCTCATGTGAATATTCCGGCCCATCAAAAAAATTCTGTTTTTTTCCTTTGAAAATAGACCGGCAACTCGGGTCACGGCTTGTGTGCCCAAGTGCCAGGCCCGCCACTGGGAAGGTGGATATATCACCAAGCCAAGTCACCCTAAGCCGTTGCTCCAAAGCAATGCCTCCAAGGAGGGCACAACATTCATGAATGTTGCCATTGCCCGATCTAGCAGCCCGCTAAATTGGAGTTTTCACTCGAAGTTAAAGGCTTGTTGAAGCAAGGGTGCCTACACAGCGCCTCAAGAGGAAATGGCACCCATGGCACCATCGCTGCAAAGGCTTTCGCCCAGCACCTTGCATCTACTATGAAAAGGCAGAGATGAACAAAAGAAGAGATCAAACATGCCGTTCCAAGAGACCAGCGGCACTAGAGAGGGAGCCTGGACACCTCTTCATAGCCGTGCAGGAGCATCCGCATCGACTGTGGAAGTCGCCACCGCCAACGTGAGAGAAGGGTGGAGATGTTATCGCCCCACCTCCTGCCATGGGGACGGCGCCAAAGCGGATGCGACAATTTTGCTTGAAGCACGTGAAGCCTAGACAGGACATGCTACAGGGCCAACTAGAAGCTCACTTGGTCACGCCCGGATCCACCAACATGCCCCAGGAAAGAGATCCTCGGAATGCCACTTCCTCCACCAACCATGGACCAGCATGGCCGACTGGCATACCAACGACCATCAGCAAATTATATCGAGGAGGCGAGGACCACGAAGGGTAGCAAAGCCAATGGCAAGGTGACCTAGGAGGATGCAGATCTCCCCCGCTGCAAAAAAAATCGAAAAGCCTCTACCCCCGAGCAGATCCCCTGGCCACAATCCACTGCCGTACGACTCAGATCGAAGCCCAAGACCTGCCACATCTCAAAAGGTTGCTGGTTGTCTTCAAAGGAAGAGGAAGAGGAGGTGGAAGACACTACCACAAAAAGCATTTGTCCGGACTCTCTCTTAGGCAAATGTAAGAGGTTTTCAACAAAAATCCGGCCATACAAGGTAGCAGGTGGGGCTCGAGAAAGTCAACTGCCTACAAGAATGCTCCTAATGCAGGCGGCTCTCCTAAAACACCGCCTGCAGAAATATTTTTCATAATGCAGGTGGTCTGTTAGGACAGCTGCCTGCAATAGAAAAATTAGTGCAGGCGGTTGTTATTGTGAGCCGCTTGCCTCAAAGTTAGTCTTGGCTGCACGCTTATTCCACGTCAGTGATCCGCGCATCGATCCGTGCCTAACCCACAACCAACCATTTGATCCGGTGAAAGAAACATAACCGTACTCTATCCCATCCATTCACACAACCGTATCTCTCGATATGACACGTCTCCATCCTGGGAATCCCTCCATCCCACTCCCCTTTCTCTCTCCCTCTCTCTCTCTCTCTCTCTCTCTCTCTCTGTCTCTTCCACCAGGCCTCCGCCTCCT
>BCLG01000082.1:198445-270751 GCA_001602295.1 Zoysia matrella
GGATATGATCTCTATATTTTTTTGGCAACTACAAGATTCTGGACAGATTTATAAATCTTGGATGCACTCCATATTTTTCTGGGCAACTACAAGATTCTGGATAGATTTACAAGATCCTGGACAAATTATTCTAATAGTACAGGATGAGTTTTATAGAAAAGCATCTTACTTGTAAGGATGTAATGATGATAACAGATACATAAATTGTTTGGTTAACCATAAGACTTTTTTATAACTCATTGAGTATTGTATTTGGATGCCTAAGGGTATGTTTTAATGTTGGCGTTACTATCAGTTTCTTGGCAGATATATGTTAGTCGCTATTGTACTTCTTGCAGTCACCAATGTTATATTCTTCGTTGCCAGATATATGTAGTAACCAATGATAAATTAGCGCCTAAACTATTTTAGTGACCATTGTTTTCTTGGTGGTTATATACATTTAGTAACCAAGGTCTGCTAGTTGGTGTAGCCATTTAGGGACCAATGTTTTGCTTGGTTGTTGCACTTCTGTAGTCACCTAATGTTGCTGGTAGCTAAAGCTGTTTGCTTCTTGTGACCAATAAGAAGTTGGTTACTATAGATCAGGGCTTTAGTTACAAAGGTTTATGTATGTTGATCACTAAAAGTATGCAGTGACAAGGTTGTGGCGACCTCAATGCGACCAAGGTTTCATGGTGACTGAACTCTATTAGCACCAATATGTAGCCTTTAGTAACAAAGATCTTTGGTGGCTAAAAGTTATTTTTCTGGTAGTGCGTGCCATATATCTTTGATCAATAATTGTTATAGATTTATATAACTTTAGCAACTCGAGACTTGTACTTTCATAACCAACACACTAAATATTTTCATAATATAGATTTTGTACACTTTGTAGAAATTATTTGCTAAAGTTAGATGGCATGAAACCAAATTCAAAGTTTTTCTGTGTGACGGAGGGAGTACACTGTTATATTCAAATGTCATATGATATGACACTGGAAAACATTACTCCCTTGGTCCAAAAAAAGTGTCACTCTCACTTCTCGAAGTCAAGCATCTTCACCTTTAACCAAGTGACCAAATTAGAGGCATTTTTTAAAAGCATACTGCTATGCCTCTACGAACACAGAGATATTTTTCATAGTATTGAGTAAATTTAGAAAAAAATTAGTGGTTGTGAATCTTTGAACTCAATACCTCATATCTTTGAACTCAAGACCTCATAGAGAATAACTTATTGTGTTTTGCTAGCCAACTCAACCACACATTAATATTTGTTTATATTTGAAGTATTATTCTTATTAGTTAAACTAGTAAAATAGTGCCGCTAAGAATGCACAATATGTCTCTAATAATGTCGCTACAAGATATAGTTATTTTTAACTTGTCGCAAAAGAGTGCCTCTACATTCAACATACATAGAAACTCTACGAATGTCTCAAAGGGTGCCTCTATTGTTCATAAAGGCACATTGTTTTTTCAAAAACTCTCAAATTTGCCTCTATGCAAGAGATAAATTTTGAAGTGTCACAAAAATATACCTCTAGAAACTTTGTCAAACTGAAAGAAGTTTGAACATCACAAATCCCTAGCCGGCACTTTTTTGAGGATGGAGGGAATCGGACCTGCTCCTTTTGGTTTTAACTTCTTGTTATTTTAACGTTATCTTTGGCCATTTATCAACATTTGATGTCAAAAGTCAACCAAATAAAAATTAGAAAACAGTAAATTCCACAAAACCCCACGTTTTGTGCTCAGTTGTCACAAAAACCCAGGTGTTGCAGTCAGGGTCACATAACCTCCATGTTTTATGGTAAAACCATGAACATATATCCCACAAAAACTTACGAGTGGCCGGTCTAGAAATAATCTGATGTGGCATGTTGTGCGCTGGGGGGGGGGGGGGGGATGGTATAAGGTGGTCACATAAAAAGCTAGTTGTTGGTTTGGAAAAAGATTTGAGGATTTAAGAGCACGGGAGACTTACCGCATTCATCGGCACTAATGAATCCTTGATCTACATTGATGGCTATCGTTGGCCCTGAACAGGCTTGGAAATAGATATGCACCTATCAGAGAGCTGACCTCAAATACACCTAAATGAGCAGTTTATTATAGAATATGCATGCTGTGATCGGTTCCCAGCTGACTGTACATGTTAAGGTCTATAAGAATAGTATATACGATGTACTCCAATAGTACATTCTCAAGTGAAGTTTTAGTATCTTTGGCTCTATAAAAGCGCACACGAACACAGCATGTAGTGGAAGCCAAGAAGAAGGATCAGTTAATTTCGTTTCTTGTGTGTACTGGATCATGATATATGCACAAGAATTAGGAGGCATCAGGAACTCGCCCCATACATCCCTGCTCCAGGTGCAGCCGATTCATATTTGAGGAATCCATGGAAGGACATGAGAACTAGCAAAACGGTTCACATGCATCACGAGGGGATCACCCATGACGGCAGCAGCATCTGTGGCAACAGATGATGGACACAATGAAACGTGCAATGTAGATGCAGACAAGAGATCTGTATGCCATCGTGGTGCTGTTGTGAAAGGTAGCCCATATATATATATATATATATATTTTGCCGTTCCACAGTGCCTAGCCGCTTGGACCTGGACATAATGCATGTCTCACCAATTCACACGTCCAATCCGGTGCAATAAGTTTGTCAAGTCTCATCCTGTGGTCCATCAAGTTGGTATGCAGGCATCCGATGCTTTTTTACAGCATTGAACACTTCCATCCTACCTTCCTCCTCCTATCATGACACTGAGTTTCCTCCATTGATTCGGAATTGCAAGTTTCCTTAAGGCTGATGAAACTTGCAGTTTCTCTTGCGTACACGAGGAGGACATTGGGTACTTTTTGCGACAAAAGCTGCTTTTGCGATATATGAAGTGTGTGAAGTCACTGGATGTGTGTTTCCTGAATGATGGATGGCTTGATACATCATGAATTAATTACTTATGGTTCCCATGGATACGTCATCAATTTTAATGCTTTTTTAAATAATGAAAGGATTATTGTAGAGCTTAGGCACACATCTAACTTGGTACAGAAGACACGAGGAGACCACCACCAGCAACCGCTTTTGATAAAGAGCGATTCACCCTTTGGAATGTCCATTTTGGAGTGTATTCTAAAACTATATAAATGTAACCAAAAAAGCCTGTGCCCTTTGTGAAACATTCTTAAAATAATCAGGTATATAGGAAATTAGGAAAATTATTAAAAATTTGTATGTTGCGCCAGACCAAATTGTTCTTTTTGGAGTATAGCGTACGTTAATACTTTAATTTATAGCTGCCATGTTATCCATTGAGTGTAGAAAAGTTGACGTCGAGGCAAATACAAATATGTAATTTTTTTCGTGAGAGAGATAGAGATGGAATCACATAGCATCCATTTTGAACATTGTGGAAATTATTGCGCGTGCTGGACATCAAGTCGCAATTAACTGACAATATAATGCCATTGGACTCAAACAAGAAAAATAAACTAAATGTCATCTACACCAGGCTGGCACTGTGGAAGTGTGGAGTGCAGAAGACAGGTAGGAGGGGTTCGTCTCCACGTGATTGTAGTAATAGAGAATATGCGGAGAAGAAATGAACTCAATTTGGTGGCACCCGCTGTGAACTGTACGTAGAAGCATCTATCTTAGGGTTTTGAAATGAAAGGGGAACTCAACAGCTGATTTTATCAGTGCTGAATAATTGCATCGACCGAAGTAGTACATGCGCAGCTTCTGATTCTTCTTTTGACTTATATAAGAGCTGAAAAGGGCTTCGAATTGGGAGGAACATGTAAACAGCTCGTAGAGCCATGGTGAATTGGCTTATTTTAAACTGTAGTGTGGATTCCTCAGATAGGCTTAAAATTGGACTAGAAACAAAAACGACTTATCCTTGGTGGACTCTGATCCCGTAGCTACATGTTTCATTGTCTTGGATATTTTGTTGGTTCTCTTGTTGTAAAAGGATGTCTGTTGTCTCATAGACTTCCTCGCGGTCACATGAATAGGTTTCCTTGCACCCCATGCTATGAACTTCAATCAATGCTATGAACTTCGTTCTGGCTATTTATAAATGAGATTGATAACAACGAAGCTCATGCTATGCATATTCCAAGGTCATCATCAAGGAGATCAGGAGTTATGTATTGCAGTAGGATGGAGAAGCATCAGGAACTCTTTTGCTACTGCCATGGAAACTCTATGATACGACTTGCAACAGGGCTGTCCTACTGACATCTAAAGTAGCAAGTCGACGAACCATCACCGTGCAAGACAGGGAGCACAGAACACATCATTGGTAAACAATGCTGGGCATCATGGGGTTACATCATGCACCATGAGGACTGTACAATTTCTTGTCAGACAAACAGTTTACTTTGCGTAACGAATCATGATTAGTCAGGCTAAATGAGGAAACAACATTCATCATCGATTGTGTGTGATTAAGCATGACTTGTGATAATCATGAAGTTTGCGACAAAACTAGAAGCCACCATCACTAATTGCAATGATTGACAAGCATCATCAATAGATCCCTATGACGGATTCAAATCTGACATGCTGCAGTGGTGCGGTATTTGAAGTTTATCGTGTCCCTAGTTTATGTGTGGAGAAATTTGTGTACAGGACAAACATAGGATTAAAAAAATAAAAAACCTTGTATGTCAGTGCAAACAAAAAAAATCTGCAACAGAAAAGTTTTTTTGAACCCTTTTTAAACAAAACTCTCAAAATTAAATGAATGCATTCTGTCTGATGGCAATCTCCAGTGTATACTTTCAATTTCATACCATACAAACTTCTACGAGGCAAATTTCAATTCATTTCAGTGCTTAATTTTCATAAGCTGAGGTAGTAGCGCATTTACCAGTCAATTAATCTCAGCCATATATAATTGTACGAACAGGTGACCAATGATATCTTAAATACTGAAACACATATATATCTCCTAGTCTATAGCATCTTTAGTTTTTTATGTATGTATTCCAATATTTCTCACTATTCCACTTGAAGTTGCTCACTTGTTGATGTCAGGCCACAAATCAACCCATGCTTTTAGGTATGGGAGGTATCAGGAACTTACAAGCAACCACCTGACGCCATTCTTGCACTATATTGCTAGCGCTGGGTTCAGTGGGGACAGTTCAGTCATGGTGAGGGAAACAATGGCAGGCCATGTGAATTAGCTAGACAGTTTGTATAGGTGCTGCTGGATCTTGAATTCTTGTAGCTCTAAATTGATTGAGGAGGGCATGCGGTGCTCTCCACTGCCAACGTAGTTCCATCTGCAGTTCAGTAGTGAAAATGGTGCTCATGTGTCGTAGTTACTGAAAAGTCCCATATGCTGGAGTGGCTCTTCCAATTACTCTACTGGTTCTAAATTGCAGGACGACTGGGAAAGTGAAATCCTTTATGTACTAAAGGAAAACGTTTCAAAATATAATGGTCTTGTATTGTCAGTGCAGTGCTACAATTTGTCGATGATTGTAAAAAAGGAAGATTTTCCATTGAATCCCAGCCAATTCTTTTTTTGAGACTAAAACGAGGGGAAAGTTGTACCTGTAAACTAATTTTTTATATTTCAGTCCATTTTTTGTGTAGGTATGAACTACAAGATCCAGGAGGAAGAAATCCCATTGAGTTGATTCTCTTTTCATGAGATAGGACAATCTAAACGTAGTCTTTCCAGTGCCAGCTACCACATAGCCATTTGTGTTTGGGACCATTCCGTCCTAGGAACATGCCTTTGCTAACTCGGGGATCTAAATTCAGTCTTATAGAAAACCAAGGCCTAGGAACCTGCTGTTTGATATTGAATTCTTTTAGTCCTAAGTTGGCCGAGGAGGTAATGTGGTGCTCTCCACTGCCCACACACCTCATGGAGTATGTTCCATCTTCTGTTCATAGCTGCTGAACACAAAAAAAGGGCACACCGAGTCCCATGAGTTGCCATGGCTCTTCCAATTTACAGCTGGTTCTAAATTGCTTGATGACAGATGGCAAAATCCTTTATGTGCCGAAAAAACGATAAGGTCTCGGGGATGGGGTGTCAGTGAAACATTACACTTTGATGATCACTAACTGAAGAATTTTCAGATTCTAAGAAAAAATTAACGATTTTACTTTGAGACTGAGAAGAGAGGAAAGACATAGACATAATTATGTTTCTTTCTATTTCAGTTTATTTTTAGCCTAGATAAGAACAACAAGATTCAGGATTCAGTTGATTCTTTTTGCAAGAGATTGACCAATCTATAATAAAGATCCAATATAAAACATCACGTCAGATCCTTCAACTAGTTGGAAGCGAAGCATCGAACAGTCTTAGTACTAGCAGCAAACACATAGCACTTACAAATATCGTCAGTCATAGCATGATCATGACTGCTTCTGCTCTGGGGAATGGAGCTCTTTAATATTGATAGCTACTGAACTTTTCTCAATAGCCACAACTACTCTTACTAGTACGTGATAGCTACTGCAATGGGTCCTGCACGCTACTAGTATCGCCTCCTAAGGCAAATACATCAAGAAATTAGAAAGTACCTAGATAGGAGTAGGAGGTATCAGCAAGTTATTTCCAACCAGAGTCAAGGTTCCGTGGCGATCCCAACCAGCAGGCTACGGAAAAAAGAGCTTTAAGATCCGTGATACCTACCATTCTGGCAACTGCTGTGCGAACTTGCTCACATCTGTAATGCGTGGCTCCTAGTGATAACAAGCCGGATGACCAGTTGTGAATCACTTAGGCACGTGCAGATTCTAAGAGAGGCACCAATTCATGTTCTTTTACTTTCTAAGAGGTGAAACATCAATACAATCTAAACCGTTGAATTTTGAAAGAAAAATAGAAATATAATATCACCTTAGCCAACATGGAAAGGATTTAATTTCTAAAATTATCGCATGCATCACTTTTCATAACTGATTAATTTCTTACCAAATTAGATATTATAATAATTAATAATTATGATAGAGCTTTTACCTCTTAGGAGGTAAAAGACCTATTTTCTCTTCGAGATTCGAATAAATGGACGGCTCACATTTATTTTCGGTCTGCTGTACAATTTGCCTTCTAAGATACATAACAAATTATAGAAACGGTATCCATGTGCATTGGTGGGATTCTGCACATAGGAAGTGCGCAAAAGGTCTTCAAGTGTAGCAACCGGGAGCTTGACTCTGCAAAGTATACATATACAACTATAGAGTTCGTTTAAAGCCAGTTTTGAAAGCTGGTCATTTCTAATGACGCCCTAAATTTCATTTTAAAAATTAATTTTACATAACTACTGGAGTTGCAATTGTAACTACCATCATTTGTCCCTCCGTTTTTTTCTTCACTTGTGACCACCCATTTTAAAAAACATCAAGAAATTAGAAACTAGATACTAGTAGCTAGAGAGGAATAGGAGTATCAGCATAGTATTTGATATTGAAGGTCAACAGGAACAATAATTGAAAAGAGTAAATTTCATACACCCCGAATTTTGTTGTCCATTGTTGCAAAACCTGGTGTTTTGGTCACTGTTCCATAACCAAGTGCTTTATGGTACACACTCCCTCCATTCTCTCTTTGATGTCATTGCCAACAGCTTCATTAGAATTAAGAAAACAGTGAATTGATGATTTTGCCCTCAGCTGTCTTCCCAATCGCGCCGGCACAGCTGCCAATGGGTGCCCCAGGGAGCCATGCACTCCTAGATCTCTTGAGTGTCGCATGCCCGCTGCCCCTCATCCTACCGGGCGCCTGGATCCCTCGTGCCCCGAAGCACGTTACCGGAGTATTCGGTGAGCCCTCTTGGGTTTCCGAAATTATACGACGGAACCTCTGGCATCTTACCGGAGTGTCCGACACTTTACGGGAGACTTTGATAATGTTGATTTAGAATTCTAATTTCTTTTCTAACTCGTAGGATTAGTTTTCCTACGAGATAAGACCATCCCTCCTCTATAAAACAGAGGCCCACGGCCGGTTGAGGGTCATCTCAATTGATCAAATCATTTTGCCTTTATATTTCATTCTTCTCCAAACCCTAATCTCATTACTCGATCCTCGTGCTGTTTTTTCTTCGTTCCGGCGATGTTTGAACGCGCAAGGAGTTCTTGGAACGCCGAAGGGCCTTCGAAGAGGTGCGCAAGGTGCGTGAGGAGCGGGAGCTGCACAAGTACTTGCGTGCATCAAGAAGGACCGCAAGGCACGATCTCTCAAGTAAAAGAGCCCGTTCTTCCAGCCGTCGACGATGACGCGGCCATGGGTGCTGCCAATGTAAGAACATCTTCGTGCCCTACCGTTACTTTTGAAGACCTTTCATATTATTTCGCCGGCATAAAGAACATAAAAAATAATATGCAATACATGATTCAAGAGAACATGTCTAAGTCTAAGAATGTTTGTATTGCATCGTCGTCTCATGTTGCAAACGTAAGTCCTCCTAGTACATCGGTGCTCACTACTTCTAAGTATAGAACAACCTCCGTATGGCATGCCGTTGAACTCGTTTAGTGGACAATCTAGTTTTCCCTCTCGTGTGCAATCTAACGCTTTGGTAGTGTTTCTCGCTAGCGTAGAGCCAATTACTAGCATCCTCAGTCCGGCTAAAAGCCGATTGAATGAATTGGATGCATTTGTTCTTCCTTACCGTACCATTGCATAAAGCACACCACCTATCCACCGAGCTGTACGGGTATCCCTTATGGCCATGTTCCTAATGAATTGTTTAGTGCCATAAAAACAAGCCTACACCCTTCACCACCGGTCGCGTCCACTAGGCCACCCATTGCCAACATAGAGGAGTGTATGATGCACATTAAAGAGGATTTAATCAAATAATTTCGCAAAAGGCTAGGGGTAGACCTTAAGGGGAGAGACCAAATTTATCAAAAGCCGTACCCCGCGTATTTTGATTCGGTCCTGTATCCCGTTGGATGGCGTGTCCCCAACTTCGTCAAATTCAATGGCGAAGATAGCAAAACCACTTGAGAACACATTAGTCAATACGTAGCGCAACTAGGAGAAGAGGGTTTTAGTGAAGCTTTAAAAGTATGGTTGTTTTCTTTATCACTAACCGGAACCGCTTTCACTTGATTTTCGTCATTGTCCTCGGGCTCTATTTTTACATGGAAGTCGTTAGAGCGTAAATTTAATGATCATTTTTACTCTGAGGACAACAAATTGAAGTTGTCACACTTGACATCGGTTCAGCAAGGAAAAGAGGAACCTGTCATTGACTACCGTCGACGGTTTAGAGATATTAAGAACTGATGCTTTAATTTAACAATTTTTGAAAAAGATTTAGCCGACCTAGCTTTTAGTGGTTTACGGTCGCATCTTAGAGAAAAGTTGGAGGGATACGATTTTTTTACACTCACCCACCTCCAACAAAGGGGTTCGGCTCAAGAAAGCCGAAGCAAAGAAATAAAACATGACAACAAGACCCGCCATAGCGTGCACGTCGTGGAATGTGATTCAGATAGCTCCGATGATGATTTCAATGACATCTTGGCTGCTGAGTTCGTTTGGCCTTCTAAGATCAAATCATTTGCTTGTGACTCACTCAAACCAGTACATAAAAATCAGAAAGACGACGTGAAATACACCTTTGATGTAGCCAAGTGTGATAAAATATTTGATGAGCTGCACAAAGGTAGATATATTAAGATCGCATAAACTTTACCTTTGACAAATGAGATTAAGCGTAGGGCATATTATAAATGGCATAACTCTTGTTCTCATACTACTAATGATTGTAATGTTTTTTGTCGACAGGTCCAATCGGCTCTTAATGAGAGACGATTGAGTCTTAAGAAGATGTAAATCGACATGCACCCTTTCCGTGTCAACACTCTAGAGCTCAACCCCAAGGTGTCGATTCGACCTCATAAAGTCGGTACAACCATAGGGAAGAACATGATCATCAGGGATGAGATGCCTGTTTCTCCAAGTGAGAAGGGTGCCTCTAGGAAGGTGGTCCTCAAGAAGTCTTCTGATGGTCAAGAGCCTCTAAAAGTCACCATCCAAGGCTCTAGGCTCGGGGGGCAAGCTCCACAGCCTAAGATGATAAAGCTGAAGAATCCTGAAGTGAGCAAGTGAAAGATAAATCAAGGCAAAGCCACGGATCAGAAGATGGGGCCTAAAAGCGCTTTCGACAAACTCATAGCTAAGTACAAGAATCAAAAGGCCAATTTGAATAATCGGTCTATGAAGCGATCAAGATCACCACCTAGAGGAGGCAGCCCACCTAGGAAGGATATGAGGCCAACCGTGAATGTGCACGGGCCTCCTCTTCCTTTTCTTCCACATGGCTTCGGAGTGCCACCACTATGGTTACATCCTATGCCTTGCCAACCGTTCCCAGTGTGACATCCATACATGGAACCATAGTGCCCGTGCCACCAATGTTTTTGCCACTATGCCCGTTCCACCGATGCCATACCCACCATTTCATCCGGGGTGGAACGGACCGAGAGGAGATGTCTTCACGAGGCTCTCCAACCCTACTCCGAATCGGACGGAATCTTGGCGCCTAAGCAAGGGTGCCTGAAGCAAGGTAACAAACCTTCTCCCTCCATCGTTGTTCATCAAGAGAGTGCATCCGGAGGTGTCGTGAAAATCGGCACAACCGATGTCAAAATCGAGGGAGTCTTCACGGGGCCGATCACTTTGGATTATCCGGTTGAAAAGGCCTGCCATGATCATGAAGCTAGCAGCAGTAAGAGCTCCTCCAAGTATACACAACCGAGGTGGTGCCCGCCTGGCTTGACCCACATTCAAAAGAGGAACCTCCAAAGGTTGTGCCTCCGGAAGATGCGAGAAGAGGATGCGGAGAAAAAGAGGGACGAGGTCTTTAACGAGATCAAGCCGATGATCCCTCAAGGTAAGTAGTGTAAGGTTAAGGAGCCCGAGGCCCCTACTCCACCTGTGACAAGGGAAGCGGAGACTACTCCAAAGCTACTTGGTATGACCGACGCCATCTTGGGAGAGGACTCTACAGCGCCGTCGCCCACGAGAGACATTGACTTGTCCGAGTTCGACGACGATGACCTCTTGGACTACGAGCCTACATCGCGTCGGGAAGGTATAGGCATTAACACCATTTGCTTATCCCTTTTTGATTATTCGCTTATAGAGGAAGAAGTCATGGCACAATTTGACTTTGGGCCAAAAAATGCTATCTTCAAAAAGCCCGAGGAATCGAAACATTTGAAACCCCTCTATGTGAGATGTCATATTAATGGCACACCGATTTCTCGCATGCTTGTAGACGGCGGTGCTATTGTTAATCTAATGTCGTATTCTTTGTTTAAAAAGCTAGGTAAGGCCGATGACGAGCTCATCCGGACCAACATGACTTTGAACGGTGTGGGAGGAGGAGACCCTATCGAGGCTAAGGGGTCGCTTCTATAGAACTCACCATTGGAAGTAAGACAATGGCTACCGCTTTCTTTGCTGCCAATGTGCGTGGTAGTTATAGCTTGATCTTAGGGCGTGATTGGATTTATGCCAATAGATGCGTTCTTTCTACCTTACACTAATTCTTGATACAATAAATTGATGATGATATAGAGGTTGTTTATACGGATGCATCGACTTGTGTTGCTATGGCCGAATGATCTTCTTTGCCGCATGATACCGTCAAGTGCTTGATCAGTTTAGATTTGATAGATTATAATTTTCTTAGCATGACTAGAGATGGTTTTGTACCGGTCAATGTAAAGCCGATGGAGAATCGGCTCAACAATATAATGTGATTTAATGGAGTCTAATCTTGATTGGATGCAAAAGAGAGTGGAACACTATTGGTCCAACACGAACGATATATATGAAGCTATAAAGGAAATAGATGACATGGATAAGTTAGGAATATATGAAGCTATAAAGAAAATAGAGAACATAGATAAGTTAGGATAAGGATTCATATCGGCTGATCCTCTTGAGGAGGTGAACCTTGGCAGTAATGATAATCCGAGGTCAACTTATATCAACAAAAATGTGAAAGCCGATTATAAAGCGAAGTTAATCGGTTTACTAAAAGAATATGTGGACTATTTTGCATGGTATTATAATAAAATGCTCGGGTTGAGCCATGAGCTAGTTGAGAATCGGCTTCCAATAAAAACAGGTTTTAGACCTTTTAAGCAACCGGTGAGGAGGTTTATCTCGAATTAACGAGGAAGTTAACCGATTTCTTGATATGAAATTTATAAGATCTTGTAGGTATGCGGAGTGGATATCCAACATCGTGCCGGTGGAAAAGAAGAACACCGGTAAGATTAGAGTTTGCATTGATCTCAAAAATTTAAATAGAGCCACTCCTAAAGATGAATATCCTATGCCCATAGCGGATATGTTGATTAATGATACTTCTGGCTATAGAGTTATTAGCTTTCTTGATAATGCGAGATACAACCAAATCTTCATGGCTAAAGAGGATATGTCTAAAACTTCTTTTAAATGTTCCGGTTTTATAGTATTGTTTGAGTGGGTTGTCATGAATTTTGGATTAAAGAATGCGGGTGTCACATATCGAAGAGCCATGAACATTATTTTTCATGATTTGCTTGGTGTCATTATGGAGGTTTACATAGATGATGTGGTGATCAAATCGGCTGCTTTAGACTCTCACTTGGCCGATTTGCAACTCGCTTTGGACCGAATGCGTCGTTTCATTTTGAAAATGAACCCGCTCAAATGTGCTTTTGGTGTATCGGTCGGAAAAATTTTAGGCTTCATAATTCATGAGAAGGGCATTGAGGTAGATCCTAAGAAGATAGAAACAATTAGAAATGTGCAAGCGCCTACATATAAGAGAGAATTGCAAAGCTTCTTAGAAAAAGTAAATTATTTGAGGTGATTCATATCCAACTTGTTAGGGAAGATTAATGCATTTACTCCTATTCTTCGGCTAAAGAATGAAGTTGAATTTACCTGGGGGCAAAACAGCAAGAAGCTTTCAAGAAGATCAAAGAGTACTTGTCTTTGCCAGAGGTGCTTAGGGCGCCTAAGGGAGGAGTCCCTTTCCGTCTCTTTGTAGCGACAGAAGATGATGTGGTTGGTGCTGTTTTGACACAAGAAGACGAAGAAAAGTAGTACGTGATCACCTATGTGAGCCGACGATTAGTGGATGTGAAAACAAGGTACACTCTAATAAAAAAACTATGCTTTTTCTTGTATCATGCTTGCACCAAGTTGAGACATTTTTTGCTATCTAGCACTTATGTGGATGCTTGTCAAACCGATATTATTAAGCATATGTTGCATAGGCCGATTTTTAGTGATAGGCTTGCTAAATGGGCTTCTGCATTGATTGAATATGATTTGACTTATGAATCGTTGAAGTCCATGAAAAGCCAAATTGTTGCTAATTTTATTGTTGAACATCGAATTGATTTAGAACATGATCTAGATGTTGTTTATGTTACTTTTACCCCTTGAAAGTTATATTTTGATGGATCGCTTTGTAAAGAGGCTCAAGGTGTTGGTGTGGTTTTAGTATCTCCTCATGATGCACTTTAAATTCTTAAACTAATTAGAGTATGATTACATCAATAACCAAGTCGAATATGAAACATTGTTGTTCGGTTTAGAGATGTTGGAGTCCATGGGGGTTAAGCATGTAGAGGCTTTCGATGATTCGTTGTTAGTTGTGCAACAAATTTCTAAAAATTTTTAATGCTTAGACAGATCATTAAATGCCATCTTAGATAAGTGCCTAGACATTATTAGAAGAATAGATGAATTTAATATACATCATGTGCCTAGGCTAGAAAATAGTGAAGCCAATGAGTTGGCTCAATAAGCATCTGGTTACAATATTAGTAAAGGTAGATTTTCAGTCAATAAAAAACCGATGCTTGAGGTGTTGGAATTAGACCGTTCGGACACTAACATGTCAAATCGTGATAGTACCGAATCACTTCATTAGGGGTCACCTATAATTTCATATATTTGTAGCCCAACCTAAAGTGTAGATGGAAAAGTTTGACATATGGCTTTTAAGTATACTTTGATCGATGGCGGGTATAGAGTATAGAAAAAACCAGCCCCAAATCCAACTTAGTATTGGTTGGGTGCTGATGCCACCCACGAGCGCAAAACTAGCTCCACACCCGCAACACAGGGACCTGAACCCGACGTCAGAATTGCCATCCCTAGCAGTGAGAGGTTCACAGCAGACCAAACATATTATGGTTTATAAGAATAATGTGGTTGATGCAAATATTCCCTCCGATTTGAGAATAGGAGTATTGAAACCATTGACTTTTAGCATTAACTTTAATTCATCATATTATTTAAAAAAGTATGATAAATATAATATATAACATATTTTTTTTAATTTGCATTGTCACTAGTGATATTGAAACAAAATTAATAATTGTAGATATCTGAACAATTTTTTTGATTAAGATGAATAGTCAAAGTTCATGTTAGAAGTTAACGGTGTCAATATTTTAAAACATGAGAGGGTAATACATTAATTCTCATCTGAAATTCTGGTACCTATGGCTCTATAAAAGAGCAGATGAACACAACATGAAGTGCAAGCCAATGAGTAGGATCAGTTAACTTTGTTTCTTGTGGATGGAAACATCGATAAGATGTTGGAGAATTGCCTACTGGGATCACGATATATCATATATCTACTAGAATTGAGAGGCATCAGGAACTCGCCCCATACATCCCGACTACAAGTACAGCTCATTCGTACCTGGGGAACCTATGGTGGCAAATGAGAGCTAGCAAAATGGTCACAAGCATCATGAGCGGATCACCCATGGCAGCAGCAGCAGCATTTGTGGCAATAGATGTGGAAACAATGTCGGTGTAGATAAGGGTGTTGCTTTGCCATCATGGTGTTGTTGTGCAAGGGCGGAGGTAACAAAGCTGTGATGAAATGCACTAGAGATTGACCTTGTAGTATTGACTTGAACAAGTTATATGCACATAACGTACCACATCCTCATGTTTTAGTTTTCATGTTCAAGTATGCAAAAAAAAAAAAAGAAAAGAATAGGACGTTCTCATCAGTTTGGCACATGCACGTACATCAAAAAAACAATTGAAAGCTAGCTAGCACATCTCACTGCCATGAGGTAGCCCATATATGCAGTTTGCCATTCCACAGTACCTAGCCGCTTGACATAAAATGTAAAGCAAAGTGGTAAGAATTGAAAAATCTCAGTCTAGGGTGAGTATTTTAATTTTATCCCAGAAAGTATGTGGAAAAGGGATGCAGGGTTGGAGTGACAGGGCATTGTCAAGAGAAGGAAAATAAACAATGCTAAAATCTGCGGCTCAGGCTATTCCCACATATGCGATGAGTTTTTTTCAAGGTCTTGATGGCAGTTGTGAGAATATGAGACTAACAGTGTCTAAACATTGGTGGTGGTTTGAAGGGGAAAACAAGAAAATACACTGGAGATCTTGGGACTGGTTGATGACCCCCAAATTTTTTTTTTGGGGGGGGGGGGCATAGATTCATTGACATGAAATTGTTTAATCAAGCTATGTTGGCTAGGAAGATAGTTTATGAAATTCTCCTTTGTGGATTCGAGCATGACAAGATCATCCTCTTACACATGGCAAAGTTTGATGTTTGGCAAGGAATTATCAGAGAAAGAAATTTTACAGCGAGTTGAAAATGGACAAAATATCATAATTACAAAAGGTAGACACACCATGCCTCGTAGTATCTCCTATGGTTTATATTCCAGATGATCTTCGAGTGAGCGCCCTTATTGATTCCTCTAGGACACAGTGGAACATTGAGCTCATACAAGCTTGCTTGGCCCCAGCTGATGCACTATTAATAATAAATATTACTGAGGAACCACGTTGAGATGTGCCATGGTTCAATATGAATGATGAGTCATTGACGAGTTTGAATTTGGTTTGAGTTGCAAAGTTCTTGGGATCACATTTGAGTCTTGGTTAATTATTGACTAACTTATGAAATGGTGAAGATGGTTGAGTGTTTGGAGGAGAAGGAAATGTGTTTGCTTGTCTCCTGATATGTAGATTCACGGAGTCAACTTGGCGGTCAGCGGTAGTAGGATAGGGCACAAGTTGGGAACTTGGGGCCGGATGATCGAGAAGCCGGGTGAGGTCAAGGGTGATCCACATTGTACACGTCGAGAAGGCAAGAAGCACGGATGGTTTCACGGTTGCGCATCAAAACTGTGGAAGTGATGAAGACGATGGGTTGACCAAGTCAAGGTGATCGGGATGCTGGTGCAAGTGACAAGGGGGCCTAAGGAGCGAGACTGGGAGAGACTTGCTAGCGGTCAGGATCACAAGACAAGGTGACACGCGTCGACATCGGGTAGACATGCTTTGAGAAGCGTGCAAGGCGGTTTCTCTGTTGAGCCTCAAAACCGAACGTGGCAGATGGTGGTGCATGTGGCATCGTCATGAAGGTTTTGTCGCGACGAAGTAAGGTCATGAAAGGCACGATTGCATCCGGCGACGAATGGAAAGTTGGACAATTTTGCCCCTAAGTCATGTTTAGAAGTAAAGGTAATTTAGACATGATTAGGGAGGTTATAAATAGAGGGGTGACTGGTTGGAGAGGGTGAGGGACTCCCACCTAGAGGCTTTGATTAGTTCATTTTGCTTGTAATAGGGTGTGCTTCATGTTTTAGAGGAGAGGAGAGATTGTGTGAGAGGCAATCTTTGTTCTTTCAAAGAGTGAGAGGATGAGGGCGGTTTCCTAGCCAAATTTTTATTGTAACCTGAACCTTTCGATCAATGGAACAAGTTCAAGTTGTGTTCATCCTCTTTTCCCTCCCATTCTTGAGTCTTTTGGAGCTTTTCGGTGAAATCTCGGATTTGGTAGTTTTTGGGTGGATTTCTTGGGGTTTCATGGTGCTAGGACGTGCTAGAACCTTTCCATATTGATCCTTACTCGAATCCATGGCACGAGCACCTTCGATTCCATCGATCTCTCCGGTTTCGCCCAAAACCTAGGTCTTGCACCAAAATCTAAATTACTCTCTTATTTCTTGAGATTTTTTAGTGATTCTTGTCGGAATAGCTTCGTGATGTCTTGAGGAAGCAACGCTCCAAATTTTGTGAAGTTTTGAAATCCTTTGATTAGGTTTTCGTGTTTTTCTTTGAGTTGCGCGCAGCAGTGCCAAAGTGTCCGTGATGTGCCAGAGTCTTCGGTGACCGAAGTCCGGTAAAGTGCCGGAGTGTTCGGTGGCACTTTCAGAGACCCTTTGATGGAGTATCCGGTACACTACCGGACTGTCCGGTACCTGAGGGTCCTTTTGGAATATTGAAACCTCCCTTTTGAGTTGGATTCACTTGGTTTTAGTTCTTGTAATTGAGTTCTTCTTTTGGATCACTTCTTGAACTAATTCATCACTAGTTGGTGTGATTAATCCTTATGATTCAAGTTGAGAGGCGCCTTGGGTTGTTTTTGGGACAAAGGCCAAGTTCTTGAGCAAAATTTCATTGGCTCCCATTAACCCCCCTCTGGTCGCCTTCTTCAGTCCTTCAATTGGTACCAGAGCTGGTTTGATCACTAGTTGACCTTAACCGGTTTGTGATCCCAAGGTGACATGGAGAAAGGCACAGTTAAGCTTGTTGTCTTCAATGGGGAAGATTTTACCTATTGGAAGTCATGAAGAAAGTCTTATCTCCTAAGTCAAGGACAAGCAATTTGCGACATCGTCGAGCATGAATATCAGATGCTGGCAAATCTCACGCTACTGCAACCGGATGAGCTAGTCAGGTATGAGAACAACTCAAAAGCTGTTAACATTCTGATTTTTGCTCTTGGTAGGAAATAATTCAATCGTGTCTCACACTTAGAAACTGCACATGCTATTTGGGTGAAATTGTGTACATACCATGAGGGCACTAATCAAGTTAAGTCTATGCGTAAGGACTCTTACAATAGGCAATATCAAACCTTTGCGCAAAAACCTGGAGAATCCTGAGATGATACATTTGCTAGGTTTGAGGCTATTGTGAGCAATCTTAGAGCTTGTGGAAATCTTGCTTATTCTGATAATGAAATGGCTAAACAATTACTTTACTCTCTTGATGAACATATTTGGGGTATTAAGATTTCTGCTTTGGAAGAAATTCCTGAATTCAACACTCTTGATTGTGAGCAATTGTATAGCAAGCTAAAATCTCATGAGCTCTCTAGAAAGTCTAGGCCTAATCATGAAAAATTGATCTTCTAGCATGGCTTTACTTTCAAGTTCTCATGGTATTGGTCATAATGATGTTTTGCATGGAACTAATCCCTCACATCACAAGACCTTTTTGGATTTTGCTTTGTCCTCTCTTCTGGTAGTTTCTGTTGAACAGATGGAGTGCATTCCCGATGAGGAGCAGTCATTGTTGACAAGAAAATTCAAGAGAGTCTACAACAACAGAAAGGAGAGAAGAGGTGTTGGTTCACATGGCTGCTATGAGTGTGGTGATCCAGGACACTTCATCGCTGACTGTCCCAAGCGAAAGAAGAAGTCCAGCCACCACAACCACACCAACAATGAAGCCAAGAAGAAGAACTACTTCACCAAGAAAGGCGGTCGCACGTGCTTGTGTTGTCGCACTCAATGATGTTGATCTCTCATCAAGTAAAGAGAACTCAAACTCAGATGATGATCTAGAGAAGCCTCGGGACAAGAGGAACAAGGACTTCACCGGCCTCTGCTTCATGGCCAAGGATGATCCTCAAAACGACTCTGACTTTGACACAAGTGAGGTATCCCCTTCTCTTGATGAGCTCTCATCTGAAATTGAGAACCTGCAGTTTGTCCTCCTTAAGCAAGACAGAAAGATTTGTGATGCTATTTGTGAAAACAAAGAGCTTAAGTGCAAACTTGAAAGTGCTCACGTTGAACTCACTTTGCTTAAGTCTAAAATTGATGAGGACATAACTGTTGAGTGTCAGTCATGTCAAGCTGTCAGGGATCATCTTGCTAAGAGAGAGGTTGTGCATGCTCAAGTTGCCAGTCAGCTTGAGAGTGCCATAGAAGAGCTAGAAAATGTCAAAGCTCAATCTCCCAAAGTGTTTCCTCTGCCATGTCAAGTGTGTGTCTCTTTTAAGGACAAGCTTACCATAACCCGAGAGAAAAACCAAAAACTATCCAAAGAGAATAAATTCTTCACAAACCGTCTAAAGAGAACCTTGGTGAGTGAAAAGAATATTGAGAGTGACTTGACTAGGATTAAGGAGAGTGCTTTTAGATCAACATACAACTTGGGTTTGGGTTTTGAGAGATGTGACAAAGAAAGTGAGAATGTGGTTAAGTTTGTACCTAGCTCGAAACCCTGTGATGAGAAAGAGTCCATCAAACTCACAGACACCTACTACCCACCTAACCCAAAACCCTCCTTCAACCCAAAGCAACCTGAGAAAGAAAAGGTGAAATCATCCATGCAACCTAAGCTTAAGCCTAAAAGAGACTACATTGCATGTTGTGGTCAGGGTGGTCATTTGGATGAGTTTTGCTATAGGCGCATAAGAATTGAGAGAAGGAAAGCTGAGTTAGCTAGGAATGCTTTGCGTGATGAATATTTTGATTCTCAGTCATACTTCACTACTCACCATTTTCGTGAACCTAGTCATCACTCATATGGCTTTGGTTCTCAAAACAAGCGCTTTGTGCCACAGTGTGTTCACAAACCACGTTTTCACCATCGTGGTGTTCGTCCTTCACGTGGATACAATCTCTCATATGATTCTCATTCACGTGACACAAGAGCTAATTTTCGACGCTTTGATGGATCACGCTTTCCCCATCGTGACACCCATCCTAGGCGCTCGAATATTGAAGGGCCAAGAATTATTTTTACCTCTAAGGGTCGTATGGTTAGGTGCTGGATTCCTACTCTCTAACCCCAGCACTAATCCATGGACCTTTTCCTCTTCGTATTATATGTAGGTGACAGATGGAGGACTGGAAGACAAGTGGTTGATGGACTCCAGTTGCTCGAGACACATGACCGGTGATGAAAAATGGTTCTCCAGCCTCACTCCCTTGAAGCGTCATGAGTATGTGGCCTTTGGGGATGACAAGAAAGGAAGAGTAAAGGCTAAGGGCGTCATCAAGATCAATGGTAACTTCACTCTCAAGGATGTGGCTTTGGTTGAACATCTCAAGTATAACGTGCTTTCTGTTTCACAATTGCTTGATGATGGTTTGGAAGTGCGCTTCAAAAGGAATGCTTTTCGAGTTCTTGACTCTACCGTTCTTGACTCTACCGGTGCTTTGGTTTGCGGTATTTCTCGTGTTGGGAGAGTGTTTTGTGCTGATTTTTCTGCTCATGTTGCTTCGCATAAGTGCTTGATAGCTCAACCTTCTCCTTAGCTTTGGATGTGGCATAGGAGACTAGGTCACATGAGCTTTGACTTGCTATGTCGCTTAAGTGGTCTAGGTTTGTTCCGAGGATTAACTAAGCTCAAGTTTGAGAAAAATTTGGTTTGTGCTTCTTGTCGTCATGGGAAAATGGTTGCCGCTTCTCACCCACCAATTAATTTGGTGATGACTGAATGCCTGGGGGAATTGCTTCATATGGACACTGTTGGTCCTTCCCGGGTGCGTTTGACGGGTGACAAGTGGTATGTTCTTGTGATTGTTGATGACTTTTCTCGCTACTCTTGGATGTTCTTTCTTGAAAGCAAGGATGAAGTGTTTTAACACTTTCGAAGCTTAGCTTTGAGGTTGTTCAAAGAACTCCCTGGTGCACTATGAGCAATTTGTAGTGATAATGGCATCGAGTTTGAGAGCTCCTGTTAGCTTCATGACCTTTGAAGTCCCCTAAAAGGTATGAATTGATTTTAGTGATAGGTAACGGTTGTGATTGTAGGTATCACTCCGTTAATTCTATGTCAACATGGTGGGCTTCCTCGGTGGATGACAAAGATGATCCCTAGAAGAGGAGTTTTTGGACGTCGAAGGATGAGAGTCCATAGGAACGTCGGTATATTAAGGGGGTAAGGTCATTTGTCTCTTGTCATACAAATGTTAGAGGGTGTGAATGCTCCTTAGATCCTCAGAAAAGCACTAAAGATGGCAGAGAAAGCAAAGACGAAGACCGAAGATCAGATTCTGTCGAAAACACAGTCACCGGACAGTCTGGTGAGCTAGGATTTTGGAGTCTAGAGAGAGAAGCTCTCTGGAGTTGCTGCAGAGAAGACACCGGACAGTCCGGTGAGGTCAAAGCCGAAGTCTAGAAAAGATGTCTTTGGGGATCCAAAAGTGAAAGTCACTGGACAGTCCGACGAAGGTATGCACCGGACAATCCGGTGTCATATGGAATAGATTTCAAAGGGGGTGTTTCCCTGGCCGAGGAGAATGAAAGGGTCATTGGACAGTCCGATGATTACATAAAGCTGTCAGTTTTATGACATCACGTCCCAACGGTTATTTCTAGGCTTGGATCCTATTTAAACCGTGGGGGAGATGTTTTCCAACGTGCTTACGGTTTGAGAAGCTAGAGCAAACTTGTGAGAGGCCAAGGGCCACCACCAATAGAGCATATTGTAAGATTGGAGATATTTGGTGCTAGTAGGAGAGTGATAGGGAGCATTCATACACTTCTAGAGCTTGTAGAGCTTGAGAGGAGTGATCTTTGCCTATTACCCTTGGTGTGGGTAGCCTAGACCGGCTAGGAGTCGGTGATCGAGCTTCCAAGAAGATTATGAAAAACGACGCTAAGTTTGTACACGGTGATCGAGCTTCCAAAAAGAGAGCGCCCGAGCCTTGGAGGCTTGTTCTAGCACTTGGGTGTTGTGTGCGATAGTCGAGCCGCTGGTGACTTCACTCCGAGAGTGAAGCATACCCTTATGAGCATCGTTCCGAGAACTACAGGAGGAACCAAGACTCCGACAGGAGTGGTTCAACGAGGATTAGAGGAAGGCTCTTGCCTTCTGAGACCTCAAGAAAAAATCACTGAGCACTCTCTATCTTACTCTCTTTACTTACAGCATTTACTTACCATTGAGTAGTGTGATAGATTGTTCTTTGATTTCTCTTTGTGGCTATCATGCTATTGCTTGCTTATCGTTATTCTCTTTCACTAGCATTGTTAGGGGTCTTGCCTACTAGAATTGCTTAGAATTGCTTCCGTTGTAATCGATTCTTATAGTTTAAGTTCGTAGCGAAATTAGTGCTATACGTGTACCGATTCAAGCCCCTTCTCAGTGTCCTGGATCCTTACAACTCCTCATTTTATGCTTTCTGTCGTGAGCATGGCCTTGAGCATCAATTCTCTGCACCTCATGTGCCTCAACAAAATGGTGTTGTGGAGAGGAAAAACAGAACCTTGGTTGAGATGGCTCGGACGATGCTTGATGAGCATAGGACTCCAAGACGCTTTTGGGCTGAAGCCATTACACAGCTTATTATGTCTCGAATCGTGTTTTCTTGTGCTCTATTCTTAATGTGACTTCTTATG
This sequence comes from Zoysia matrella, assembly GCA_001602295.1. Lineage (NCBI taxonomy): Eukaryota > Viridiplantae > Streptophyta > Magnoliopsida > Poales > Poaceae > Zoysia > Zoysia matrella. Next base: position 220,879 of record BCLG01000082.1, read on the forward strand.
AGCTACACTTTGGAAGGAAGCCGTGGTAATCTTGATAAGTTTGAGCCAAGATCTTTCGATAGTATTTTCCTTGGTTACACTCCACATGGTCATTCTTATAGAGTTTTGATTCTGGAAACTAACACCATCGTTGAGTCCTGCGATGTAACCTTTGATGAATCAAACTCTTGTGCAAGAAATGTGGTTCAGACTGCAGGTGACAGGGAAATGAGTGAGAGCATTTTCTTGGAAGAAGAGATATCGGCTCTAGATGATGACGAGGAAGAACCACTGCTCCCCACCTCCAGGCCTACATCTGAGCCAACCCCTACTTCGACTACTCCAGTTGAGGGTAAAGAACCTTCTACATCGACATCAGCAGCTGTCGAGCCTGCTCCAGCTGTGGTTGAGGGGGAGCTATGCTCTGAGATAGAGGCTTCTTGCCACATTCAACGTCGGCATCCTTAACAACAAAGTAATATCAATGAAAGGACAACAAGGTCGAGGTCTGCCCATCTCTCTTGCTTTACTCACTCCTTGTTTGTTGCCTCCTTTGAACCCCGGGATGTTGGACACGCTCGATCTGATTCCAATTGGGTCAATGCTATGTATGAAGAGTTGGAAAACTTTGAGAGAAACAAAGTGTGGACCCTTGTAGATCCTCCTCCCAATGTTAACATCATTGGAACCAAATGGGTTTTCAAGAACAAACATGGGGAGGATGGTCTTGTGGTGAGAAACAAGGCTAGGCTAGTAGCTCAAGGCTTTAGCCAAGTCGAAGGTTTAAACTTTGGTGAAACCTTTGCTCCTGTGGCTCGTCTCGAAGCCATTTGGATCTTGGTAGCTTTTGCATCATCTAAAGGTTTTAAGCTCTATCAGATGGATGTCAAAAGTGCCTTTCTAAATGGGTTCATCGAGGAAGAGGTTTATGTCAAGCAAGCATCGGGTTTTGAGAATCCCAAATTTCCACATAGAGTGTACAAGCTTCAAAAAGCCTTGCACAGCCTCAAGCAAGCTCCTAGAGCTTGGTATTCCAGGCTCAAGAATTTTTTGCTAGAGAGGGGCTATGTGATGGGTTGTGCTGACAAAACCTTGTTTACTCTAAAGCATGGCAATTATTTTCTAATGTTTCAGAAATACGTGGATGATATCATTTTCGGTGGTTCCTCTCATGCTCTTATGTCTAAGTTTCAGGAGACTATGGAAAATGAATTCATAATGTCAATGATGGGCGAGCTTACCTACTTCCTAGGACTTCAAATCAAGCAATGCAAAGAAGCATCTTCATTGATGACGGGAAAAAATGCGATCGCGGACGACGCGCCTCCACGTCAAAAGAGACAAGTTTCAATTTAATTTAAATTTAAGACACGTGAGAAAATAAATTTTAGGTTTTACGAGTTCATACTTCCATAATTCTTACATTTACATAAAAATTATGTTAGTTACATCTCCGAAGAGAATATCTCTGATTAAGACTTCCAAATAAAAGAAAATTACAAAACCAGAAAATGAAAATAAATATTCAGTCTTGTCGCTTGGGATGAGTGCTTGATGAAGAATTTGATTTAACATATTTCATGTGCACACATGCAGATATGATGCACGACTTTGTTTGAGATTTATGCATATTATGCCTTTTTTTTAATATGCGGCTATGAGCATATTATTCGAGCATGGGGATATCGCCAAGCTATTTTGACATTTTTTTTCACTTAGCGAATATTTGATATATGCTTATATATGCTCATGGCATAGCATTTCGTCGAACATGACCCAGGTATATAGGGTCAAATTATGACGTTTACTACATATTTCCATGTGTATATAAGCAGGGATTTATTTGATTTTAATTTTGACTTATTGAAGAGTTTAGCATATTTGAATGCCCATAAATATTTTGATGCTTTCCTGACGGCAAATGAATTTTAACATATTTCTCATGTGCGCTTGTAAATGCAGGTGGTAATGCACACAAATATTTTAGAGGTTACGGATGCCATAGGAATTTCAGCAGGGAGTGACATTAGTTAATGCGTCATCATATATGACCTATTATTTTTTTAGTCAAACTTGCCGCTTCCTTGCATAGGGATGAGACTAACATGCAGAATTTTGACATAGAACTGTCTAAATTTCATATAGACAATATATTACACTAGTATTCTCATGACACAGTATCAAAAGACCTATGTATGGAGAATGTCACAGAACATTGGATTTTTTGTTCATTTGGGACATGGGACACACTTAATTTCTTATTTCATTACCCAAGTTACTATCTTGACTTAGGCTCAGGTAAAAAACACCAAGCAATTAGATGAGGACACGTATTTTACTATCGTTTCTCTATAAGCTGAAACTAGCACTGTTTGTGTGAAAATTTTGGGGGAAAGTGAACATATAGCACACTGCTGGATGGACAGATTATCTATTGGCGTGGTTAAATGATCATGAGCATTCTTTTTTACGTGATTAACGTGAGGGGACGACTTTCATGCTAACGTTATGATTTCTGTGTGCAGAATACAACAGAAACCATGATGATTAAATCATTTCCACTGATGTTGATTAGCACACGTTGGCCGGATGACCTGTATCAGTTTTGTATGTGCTCAACGGATGCATGTACACAGAACACATACATGATGCCAGGAAATCTACTGCCGGTGCTTTATGCATATCAATACTCCGGCAAACTGATGATGTCGCGTGATGCCTTTGTGCGTATGATGCACAAATTATATTTTATCAATTTTAACAGTGCTTATTGTAGAACCAAATCAGAAGATCTACATGCTGAGCGTTAGGATATCGCCAAGCTATTTTGACATTTGTTCACTTGGCAAACATTTGACCTTTTTATTTATTTGATAACGCACTTATTTATAGTAAAGTGAATGCAAACCTACAGGCAGAACATAATCTAAACATATTTCGATCATAATCTTCTCTAAGCTTTGCACAGCCCTACCGTAATTTATTTCAAACATAAGACGCGTGCACTATTTCATTTGGTTTAATAGCGTGTATTGATCTTTGGTAGATGGGATCCGTAGACTTCGTAATATGACTGCTGGCATGTGCCCATCTCAGCGGCATATATTTTAAATTCACAAACCATGCATTTTATACTATGGATAAAAAAATTTAGTTTCAGGGTTTATTCTACTTAGACCTGACGATCAGAGCCAAAATGTCGATTTTGAACAATGAATATATTGCAGAATGCGACATGCGTAGATTGTCATCTTCTGATTTGCTTAGGCATACTAAATATCTTTACTTGACATAAGCGTGAACTTCCCAACTATGTGCCATATATGATGAAATGATTATCTGTACAACCTAGCCGGATGAAGTTACTTTTATATTTTTTAATCAACCGACGTATATGCATGGTAATTTTTCCTGGCGCTTTTATCTTAGGAGTATCAAGGGCCAAATCATATCGATCGATTATATGTAGGATGTGGCCTACGGAAAGGTGCTTAGCAGATTTATTTGCAACATGTATGATGCAAGGAGACGACCAGAAGCAGCGTGCTTCAGCCTGATTTTGTCTACGCAGTCAGTAGATAATTTTGACGATAACCACTGCCGCATTTGCCATTTTTAAACCGTGACTTTGACGGCACTTGTTCTTAGTGTCAAATGACCAAACCGAAGAACAAAATATTCCTCCCCTCGTAGTTTGTACTCGATGGCCAAACCGACGGACGAGGTCTTCGTCATCTCATAGTACTTTGTACTCGATGGCCAAACCGACGAATGAAGTCTTCATCATCTCACTGTGGTTTGTACTCGTTGGCCAAAGTAACAAATGAGGTCTTTTTGCCACTGTTTGGATCAAAAGATCCTAACAACAGTGGGCGGAGGATGACTCATATCAAGAGTCCGAAGGATGAACAACACGTGGTTGCAAACTTAAGAACGCTCCTGTTCTGGAGATGCCAGAACGCGAGAACCGGCAAGACGCCGATATCCGCGAATCTGTTTCTCACCTTGTAGAAGCTTGCCATGGATGTCGTTGACAAGGATGAAGGCTACGACCTGGTGGCCGGTGCTGATGTGCGCACGTCGTCTCCTTTGCCGGCGAGGTGTATTGTGTGTGTGCGTATGCAAGAGATGGCCGGAACTTGTGTCTGTGCGCGCGCAAGACAAAACTTCAGCAGCCTGGCGGCAGAGTTTCTCGGGAGCAGGAGTTTGCGTTGCGGCAGCCTGGCGGCGTATGTGTGTTGGAAGCAGGGAGGTTTCAGCGGCGACCTCGGTCTTGTATTTATAGAGCGAGATCATTAGCAGTTGGATTAGTGAGCATTTGAACGTGGCCAGCGGCAGCGCGTGCGCACGTCCTGCGGTTCGTGCGAGTGGAGCAGTTCGGCCAGGCAAGTGCACTCGTGCGTCAGTTCGTTCTATTTACGCGGGAGCCTGGTGCAGGACGTAGCTACTCGACCGTTGTTGACTTGGTTTACGCGGCAACAGTGCACCAGGATTTTTCTTTTCTCACCTTTGGACTTGGCGTTTGGGCTATCGTTTGCGCTTTATTACGTGATTAGTTTCTGGCCACCCATTCGTATGGTTGTTGTTGATATCTAAAAATCAGAGGACCATCGGAGTATTCGGCACGTTACCAGAGTATTCGATGAGCCTTCTTAGGTTTGAGCAGTTAGCACACCGGAATATCTGGCACGATGCTAGAGTGGCCGGTGAGCTCTCTCGGATTCGAGTACTTAGCCCACATACCGGAGTATCTGGCACGGTGCCAAAGTGTCCGGTGAGCCCTCTCGGATTCGGACCTTTGTCCCACCAGAGTATCTGGCACTCTGCCGAAGTGTTCGGTGAGCCCTCTCGGGTTTCTGAGATTACAGGATGGAACCTCTGGCATCGAAGACTCCGGTCACCGGAGTATCCAACACTTTACCGGAGACTCTGGTAATATCGATTTAGGAACAGATTAATTCTAGTTTCTTTACTAACTCATGGGATTAGTTGCCCTGCGGTATAAGACCATCCTACTTCTATAAAACAGAGGCCCATGGCCGGTTGAGGATCATCCCAATCGATCATATCATTTGCTTTATATTTTTCGTTCTTCTTCAAACCCTAATCCCCTTGCTCGACCTCTTTTGCTGTTCTTGCTTCATCCCGTTGATGACCGAAAGCGATCCAGCTGGCCTGACCGAGCTCAGATAAACCTTAAGACGATTCTCCTCCGACGAGGTCCTTTCTGAGGCAGGGTTGTTTAGGTGCTGTTCAAACTCGGTGTTGAAGAAGCGTCGGTGTTGCCACATACGGACGTGCGAGCGATGTGTTGGCCCGGACCTGATTTCGACGTCAACACACTTTTTGACGACTTCGCTAGAGAACGAGTGATTTCAGTTGTACAAACCGCGTCGTTTTCCACCATAAACTTCGAGATCTCCATGGCGAATATCGTCATGCCATCTTTGAAGGAGTTGCTCGAGGAGGCGTGCAAGGCGTTCTTGAACACCAAAAGGCCTTCGCGGAGGCGCGCGAGGAGCGAGAGCTGCAGTAGTACATGGCGTGTTTTAAAAAAGAACGCCAAGGCGCGATCTCTTAAATGAAAGAACCCGTTCTTTCGGTCGTCGACGATGACGCGGCCATGAGTGCTGCCAATGTAAGGACATCTTCACACCTTCCCGTTACTTTTGAAGACCTTTCATATTATTTTGCCGACATGTAGGTCTTAATGAATGATATGTAATACATGATTCAAGAAAACATATCTAAGCCTAATAATGTTAGTGTTGCATCATCATCTCATGTCGCACATGTAGGCCCTCCTATTAGTACATCGGCGCCCACTACTAAGTATAAAACAACCTCTGTATAGCATGCCGTTGAACTCGTTTAGTGGACAATCTTGTTTTCCCTCTCGTGTGCAAACTAATGCTTTGGTAGTGTTTCCCACTAGCGCAGAGCGAATCACTAGCATCCCCAATCCTGCTACTAGCTGATTGAATGAATTGGTTACGTTTGTCCCTCCTTACTGTACCGTTGCATATAGCACGCCACCTATCCCACCGAGCGATACGAGTATCCCTCATGGCCTCGTTCCTAACGAATTGTTTAGTGCCAGGAAGACAAGCCTACACCTTCACCATCGATCGCGCCCACAAAGCCACCCATTGCCAACATAGAAGAATGTATGGCGCGTATTAAGTTGGATTTAAACAAAAAATTTCACAAAATGCTAGGGGTAGACCTTAAGAGGAGAGACCGAATTTATCAAAAATCATACCATGCGTATTTTGATTCGGTCTCATATCCCGTAGGATGGCGTGTTCTCGACTTCGTCAAATTCAATGACGAAGATAGCAAAACCACTTGGGAGCACATTAGTCAATATGTAGCACAACTAGGAGAAGCAGATTTTAGTGAGGCTTTAAAAGTACGTTTGTTTTCTTTATCACTAATCAAAACTGCTTTCTCTTGGTTTTTATCAGTCTCTGGGAGTCGTTAGAGCGTAAATTCCACGATCATTTTTACTCTAGGAACAACGAATTAAAGTTGTCACATTTGACATGGGTTCGGCAAAGAAAAGACGAACCCATCGTTGATTATCCTTTGCGGTTTAGAGATATTAAGAACCGCTGCTTTAATTTAACAATTTTTGAAAAGGATTTAGCTGACCTAGCTCTTAGTGGTTTGCGATCACATCTTAGGGAAAAGTTGGAGGGACACAATTTTCCTACACTCACTCTCCTTCAACAAAGGGCTTCAGCTCAAGAAAGCCGAAGCAAAAAAAATAAAACATGACTACAAGGCCCGTCACACCGTGCATGTCGTGGAATGTGATTCGTATAGCTCCAATGACGATTCCAATGACATTCTAGCTGCCGAGTTTGTTTGGTCCTGTAAGGCCAAATTATTCTCTTGCAATTCGCTCAAACCGGTTCACAAGAATCGGAAAGACGATGTGAAATACACCTTTGATGTAGTGTGACAAAATATTTGATGAGCTACACAAAGGTGGATACATTAAATTGCATAGACTTTACCTCTGATGGATGAGATTAAGCATAGAGCATATTGTAAATAGCATAACTCTTATTCTCATGCTACTAATGATTGCAATGTTTTTCGTCAACAGGTCCAATCACCCCTTAATGAGAGACGATTGAGTCTTAAAGAGATGCAGATCGACAAGCACCTCTTTCCTGTCAACACTCTAGAGCTCAACCCCAATGTGTTGATTTGGGCTCAACAAGCCGATACAACCCACATGGAAGAACATGATCATCGAAGAGGAGATACCTATTTCTCCGGGTGAGAAAGAGGCCTCTAGGAAGGTAGTGATCGAGAAGTCTCCCGATGGTCAAGAGTCTCTCAAGGTCACCATCCAAGGCTCTAGACCCGGGGGGCAAGCTCCACAGCCTAAGATAATAAAGCTAAAGAATCTGGAGGTGAGCAAGTGGAAGATAAACCAAGGCAATACCACGAAATAGAAGATGAGACTCAAAAGCGCATTCAACTGTCTTATGGCCAAGTACAAGAGCCAAAAGACCGATTTGAACAATAGGTCTATGAAGCGACCAAGATCACTACCTAGGAGAGACAGCCCTCCTAGAAAGGAAATGAGGCCAACTGTGAATGTGTACAGGCCTCCTCCCCCTTTTTCTCTACAGGGTTTCAGAGTGCCGCCACAGTGGTTTCATCCTATACCTTGCCCACTGTTCTCGGTGTGGCATCCATACATAGGACCATGGATGCCCGTACCATCGATGCCCATTCCACCGATGCCATACCCACTATTTCATCCGGAGTGGAACGGACTGAGAGGAGATATCTTTACAAGGCTCTCTAACCCTATCCCGAATCGGACGGATTCTCGACCGATTGAGGGCCAAAGAGGGAGCTCCACAACCGCGCCTAAGCAAGAGGGCGCCAGAAGCAAGGTATCGAACCTGCTCCCTCCTCCATTGTCCATCAAGAGAGTGCATCCGGAGGTGTCGTAAAAATCGGCACAACCGATGTCAAAATCGAGGGAGTCTTCACGAGATCGATCACTTTAGATGATCCAGTCGAAAAGTCCTCCCATGATCATGAAGCTAGCATTAGCAAGAGCTCCTTCAAGTACACACAACCGAGGAAGCTCCAAAGACTACGCCTTCAGAAGATGTGAGAGGAGGAGGCACAGAAGAAGAGGGACGAGGTCTTCAACGAGATCAAGCCAATGGTCCCTCAAGGTAAGTAGTGGAGGGTTAAGGAGCCCGAGGCCCCTACTCCAACGATAAAGGTGGAAACGGAGGCTACTCCGAAACCACTTGGCTTGGCCAACGCCGTGTTGAGAGAGGACTCTACAGCGCCTTCGCCCACGAGAGACATTGATATGTCTGAGTTTGATGACGACGACCTCTTAGACTACTAGCTTACACCGCCTCAGAAAGGTATGGACATTAACACCATTTGCTTATCTCTTTCTAATTATTTGCTTGTAGAGAAAGAAGTCATGTCACAATTCGACTTTGGGCTGAAAAAAGCTATCTCCGAGAACCCCGAGGAATCGGAGAACCATTTGAAACCCCTCTATGTGAGAGGTCATATCAGTGGCACACCAATTTCTCGCATGCTTATAGATGACAGTGCTATTGTTAACCTAATAACGTATTCTTTGTTTAAGAAGCTAGGTAAAGTTGATGACAAGCTCATCTGGACCAACATAACTTTGAACGGTGTGGGAAAAAGAGACCCTATCGAGGCTAAAAAGGTCGCTTCTATAGAGCTCACCGTTGGGAGCAAGACCATGGCTACCCCTTTCTTTGATACCGATGTGCGCGGTAGCTATAGCTTGATCCTAGGGTGTGATTGAATTCATGCCAATAGATGTGTCCTCTCTACATTGCATTAATTCTTGATATAATGGGTGGGTGATGATGTAGAGGTTGTTCATACGAATGCATCGGCTTGTGTTGCTATAGCCAAATCATCCTTTTTGCCGCATGACGCCATCAAGTGCTTGACTGGTTTGGACGTTGACGGATTATGATTTTCTTCATGTGACTAGAGATGGTTTTGTAACCATCAATTTTAAAGCCGATAGAAACCCGACTCAACCATATAATGTGATTTAATAGAGTCTAATCTTGATTGGTTACAAAAGAGAGTGGAACACTATAGTTCTAACATGAACGATATGTGCGAAGCTATAGAGGAAATAAAGAACATAGATAAGTTAGGATAAGGATTCACATCGACCGATCCTCTTGAGGAGGTGAACCTTGGCAGCGATGATAATTCGAGGCCAACTTATATAAAAAAATCTGAAAGCCGATTATAAGATGAAGTTAATCAGTTTACTAAAAGAATATGTGAACTGTTTTGCATGGTCTTATAATGAAATGCCCGAGTTGAGCCACGAGCTAGTTGAGCATCGGCTTCTGATAAAATCTAGTTTTAGACCCTTAAGCAACCGATGAGAAGATTTAACCCAAATATGCACGATCGAATTAAATAGGAAATTAGCCGATTACTTGACGCAAAATTTATAAGACCTTGCAGGTATGCAGAGTGGATATCCAACATCATGCCGGTGGAAAAGAACACCGGTAAGATTAGAGTTTACATTGATTTCAGAAATTTGAATAGAGCCACTCCTAAAGATGAGTATCGTATGCCCATAGCCGATATGTTGATTAATAATGCTTCCGGCCATAGAGTTATTAGCTTTCTTGATGGTAATGTGGGATATAATCAAATATTCATGGCCAAAGAGGATACTGCTTTTAGATATACTGGTTTTGTAGGATTGTTTGAATTGGTTGTTGTGACTTTTGAATTAAAGAATGTGAGTGCCACATATCAAAGAGCTATGAACTTTATCTTTCATGATTTGCTTGGTGTTATCATGGAGGTTTACATAGATAATGTGGTGATTAAATCGGTCGCTTTAGATTTTTGCTTGGCCGATTTGCAACTTGCCTTGGACCGAATGTGTCGTTCCGGTTTGAAAATGAATCCGCTCAAATATGCTTTTGGTGTATCGGCCGAGAAGTTTTTAGGCTTCATAATTCATGAGAAGCGCATAGAGATAGATTTGAAGAAGATAGAAGCAATTAGAAACGTGTAAGCGCCTACATGTAAGAGAGAGTTGCAAAGCTCTTAGGAAAACTGAATTACTTGAGGTGGTTCATATCCAACTTGTCAAGAAAGATTAATGTATTTATTTCTATTCTTCGGCTAAAGAATGAAGCCAAATTTACATGAGAGGCAAAACAGCAAGAAGCTTTTGAGAAGATCAAAGAGTACTTGTCTTCGCCACTGATGCTGTTTTGAGAAGATCAAGTGAGGAGTCCCTTTTCATCTCTACGTAGCGGCGGAAGATAATGTGGTTGGTGCTATTTTGACACAAGAAGCCAAAGGAAAGGAGTACATAATCACCTATGTGACTCGACTGTTGGTGGATGTGGAAATAAGGTACACTCTCATCGAAAAACTATGTTTTTCCTTGTATCATGCTTGCACCAAGTTGAGGCATTATTTGCTATCTAGCACTTTTATGGTTGCTTATCAAACCGATGTTATTAAACAAATGTTGCATAGGCCGATTTCTAGTGGTAGGCTTGGTAAATGGGCTTATGCATTGATTGAATATGATTTGGCTTATGAATCATTGAAATTTATGAAAGGCCAAATTGTTGCTAATTTTTATTGTTGAATATCAGATTGATTTAGAACATGATCTTTTGCTTATGTTACATTTACCCCTTGGAAGTTATATTTTGATGGATCGGTTTGTAAAGAGGGTCAAAGTGTTGTGGTTTTAGTATCTCCTCATGATGCACACATTGAATTCTCAAACCGATTAGAGTATGATTGCACAAATAACTAAGCCGAATATGAAGCTTTGTTGTTCGGTTTAAAGATAGTGGAGTCCATAGGGGTTAAGAATGTAGAGGTTTTCAGTGATTCGTTGTTAGTAGTGCAACAAATTTTTAAAAATTTTCAATGCTTAGACGGATCATTGAATGCCATCTTAGATAAATGCATATACATCATTAGAAGAATGAATAAATTCAACATACATCATATGCCTAGGCTAGAAAACAATGAAACTAATGAGTTGGCTCAACAAGCATCGGGTTATAATGTTAGTAAAGGTAGATTTTCAGTCAATAAGAAACTGATGCTTGAGGTGTTGGAATTAGACCGTTCGGACACTAACACGTCGAACTGTGATAGTACCGAATCACTTGATTGGAGGTCATCTATAATTTCATACATTCGTAGCTCAACCCAAAGTGTAGATAGAAAAGTTCGGCATGTGGCTTTTAAGTATACATTCATCGATGGTGACTTATATCGCCGAACAGGGGATGATTTGCTTTTAAAATGTTTGAGTGATGACAAGGCTAGAGTATCTATGGGGTAAGTGTTCATGAGGGATGGTTGTTAAGTTAGACGAATTCTATTGGTCAATCATGATTGCCGATTGCTACCGCTACTACAAAGGATGCGAAGAGTGCCAAAGATTTGAAAACATTCAATTAGCACCCGCAGCCATGATGAACCCCATTATAAAACCATGTCCATTTTGAGGATGGGGATTGGACTTCATAGGGCAAATACATCCTCCATCTTCGAAAGGACATCATTTTGTATTGGTCGCAATGGACTACTTCACCAAGTGGACCAAAGCGGTGGCTCTCAAGAACATGACGCACAAAGAGGTAATTGAGTTCCTTACCGAGCATATTATTCATAGATTCGGTATACCTCAAACTTTGATTACTGACCAAGATACTTTTTTTTCGTCCGATCATGTTAAAGAGTTTGTCGAATCTTACAGAATTAGGAAACTCAATTCGTCTCCATATCATGCTCAGACCAATGATCTGGCCGAGTCTAGTAATAAAACATTGATCAAACTCATTAAGAAAAAGATAGACGACCATGCCAAGAGATGGCATGAAGTCTTATCGAAAGCATTGTGGGTTCATCGGGTATCTAGCATTGGATAACTAAAGTAACGCCTTATGAACTTGTGTATAGACAAGAGGCCGTTTTACCCGTCGAGGTAAATCTAAAAGCTCTAAGATTAGCTAGGCAAAATGACTTATCCACCGATGAGTATAGGGTATTGATGCTAGATAATATTGATGAAGTTATCGATAAGCGTTTGAATGCTTTAAGAGAGATTGAAAAAGATAAAGCACGAGTTGCTAGAACTTACAATAAAAAGGTGATAATTAGTTGTACATGATGTCTGATTCAACATTTTGAATTTTCATCATAACAATCTAAGAAGTGGGGAAGAACTAACTTAGAAAGCAATGTTTTTATTGCTACGAAGTCAATTAAATTTCAGTCATTGTATCAGTATTTCGCTTAGATGTAGCTGTTGATGTTGTCAAACATATTTTATTTGTTGTATTGATTTTTACCTATATCTTATAATTCTTATGTTTTTAGATTCTGTTTAGGTACAATATTGCTGTCAAATGTGGAACCATTACATCAAGTACGTATGGTTATTCATATGACAATGAGTGGTTTTCATACATTCCTGTCTTACTGATATTGGCATCAAAACAGTGGCAGACAAGGCATGGGCTAAGGAATTCAGCTCGAAGACCATATGGAGGAGCCCAAATGGCACAATTAGAAACATTCTTCATGGTATGGCTCTGCCTCCAGACTTATGGATCCTCACATTTCTGTTCCTGTTCTCACTTTCTTCGGGCACCATGTTCAGAGAGGCAATCATCTGACGTCCCAAGTCTTGTTCCAGGTATTCAGTGAAGACTAAAGAAGTGTTTTTTGTATTATTAGTCTTGTATTTTAATCATTTGTTGTCAAATTCCGGTGGACAAAGCCCATTTGCATTGGAAGGCATGCATTCGGTGATCAGGGCAGCAGATTCAGGTGGACGAAGCCCATGTGCATTGGAAGGCATGCATTTGGTGATCGGTGCTTTTGGATGTTTCTGACCGTTTGCTAGCCTCCCCAATATTTATGGAGCTAACTGCTCTGTAGGAGGCTAAAAATTCAGAACAAGTGCCACTTGCTTAATATCATGCATCAAAGTTGTCGCGATTGCTTATTGTTGTAAGTTTGAATACACCAATGGTTTTACTACAGCTGCATTGGATTATGTTCAGCAATATGCTGAAGCAGCGTTGTAATGTTTGGATTTTATACTGTATTGTTAGGTTTATTTTTATCAAATTGCATAATTGAAATAATGTGCCACTACATGCAATGTTTCAGTTAGTGTCGCTAACTTTTTAGCCACCAAGGTTTCTTTATGTTGGTTACAAAAATCTTTAGTCATGAAAGAATGATTGGTGGCTATAAGTTATTGTCAACCAAAGTATATTTGGTTAAAATAGACTTGTTGTAACCAACTGTCAATTGGTTACTAATATTTAATATGTAGTAACCAAGGAAGGGTTGGTAGCTAACGGCGGAAGTTTTAGTCACCAAGGTTTTAAATGTTGGTGGCCAAATATCTACTTCAACAAGGCTATCGCCACCATAATGTCACCACGATAAGTTGGTGACTACAGGTCAATAGTGACTAATTTCAGACTTTTAGTTACCATGTACCTTGGTCACTAAAAGTCACTTTTCTAGTAGTGGGTGGAGGTGAGTCCAGCTGTGGCTTATTGCAGATTCTACGAGTCAACCACTGCCTATGAAATTGTGTTGCAAGTACCAGCAATGGGGCGAGTACTCCTGTGGCTTGTTGCAAATTCTACTTATGAGTCACTGGTTGCCGATTCCATGATTCACACGCTGCCCTTGAAATCTATAAGCATCTAGAGTATAAAGCATGAGACTCGTTCCATTGACGGCGTAAGTGCATACTGCACAGTAAACCAGAATTCAAATCGCGGATACATGACAAATTAAGAAGGTCTCTGGATGTGGTAGCCAACACATAATCCGGTTGTTATTTTCATTTCAGACCATTTTTTACCTTGGTAATAATAACAACATTTGCAATAGAACATACGTACATTCTCGTTACGAAACATATAGGGTCCTTTTTGTTACTTATATCAGTGATCTAGCAAAGCAAACAGAGTACTTTGGCATGCGAAGTGTCTTATTTGGACAGGGCAGTAGGTTCCCGGGCATGGATGATATTTATCATAACTTTTCGAATATGATGTGTTGCCAAAGGTAAAGTTAAAATTATTAATGATGTCAATATTTTCAAGTCATAGGTGCTGTTTGTTAAGGGTCCTTATATGCATGATATTCTCTTGGTTGGTGTACAAGTATGTGAAAAAGAGTCGAGTACAGCGTGTTAATTTTTTTCCTCAAAAATGCAGGAGTTGCATTTCATTAAATTAAGAAGAAATAAATGGGAAACAGATCCCAATTAGAGCAAAACACACACCAACACCCACACAAAGGAGATACAAAAGATGAAAAAAAATCAAATGGAGATTCATGTCCTTAGTAGTTACCTAAGCAGTCAACAAAGAAATGCATTTAGCTCCTGCCATAGACCAAAGACGGCGCTCTTCCCCTGCCAGGACCAAGGCTTGAATCATGGTAGGAGACACGGGCACCAGGTCAAGTACCATGTATTTATTGAGGAATACGCATTATAATATAAATAAATATAGTATTTAATTATGATATATATTTGTTTCATGTGTTAATGGCACATATCATGAAGCCTCAAGAACTAACTATACACTAATAAGGACGATCTCAAACAGTTTGACACAGAGTTTACAAGTGAACTGTCCATTGACTCCACATGCCCATTAAATTAGCATGGAACGGCAGGCATGTTAACTAATTATGGCAAGTTACTTGACACAAAGGAGTTGGTAGTCTACCATTTGAATTGGAAATCACGTACTAAGGTTATACTCTCTTTGTTCCTTAATTATTGTTGCTGTTGACTTCTAACATCAACATTTTTAGATATGATGAACGGTTAAAGTTGATGTTACAAATCAATGGAGATGACATATATTATTTCTGTTTAAGCTCTTCTCACGTCTGCAAATAACCATAGAGCAGACATTTTGTAAGTATTCCTTAATGCACCTGGCTGACTGGAGAAGCACACGGGTTTCATATGTTGTAGCATGATCATAACTGCTTCTGCATCATGTGGGCCATACTTCCTATCTTGTCCTTACCGTATCTCTCCCTTCTTTATCAGATAGCTTGGGTACTGCAAACTTGTAGTATAAATCCATTTGGCACAGCTAGTTTCTGACTAGACTTGTATCTCAGTGCATATATCACAGTTCGTATATAAAATACAAAATAATTGATAAATTATATACATTACTATATTGGAATGGGAAGCATCAACAAGTTTCCAACAACAGATCAGATACAAATCAGTACTCTTGCTACAGCCTTAATTAGATGAAGAAGGTAAAAGAGCAGTCGATATGCAATACTTTTGGACAGACTGTTAATTGCGGTGACCAGACGTGGACATACAGCCAGTACTACGGTGACCAACTGTGGCAGCTTGTATACATTTCCATCCCGGTGATGCTATGATTCCGCGATGCTCCAAGATCGCAATGCATACTTATGGCAGGTCTAACTCACTTGTGGCATAGGAAATTACAGTGGGCCACATGAATTAGTGAAATGGTTGGCGAGGTTCACAGATGTAATGAAAATTATAACTGGTGAAGGTACATGCATGCAAGCGACTCCCTAACATTGAAAGGCATTGCCCACTTCAGTGCTGAAACTTGACTTTAAGTACCACTAGTCCCAAGTTGTCCAAGGATGGTGCAGCGGTCTCCACAGCACATGGAATGGACCCAATTTCACCTTCCGTTTGGCAGCGAGCCAGAGCCTTGTCCTGAGCACCTGCGTATTTCTAGTAATAAAACATTTCAGAATAAAACAAATAATATTTTCATAAAACTTTTGAATAAAATGAATGGTCAAATGTTAATGTCAAATTCTAGAATGACACTTATTTTGGAACAGAGGGAGTACCATGCACATCACGTAATCTCAAACGTGAGATGAGAAGGCAGAGCTCTGGTGATGCTAGATTTTGGATGGCTGCTAAGAATGCAGCCCACACATATGGTATTGTTTTGTACAGTATTTCACGACTGGGTACCAATTTTGTAATTATTCAGTAAAAAGACACTTCCCGAAATTAATCATCAATATGAGAATGCTGTTGGCAACCACCGCCAAGAATCAAAATTCTGGTAATTGCTAATAATGCACGGTCCATAAGAAGAATCTCATGGCACAGAACATGGTCACATGTGGTCACCTCATTTTCCTTGGTTACTAACCATCTCTAGTCCTTACCTTATCTCTCAGTGGGTCATGACTATATATAACATACTCCTTATCAGTGCAGCAAGCTACTGGTATATATATACATTTTTTTTTTTGAAAGAACAAGCTACTGGTATATATAAATCTATTTGGTATGGTTATCTGCTCTCGCACTGCACTGCATGTATCGTCACCTGTGTGTAAATTCATCAAGAACAAGGAAATTAAATAGGAATAGGAGGTATCAGAAGCTTATTTCCAGTCACATTCTTGGTTGCACGGCGACTGCAAACTTCATCTTTCTATGATTATGCATAGACGAGAGCCTAGTGTTGCAAGTATAGTATAGACTTGATCGGTAATGGTGAGCATGGCATTGTTGGCATGAGCAGTGGAGGTGAGTCTAGCTGTGGCTCATTGCGGATTCTATGAGTCAAGCACTACCTATGAAATGCCATTGCAAGTACAAGCAGTGGCGGCGAGTACTCCTGTGGCTTGTTGTGAATTCTACTTCTGAGTTACGCACTACCCACAAAATGGTGTTGCAAGTCCGAGCAACGGTGGCGAATCAATTTGCCACTGGTCACAGATTTCACGACTCACATGCTGCCCTTGAAATCTATAAGCATCAATGCTAAAGCATAAAGCATGTGATTCGTTCCATTGATGGCCTAAGTACATAGTGCACAGTTTAACAAGCCAGATTTCAAATCGGTGATACATGACAAAGCAGATCTCTGGATGTGGTAGCCAACACGTAATCTGGTATTTATTACATTTCAGACAATTTCTTACCTTGATAATAATAACAACATTTACTTAGATGTTCCATTCAGTGGTCACCTTTTAATGAGGACTATTCTGAAAGAAAAATAACACATAGTATAAGATATTTACTCCTACAAGTAGCCCAAGGGAGGCCTCCATTGCTAAGTGATGCTTGGTTATGCCCTACTGCACTTGTTGGGTGGTTATATCATTTATACGACAGTTGGCATCGCTGATTGGACGCATAGCTATTTTGTTTTCCAAGACAGTGACCACATTTGAGTATTGTGAAAGTCTTTGCACCCTAAAGTAAATGCTTAGGTTATATTACTTATTAATTTGTTCGTGTGACTGCCAAACTGCATTCTTTTGGTTATGAATTGATGTGCCATTATATCTAGGGGTGAAATTGGTAACCCTATTCATCTCCAAACTTCATTAGTTCAATTAGACGAATTAATTTCCAAAATGAACCTCTTTAGTTAAAAAAATGAACTAGTTTTTTCACAACGTTTATAAAAGTAAGATGACACGTTCAAGAACACGAGAAGTTATGTATGAGGTGAGAAACAGATACGAAGGTTGTGGGATTAACGTGTAAGAAGCATTGGTGTACTAATAAAGGAACAAGGAAAGGAATAAAAGAGGTCAGGCCATTGCATTATGTGTCGGCATGCATGTGAATTTCCCTGATATATAAGAGCTAGAGTCTAACTGAGGCAATAACTAACCAAGCTACGTGTGCTGCTAAAAGCAGCAAGAGCTTCTTCAAAGCAGGTGTTTGGGCTTGGGAAGCATCAGGAACTACGTGTGGCTTGTTGCGAATTCTACTTATGAGTCACTGGTTGCCGATTACACGAATCACACACTGCCCTTGAAATCTATAAGCATCAATGCTAGAGCATAAAGCATGTGATTCATTTCATTGATAATGTAAGTACAGAGTGCACAGTTTAACAAACCAGAATTCAAATCCGGGATACATGACAAATTAAGAAGGTCTCTAGATGTGGTAGCGAACACATAATCCGGTTCTTATTTTGCAGACCATATTTTACCTTGATAACAATAACAACATTTGCTTAGATGTTCCATTCAGTGGACATTCTTTTAACGAGAAGGACTATTCTAAAAGAAAAAATAGCACATATAAAATATTTACTCCTACAAGTAGCCCAAGGGAAGCCGGTATTGCTCTGGTCAAATAAGTTATGGTTAGTTATGCCCTGTTGCACTTGTTGGGTGGTTATGTATACCATATATACGGCACATCGCTGATGGGACGCATAGCTATTTTGTTTTCCAAGACATGACCACATATTTGAGTCTTATGAAAGTCTTTGCACCATAACATAAATGCTTAGGTTATATTACATATTTGTTTTTGTGACTGCCAAATTGTATTATTTCTGTTACGTATTGATGTGCTATTTTATCTAGGGGTGAAATTGGTAACCCTTATATTCATCTCCAAACTGAATTAGTTTTTCCAAAATGAACCTCTTCAGTTAAAAATGAACTAGTTTTTTTACAACTTTTATAAAAGTGAACTATCCATTTAAGCAACTTCCAGTAGGAGTATTACAAAAAAAAAAAGTGTTAGCATTAATGATGAAGCTTACAATATTCATGCCCCCAACATAGCATCCATATTTTACGACTCATAACACCCCTCCCGTTTCAAAATATAGAGACCATTAACTTCTTTAATTAATCCCTCATCTTATTAAAAAATTGTCCAATTGTGTGAAATTATTTGATGAGTTTCAAATACAATTAATGATAAAGAAAATTATAACATAATGTATGATATTTGTCATAACTTTTCGAATATGATGAGTTGTCAAAGGTAAAGTTAAAATTATTAACGGTGTCAATATTTTTAAACAGAGTCGAGAACAGCATGTTAATTTTTTTTTCCTCGAAAATACAGGAACGGCATTTCATTAAATTAAGAAGAAATAAAAGGGAAACATATCCCAGATAGAGTAAAACACACACCAACACCAATACAAAGGAGATACAAAAGACCAAAAAAATCAACTGGAGATTCATGTCCTTGTTACCTAAGCAGTCAACAAAGAAATGCATTTAGCTCCTGCCATAGACCAAAGACGGTGCTCTTCCCCTGCCAGGACCAAGGCTTGAATCATGGTAGGAGACATGGGCACGGGGTCAAGTACCGTGCATTTATTGAGTAATACACATGATAATATAATTAAATCTAGTATTTATGATATATATTTGTTTCATGTGTTCATGGCAAGTACCATGAAGTCTGAAGAACTAACTATATACTAATAAGGATGATCTCAAACAGTTTGACACAAAGTTTGCAAGTGAGCTGTCTATTGACTCCACATGCCCTTTAAATTAGCATGGCATGGCAGGCTTGTTAACTAATCATGGCAAGTTACTTGACACAAAGGAGTTGGTAGTCTATCATTTGAATTGGTAATCATGTACTAAGGTGGATTACGTACTAAGGTTATGCTCCCTCTATTCCTAAATTATTATTGTTGTTGACTTGTAATATCAGTATTTTTGAATATGATGAATGGTCAAAGTTGATGTTAGAAGTCAATGGCGGCAACAATTTAAGAATGGGAGAGTATATATGAAGGTGTACATATTTTTTCTGCTCAAACCCTTCTCACGTCTGCAAATAACTATAGAGCAGACATTTTGTAAACATTCCTTAATGGCTGACTGGAGAAGCACATGGGGTTCATATGTAGTAGCATGATCATAACTGCTTCGGCACCATATGGGCCACATTTCCTCCATTGCCCACCATCTCTTGTTGCAATTACCTTATCTCTCCATTCGTATCAGATAGCTTGGGTACTGCAAACTTGTAGTAGAAATCCATTTGGCACTGGTTTCCGACTAGACTTGTACCTCAGTGCATATATCACAGTACGTATATAAAATAGGAAATAATTGATAAATTATATACATTACTAGATTGGAATGGGAAGCATCAACAAGTTTCCAACAACAGACCAGATAGAAATCAGTACTTTTGCTACAGCCTTAATTCAATGAAGAAGGTGAAAGAGCAGTCAATATGCAATACTTGTGGAGAGACTGTTAATTGCGGTGACCAGACGTGGAGATACAGCTAGTACCACGGTGACCAACTGTTGGCAGCTTGTCTATATTTCCATCCGGGTGATGCTATGATTCCATGATGCTCCAAGATCGCAATACATACCTGTGGCAGGTCTAGCTCACTCGTGGCATGAGAAATGGTTGGCGAGGTTCACAAATGTAACGAAAATTATAAATGGTGAAGGTACATGCATGCAAGCGACTCCCTACTTTGAAAGGGAATGCCCATTTCAGTGCTGGAACTCGACTTTAAGCACCAGTAGTCCCAAGTCATCCAAAGATGGTGCAGCGTCTCCACTGCACATGGCATGGTCTCAATTCCACCTTCCGTTTGGCAGCGAGCCAGAGATTCGGCCTGACCGCTTGTGTATTTCTTGTAATAAAACATTTTAGAATAATACAAATACTATTTTTATAAAACTTTTGAATGAAATGAATGGTCAAATGTTGACGTCAGAGTCTAAAATAACACTTATTTTAAAACAGAGGGAGTACCATGCATATCATGTGATCTCAAACGTGAGCTGAGAGAGCAGAGCTCTGGAGACGCTAGATTTTGGATGGCTGCTAAGAATGCAGCCCACACATGGTGAGGAAACCAACGGCGGGCAATTAGAAAAAGAAACATGCTTTGCATGCCATGTAAATGGTTTAGATGCTGACTCACAGCTTCATTTGTGGCAGTACAAGGCGGCTATGAGGACAATCAAGTGGCTGTACAGCAATAGCACGTGCAGGCCAGGGCATGAGAGGACCCAATGTTTGTGCCTGCGTGGCGCTGCTGTGAAGTCATTGATGCACTACTGGCTTGGACCATGTGTTTGTTTGATATTAATTTCTTTTCACCACTCATTAATTGCACCCAGCAAGAGGGACTTTCCAATAAAGCATCATTTACAGCCTGAAGAATGATACAATGGGCAGTTGTCCAAACTGTGTGTATCTCACTGATAATTTATCACGATTACTCCTTACCTAATCCACCGTCTCCTAACCTTATATCTTACAAGAAATTTATGCCCAACAAGATACTCCTTCCGTTCCAAAATATAAGCATTTCTAGATTTAGTTAAAGTCAAACTTTTATCACTTCAACTACTAATAATATATAATTAATAATTTTTTATCACATAAAAATTATATTTTTTATTCATCATTAAATATACTTTCATAAAAATTATATTTTTATATTAAAAATTATGTAATTTTATAGATATTATTTGTAGAAGTTAAAAAATTTTGAGACTTATCTAAACTTAGAAATGCTTATATTTTAAAACGAAGATAGAAGTACTGTACTATCTAACTTGGGTACTTCAAGCTTCTAATATAAATCTATTTGGCATGTGTTGTCTTCAAGACTTGCCCTTGTACTGTACCAAAGCCTGTATCTAAAGCCCATCAAGAAATTAGAAACTACTCTCTCCGCCTACCTTTCATAGGCGCATTACAGCATAAAGACCAAGTGAAACAACCGCCGCTAATAATACTTGTCTCGTTTTCATGCCTAAATGCAGCTTTAATTATTCTCTGTATGAGTTAATCCCGCATGGCGCTCCTGCATGCGTCTGCATGTCCATCAATCCTGCTTCCTTCTGTTACATTTCCTGCATGCAGGCGAGGGCCACGAGGAATGCAACTAACTGCGTGCATGACGAGGCTTTCATGCAAACAGCTGGCTGCATCATCAAGACTCCCAAGAGAAATACGTCTATCAAATGTAGTTAAATTTGCTTGCCTAACATGCCGGTGAAAGATGGACAGAGGGAGTAGATAGGAATGGGAAGCATCAGTAAGTTTCAAACCATAAGGTTTGCAGAGCAGCCCAACACTCTTACTGTTATCGGCAGCGTGGAAGCTCATATATAGCCTCCATGTGTGACGACCCTGTCAGCTGCACTGAGTATGCCAGCAGGGAGTCCGCTGGTAGGAGCATGGTGACCAGCTATGGATGTCTTTAGTAAGATTTTCACCATGACTACTGTCTTTGTCTCCTAGCTAGCTCTCTGTGTCACGGCACGCTCTTTGTTTGATGTCCACTGAAAAGAATAGTATTAGTTACTCTGCTCTCTGCTTGATTTGTCAATTGATACTGATTCTAGATATTGTTGCAAAGGATTTAGAGGGGGGTGGGAATGTAGGCTTAGATCGATC
Source organism: Zoysia matrella (assembly GCA_001602295.1). Taxonomy (NCBI): domain Eukaryota; kingdom Viridiplantae; phylum Streptophyta; class Magnoliopsida; order Poales; family Poaceae; genus Zoysia; species Zoysia matrella. Next base: position 243,151 of record BCLG01000082.1, read on the forward strand.
GGGTCTGAGAAAGGTTGGCAAGCCGTAGATGCTAAAATCATAACTGGGTATTTTAGGCATCTGACATACCATTTGATTATTTATTACTTAGTTATCTAATTAATTACTCACTTGATATACTGATTACAACATAATTAAAGTGGCAGAAGATCAACAGGTGTGGTATAGTGGCTTGGGATCGAGTGTACTCCCTCCGTTCTTTAATTGATGTCGCCGTTGACTATTAAATTCAACTTTGACCATTTGTCTTATTCAAAAAATTTGCTCGAATGTGTATAATTTTAAGTTGTAATTCCAACAACTCTAATGATAAATTAAATTATATCAAAATATATAAAATTTATCAATTTTTTTTTGAATAAAACGAATGGTCAAAATTAAATTTAAAATTCAACGGTGACATTAATTAAAGAACAGAGACAGCAGTAGATATCGAAGATTTGTTGTAGCCTGTGTTATGTGAATTGATAAGAAACATATTCTTAGTGATCCAGGCAAGACAGAATCGTACCTTAGTAAAACAAGAGAGATGTTACAATATTTGAAGTTAACCATAGTCATCCATTTGATTAGATCTGACGGTTAAACATAGAGAGTTATCTAAGTCAAATGTAACAAAATGATGGATCCAGTACCAAAAATAGTAGTCTTGGTACCAATTTTTTAAAATTAATGGCTACGATTAATTGAAAAGGTAGAAGTACCTCCAGTACCTCTAAGCATTAACATCTCTTGTAAAACAATGTAGGACTCGGCAGCCTAATTTTCATTCCATGCCTTTTTTCCATCCTGGCCAGGATCAAGTAGATCCGGCCTTCTCATTCAATCCTAGCCACCAATCCATTCCGACAAGGAATCAAAAACTTTGCAAAATGTTAACCATTCAGGATCAGGCCGGGATGAATCCTACCAACTGATAACAAAAAAACAACAACAAAAAAAATATTCGATCGATGGATTCAGGCGTGGCAAAGCAGCTCAGGCGGATCCGCACGTTGGACCGTGGCGTAGTCGGTGCCGTCATGTGGCTGGCCTCTGACGAGGCCTCGGGACGAGCTGCTTGCGGTCACTCAAGTCCGCGGGCACCGGCACGGCCGTGCAGCTTCGGCGTGAGGGCTGCGTGATGGAGGGCCTCCACTCATCGCACATCGTGCCCTGTCTAAGCGCCCACACCACCAAGGGCGGCGAGTACCAGCTCTTTTGTGTTCGCGCTGGGCTGGTCACTTGTCAGTTAGGCCGCCACGCGGAGAGCGATTCCAGGTGGTTACCGGTGAGACGTCAGGTGGGAGCTGGTGGGATTACTTTCCAAATTCAATGGTAAGATAGTTAATAATTATTGGAGAGTTTTTACCTCATATGAGGTAAAAGAATAATTGATGTCTCGAGATCAATGCGAAGATGGTCCATAATTATTTGGGTCTATTTTAGTTATAATTACCCATTGGATTAGATTTAATGGTTAAAAATAGAGAGCTACCAACTAAAGGTATCATAAGTTGTGGACTGGTACATAAAAGTTTGATCCGATACCAATTTTTAAAAATTAATGGCCAAAATTAATTGAGGTGGGGGAGGTAACTCCGGTACCTCTCAAGTAACATAACAAATATCATAGAAAAAACTCTAGACACTGCAACCAACTGGGTCATAGTAACACAAGGAAAATAGAAAATCATGACCAAAATTGGATTTCGCACTGCTTTCTTTATAAGAGGAACTGAATATAGTTTAATGATCAAACTTCTAGTAGTGTGTAAAAATAAATTTGTATAACAGGCCGAGCCAAAAGTGCTACTGCTCTCAATTTAGAGCAGAGCTCCATTACAAGTAATAACTAACGCACTATGGGGTGGGCAACATTTCATACATTGTGCACCGTCTCATGTCCTTACATCATCACTCGCTAGTAATTTACATGTATATATTAGCTAGCTTGGGCGCTACAAACTTGTAGCACCAATCTATTTGGCGTAGGATATCGTCTAGACATGCACTTCATTGCATACGACAGGTCGTATGTAAAATAGGAATCGAAAATAACAAAGAAACTAGAAATAGGATTGGAAATGGAGGCATCAGCAAGCTCTTAACCACATATGGAGTGAAGCAGTCAACAATTTTGCTTCAACCTTTGATGAAGGTGGTCAAAAAACACTTATGAGTCATGAGCAGCAACATTTGTAGATACGGTGTGATGAAAGCATGATGGCTTATTCATTGATAATCCACATGACAGCTCCATTGGGTAAATTTCAAAAGATGCATGTACGGTTATGTAGGACGAGGAGGTGTCAACTCTATGCAATTTTTTATTGTGTAACTGGGGCTCACGGGTGTGGATTTGCTAACATTAGGCATGGGTCAGCGACCCAACATCATGTGGCATTAATACTGCAGTGGGTCCGCACCCCGTTGTAGCAATTACATATAATGAAAGGCACCTGGAATTTAGTGAGTGGTAGCGGGTGTTCCAATTACAGATCTTGTTTATCAATAGCTATGGATGGCTGAAATGCATGGGGAAATTATTTTTGTTCGGTGGCAGCAGCGTTACTACTGGACGATCTCAAAATGAAGTTTTTTAATTTTGAATGCCAATCTCTTTTTGGGACACGTAATCATCTAGATAAATAAATCAATTCCAATCAATACAAGACAGGGGACGATGATGAGTACATCAATCCAATAGATACACAAACTAAATCTCCAATTATTAGTAATGGTCCAACCACTAGAGCTAATGCACAAGCACGATATTTGAACTTGTCCTAAGAATACTCTTTAGAGAACAGTTTGCTACCTAATAACTTTACCATGATTAAAAAAATTAGAGAGTATAAAGAGAAGCATGGAGAATGGTAAGGACGTGCACAATACTAGCAAGAGACACCAATTTTAACGAAGCACAAATCCAACTCCTACTAGGGTTCTAGGAGTGCTCAGGTTGCCTATGGACTTCACTATGCACATTATTGATATGGATAGAAAGTCAAGAGATAAGCATTCTAACGGATCTAGTCTCATGCCAAAATTAGAAATAATGCTCTACAAATTGCAACATCTAGATGAATCCAGAATCTATGAGGGTGCCACGCTATCTTGGAAACGACTTTGTATCATATTATGCCCATCGGTTCATGCTATATCTGTGGTTCCTTATCTTGTATCAGTTTGAGATAACTCTCGATTGCAACACGCATGATCCAACCTCTAATTGAACATGATTCGAACCACGTAATTGTAACAACACTTCTTCTCTAGTAATCTACACTAAGAAGGCTAATCCTCACATGCGAATAAAAAACACAAACAAGAAGGAAAATTTATTTTAGGGATGGAGGGAGTCCTAGAAATGTAGCTAACCATCTGTTTTGTGGCAGTATGTGTTAATATTTAGGCCCCGTTTGGTAGAGATCATGGGTTTCTTGATTATAACATCTTATGTCATAATCTCTGCTAAACACTTAAAATTTATAAGTGATTATATCCATAACCACCTACATTTTGTACTAGTACCCATAAGCTACAAATAGTAGATTTTACCACTTATCACTTCACACCACCCATCATCCATATTGGATGAGCTATTCTACCACACAGTGACATAAGAAATAGAATATGTGGATAAGGTAGATAAGTGATTATCATAAATAATCAGAGTATAAGCTATTTTTGAATAGTCATAATCCCGAACAAACGGGGCCTTATTCAAAAGAAGTTGCCCCACATGTTTTTCAGGATAGGAATATAGATTGGGTAATTGTATGCAAATGTGAGATGTAGAATGACTGGACAAATGGAACAAATGTATCATCCATACATCCGCTACAGGCTAGTCGATGGCAGGATTGGATACAGTTGGGGGACGGAATTACATTCCTATGGCAAACGCTAGGCATTTTCACATAGAATAGGGCTTGAATGTATCAGGAATTCAGTTGTCGCTCAAAATTCAAAATTTGGCCAGAATACTACACTAAATCATTCAAAAACAGCTACAATTTCAATTTTTGAATAAAATATGGTCAAAAAACTAACGTAAACTGGTCGTTTTTTTGTTTTATGGATCAGTTTTTACTATTTAATCGACTAGTTTCCTCGGTTTTGAACTTTGAAATTTTTAAATCCACGTGTTTACCCTTTGGTTTTACTGGTTTATCACCGATTTTCCTGGTTTTTCAAATTTCAAATTTTTAAAAATAATAAAATTTTAAAATTTTATTATTTTTTAGTTTATTGAAAAGAAAACTTGCCTACCTATGAAACTGAACTGGTTTCACATAAAACCATGAAAACCTGTGGGTTTTTGAACGGTTTGGTGAACCCTGGTCACCGTACGGAAGACTGCAGTGTGACATAAAGGGAGATGTCAAGGAATTCAAAATATAATTGGACACAAATCTTGTTTATGAAAAATATAATGTCAGTTTGGTTTGTTACATATGTGAGAGGTCTTGGGAGGCAACGAACAGACTAATCTGACATTCGAGATATTTTTTATATGAAAAAAGTAGTTGCAGGGTATTCGATTTGCCTATATGTATGCTTTAGCTACACATTTGCTCTACCACATCTGTCGGTGCATGTTATCAAGTTTGTCCAATTTAAATACTATGTATTACAAACACTATTTTCTCATGCAGTGGCTTGATTCAATTCAAAGCTACATTTGGTGGGCATGAGAGGTATCAGAAGCTTTACGAGAACTAGTGTGCAATATCAATGCCGGGCTCTCGATAGCGTGAAGCGGGGTGCCCACCATATCTTGAATTTTCTCTATCAGTATCAGCTACCCTTAACGCATCTCTTGTGTGGTCACCTGTGCCACAATTCAAGATGGTACTCGGAAACACACGGGACAGGTGTATTGAAAGGAAGCATTAGAAGAGTGAACCTTCTTTAAGGCCTTGGGCACATTTCAATTGTTTACGCTTCTTGCTAGTGAGAAACACTCAGAACTAAGTTGCCCATATTGGCCGTAAGCATGGTTTCTATTGGAGAAAATTTGGACGATACCATTGCAAAGTATGAGTAGTTGGAAAGTACTATTACAGAAAAAATTGAGTAGGAAGTATTATCCCAAAGCAACTTTAGTAGGAGAGTGCCATTACCGTCACCTTTTCCATCAAACACAAATAGAGTGAGTGTTTAGTGAGATAATTTTTCATAAATGCCAAATATACACCTGCCTTTTACTTTGTAAGCAAGGCTAAAATACGGTTCATCTGCGGATCCAATTGTTTTTATAATTTTGAGATCATTCTTCTGAATTGAGATTTTACGGTCAACCATTGCATTGTACACATACTGAAGAGTAAGGAGCTTGCTCAGACATCTTTGTGCAAAATTGGACATTAAGTGGCTTCTTCAGTCAATGACATTACGGTGATTTGTGAACATAGTTTCCAAGTATTTGAGGTGTTCAATACCATGTCAAAAACTTCTAACACATTCAAAATAAACTTGAGCCAAAGTATAAGGGTATTTTAGGATTTTCCTTGCTTGCTGTTAGAATTTAACTGCAAAAGTGATGGCAATGGTATACCTCAACTAAAATTGTTTTGGGATGTATATAGCAGCTCATGTTCTTGTGATGCTAGTTTCCAACTCCCTGAGCTCTGCGATGGTATACTCCATATTATCTCTTTCTATTGAGCCAGGCAATGGATGAATCGACCGTCTCACCCAACTAACTACATTTAATCATGACTTCACAAGCACTGACCCTGACACAAGGATAGTAGGATAGATGAGGCCTAGAAAGAGAAATCCTGTGGCAATTGATGTCGATGATGGTAAATCTCTTAGCTTGTTATCCCACGTTATTTCCAACAAGCCCTTCTCACATCTGCCAACAACAATAGAGCAGACTTTTCATAAGCAGTCCTTAATGCACTGGCTGAATGGAGAGGCACAAGCCTTTCATATGTCAGAACATGATCAGGACTGCTTTTGCACCGTTTGGGCCACATTTCCTCCATTGCCCACCGCCTCTTGCCCTTATCTTACATTTCCTCCAGCACCATCCCTTATCTTACATCTTATCAGCTAGCTTGGGTACCTGATGCAGGCTAAACTTGTATTTCAGTGCGTATATCACACCCCGTATATAAAATAAGATAATTGAGAAATTATACACAGTACTAGATAGGAACGGGAAGCATCAGCAAGTTTCCGACCACATATCGGGTAGACAGGTCAGTATCCTTGCTTCAGGCTTCGGCAAAGGATTTAAAGAGCAGTCAAGTTGCAATACATGTGAAGACACTGTCAGCTGTAGTGGCCAGCTGTGGAGACAGAGCCAATGGCATAGTCACCAACTGTGGCAGCTTTGATTTCAAAAAAGAAAAACTGTGGCAGCTTTTGTTTGCATTCTGGTGATGCTATGATTCCACGATGCTCCTGGCTCGCAATACTACGGCAGGTCTAGCGCACTTATGCTTAGGGAAATTACAGCAGGCCATGCGAAAATAGCAACTGCACAAGGTACATGCACGCAAGTGACTGCCTTGATGGAAAATGAATGCTAATAATTCAGTGCTGTGTTGCTCAACTTCTAGTAGGAGTATTCCAAAACAAGAAGTGTTAGGTTTAAATGACCAAGCTTATCAAAATTCATGCCCCAATATAGCATCCATATCCTTCTGGTTTAAAAATATTGAGACCGTTAACTTCTTTAACCCTTCATGTTATTAAAAATTATTACTTAGATGTGTAAAATTATTAGATGAGTTACTTTTAATGATAAAGACATTTTTAATAGAGTGTATGATATTTATGATACTTTTTTTTGAATACGATGAAGGTAACATTAAAAGTTAATGTTGTCCATATTTTAAAACCAGTATTTCTTAAGTGTCCATGGATGATATTCTCTCAGTCGTGGACAAGCGTAGGTGTGAAATAAAGTTGAGTAGAGTGTATTTACTTTTTTTTGCTCAAAAACGCAGGACTGCACTTTATTAAATTAAGAAGAAATTAAGGGGAAAAGGATCCTAGCTACAACAAAACTTATGCCAACGTACACCTATCCAAAAGATACACAAACTACCAAAACAACTAACTTGACGTTCATGTCCTGGTACCTCTGCAGTCAAAAAAGAAATGCATCTAGCTCCTGCCAGAGACCAAAGACGGTACTCTTCCCCTGCCAGGACCAAGACTTGGGTCACGCTAGTGCGTAGACACGGGCACCAGGTCAAGTACAGTGTATTTTGACTCAAAAAGCTGCATATCTTTAAAATTCAATAAAATTTTATATATTTCGATTTTGAATTTGACTCCAAAATAAAAGTTGTTCCTATTTAAAATTTTTAGCATCCTGCAAAATTTCACGATTTTTAGAGCTTGGGAAGAATGCATTTCGGGCTAAAAACAGAGAGCCGCACTGTAATTCAGAGAAAATTCGAGAAAATGAAAAAGAGAGTGGGTCCCACCTGTCAGCCGTGCTGTTGGGCTTTCCCCAACCTCAGGGCACCAGCACAGGCATCCAGGTGCCGAGCGTCCGAGCCCTCCTCGTGCATGGTCGCCACGACGCCAAGGGACGTGTCCCGGCCGAGTTACTGCACCGCAGTACTCCCTCCGGCCGTCGCCCTCGCTCCCTATCTCTATTTCTCTTTCTCTCTCGTGCTCTCTCTCTCTCCCGATCGGAACGTCACCATGAAGAGACACCACCGCACGTCTTCCTCGCCGTTTTCTCCGGCGAACTGGTGCACCAGCCCCTGCTCGAGCTCTCCTCACGGTCAGCTCGCATTCTCCTTCCTGGAGTCGGGCCAATTTGGAGTTTTCCCAAAAGTGGACCATCACCGGCCGCCGCCTCTCCTCCATGAATTCCGTAAGACTTGATTCATTTCCCTTCGATTACTTTGAGCTGGAGCATCCTTGAATCCTTGCTTACCTCCTAGACTCGCTAAAGGACCACGTCCTTGCGTTTCGGGCAGGAAAAATTTGAAGCCGCACATCGCTGGCCGCTGTGCCAATCGAGCTCACCGTGGACAGCCCTCTCCGGACCTCCTCGTCGACGAAATCCTCCACGCCAGCCTGGTGCTCAACCTCGTGAAAGTGTAGGAACCATCAGCGCGTCTTTTCGTCCACCCTGTCGCCCGTGCGACTACGCCGAAGCTCGCGCCGCCGCACGCCACCGTCGCTGGCACTCTCCGGTGAGAGACTCACCCATCCGACCCCACCACTGGGTTGGCCTCGAAACGAGGATTATATTGGTGCTTAGAACCCTGTGCTCCAGGCCCACCGGCCTTAGTGGCCTGCCGCCGGGTTTGGGCCGGGCCGAAGCGGCCCAGCTTCCAGTGGGCCAGCTGGGCGTGAGCACGGCCCAGTAGGCCGAAATTTGTCTATTTTGCGAAATCAATTATTAAAATGTCCAAAAATCAGTATTATCTTCCAAAAATCGTAAAAAATTCATCCTAGCTCGAAAAATTACAAATAATATATGTTGGAATCCTTGAAACATTTAGAATATTTTAGAAATATCCAAATAGCATTTTCTGCTCTAGAAATAGCTCTGTTAATTAAATTAGAGTGCATCATGCATTTAGGATTGAAGGAAGAAGGCAAGCAACTCGCTTTGGTTGCTCCAGTGTCGTCCGTCGCTGAGAAGCTCCCTCTTGTTTGCGCTAATCCTCAACAAACCGAAGGCAAGCCCCGGTGCATTAACTCTGTTTTAAGGTACCTCAATGTAGAGCTAGGCTAAGCTCCCTCTTGTATGATTAAAGTACTGCGCATTATGTTGTAAGAGTTGTTTGAAAACCATAGACAGCATAATAGTGCCCATTTACCCATGTTGAGTCTATATTGGTACAGGTAACTCAATGTAGAGCTAGGCTAAGTCATATTAGACAGTAGAAGTCGAGTGAATGAAAAACCTCACTTACGAGCTATAGGTCTAGTAGAAGTCGAGTCGACAAAAAGTCATTCGCAAGCTATAGGTCTAATAGAAGTTGAGTGGACCAAAAAGTCACTCGCGAGCTATAGGTTTGCAACACTTAGGTTTGTTTATCTCACTTATTGAGGTTGCTATAGGTTTGCAACGCTTAGGTTTGTTTATCCCACTTATTGATTAACCTGAGACCGGGGGAGATAGATTATAGAAGGGTTTGAGAAGGCTAAGCCTTCGCAGTGGTAGCCCCGTCTGTGTCAGATATGGACCGATTCAAATGTGACCCTATTAAGCAAGTTTGAACGTACCGATTACATACTGGATATATGAAACTAGAAAACCGACGTAACTCAATATCCGTAGTGGTTGGACGTACCCCAACTCCTCTTTAGGCGATGAGTGGAGAAGAGACTTGGATCTAACCATGGATGCACCTGCATGGTGGTCGCATGGAGGACCATGTTCTCAGGAAGAGTAGGCCTCGGACCGGCCCTATAGTATTGTTGTGAAAGGTGGCCACGTGTGGCTTCTAGGAAGCGCGTACATGTCGTGTACTTCAGATTTTCTCAGCTAGTGTAAATGGATTATAATCGCTGCTCCTCACATTAACGAGTACCGCTTGTTCACTACGTCATGTCGTAAGTAATAACTAAACTTAATTAATAATATGAATTGTTTGCTTAGTTTACAGTGCAAATTAAATTATTTGTCTTTAAACTTAAAATTACTGCTGAAAAATAAAAGTAAGGATCCACTGATAGCGCTCTGCTTTATGCAAAAGGCCATCCTTGTGAATCAGCCCCTCATGCTTAGGAGTCGGTCGTAGTTGACTATTTTGACGAGTAAGTCTTGCTGAGTAATTAGTACTCATGGTTTGTTGTTTCTCTTTTTTGATGTGATGTAGTTTTTCCTTCACGTAGCTGGGGTTGCTGTTGATGGAGATTGGGTAGGAGAAGCTCATGCGAACTGGTCCTATGAACCGGTTCTCTCCTCACCAAACTCCGGCCGCGAGGAGTGAAGCATGTCTTAGGGCGAGACATGTCTCAGAATAAGGAAGCCGTCGTGTGTGTGTTTGCTTCCGCGTGGCTTTAAAAACTCTGTTTTCATCTCCATCCTTATAAGAACTGGAACTTATTGTAAGACTTAAATCTGTTTTCTATATTTTATAATATCACTCGTGTTGTACTATTTGAATATTGTTGTTCGATATCGCACGAGTTCGATCCTAGACGAGCTGTCTAGTGTTTTGGAACGGTTCTGCCACAAAGTGTAGTTCATATATAAATAGATGAAATTAGTTAGAAAATAAAATAATTTAATACAAAATAACATAATATAATTAGAAAAAAAGATTTTAATCCAAGCGGTTCTCATTACACACCGCTTGCACCAACATTAGTGCAGGCTGTTAGTAATACAAACCGCCTGTACTGTTTTTTAAATTATAACAAATATTTGTTTTTACTGCAAAAATTATTTTTTTAAAAAAATTCAACTGTACTCCTGAGTGTTTTATGAAATTTTCATGATGTATAAGTATAGTTCATATATAAATAGATGAGATTAGTTTAGAAAATCAAATAATTTATTACAAAATAACATGATATAATTGGAAAAAAAACATGGCAGTTAATACTCAGTGCATGAAAGTCGCTGGTGTGGAGAAGAGCACCAAGATGCATGACCATAAGGCCGGGACTGTCAGTTAAGACTCAGTGCAGCAGGACCAAAAACATGGCAGGATTGTTCAAAAGACAACCTTTCATCCACAAGCAGGTTTATAATATTACATAATTAACTTACATAAGTGTTCAATATCTACTTATAAATAAAGAGTACATTGCGTTACACAATTTTTCCTTTGCCATCTCTTCGAACCTAGGATCGTTCGACGAGCTTGATGTTTTTTGGATTTGTAAAAAGCGTCATCTCATCATATTTATTGTAATCCTCAACATCGTCTCCTATATTCTCCACTTCAATAATTCTTTGCTTTCCTGAAATAACAATGTGCTTTTTATCATTTGCAGGGTCAACTACATAGAAAACCTGTGCAACATGATCTACAAGTACCCATGGGTCATCCTTGTGACAAACATTATTTAGGTCTACAAGTGTGAACCCGTAGTTGTCAACGTTCACTCCATTCGGATGTTTGACCCATTTGCACCTAAAAACAGGAATCTACAGCCTGTCGCTATAATCAAGTTCTCATATTTTTTCTATAGATCCATAATATGTGTTTTTATACCCTCGTGGGTCGAAAGCTTCAATCTGAATACCACTATTTTGAGAAACACTTCTCTTATCTTTCTCTTTAGTTTAAAAGGTGTACCCGTAAATATCGTACATCTGCCATGAGGTAACTAAAGTTGACGGCCCTGAAGCCAACATCTTCATTGTTTTCTCCTCTATTATGTCCCCATGTGAAATATTTTTATCCATTAACCATGCGGTGAAACGACGCTTATGCTCTTTCATTATCCAGATATCTATTTGTTCTCGATATTCTCTTCGAAGATGATTCAGATGTTCCTCGATATATGGCTCAACTATTGCATTTTATTGCAATACACTAAAATGTGCATATCGAACTAATTCATAACCCTCATCAATGAAAGTTCTCATACCCATTCTTCCTTTTCCAAACAACTTACTCTCATGCAATGGTATAGGCAAACCTACTTGTTTTCCATCTTTTATGTAATATTCACAACACTCAACAACCCTCCATAATTGAACCTTCTGAATGAGCACGATTACGCACATAACCCTTCAAAATTGATAAATATCTCTCATATGAAAACATATGATGCAGGTATAACGGTCCTAATGCCTTTCTGATCCACTAGATGAATCATGAGATGTACTTGCATATCAAAAAAGGATGGAGGGAAGCACATCTCATGTTGACACATGGTCTCGACAATGTACGTTTTCAGATAGTCCAGATCTTAAAGATCAAGCTCTTTTTGTGAAATTGCATTGACAAAGTAGCACAGTCTTGTGATGACAACTTTCATATGCACTGGTTTGATTGACCTTACTGCAATTGCAAGAAACACCGTCATTATAATATAACAGTCGTGAGAGTTGTAACCAAATAGAGACAAGTCATTCATCGAGACAAGTTTTTTGATGTCGGATGAGAAACCCGTCGGCACTTTAATATCATGTAAGCATCTGCAAAATGCCTTTTTCTCCTCAGGTGTCAGACTGTAGCTAGTCGAGGGAAGATAATGTTTTCCATTAGGTCTATCTTCTGGGTGAAGTTCAGACCTCAAATTTAGATGATGTAAGTCTCTACGAGATTTCAATACATCCTTCGTCTTCCTAGGCATATCCAATAAGGTTCCAATTATACTATCAAACACATTTTTGTAATGTGCATCAAGTCAATACTATGACAAACATCCAAGTCCTTCCAGTAGGGTAGATACTTAAAAAAATTGATTGCTTCTTGAATGGTGAGCCATCTGCAGCTGTGGTTTCCTTTCTTTTTACCCCATTGATCGTTCCCTTGCCAAATACAACAGTTATATTCTTTACCATTTCAAATACAAGTTTCCTATTGTATGGTGTCAGAGCAACATCTTTTTCAATGGTGTTGTCAAAATGTTTCTGCATCTTGCAGTATTTGTGATGTTTTGTTAAGAACCTTTGATGCCTCATGAACACTAACTTTCTAGATGATGAAAGGTATACAGATGCAGTTCGATCCACATATACTACACATCCTTGCTTCCCTTTTGTTTGTCCAGATATCATAAAGAGGTCTGGGTAATCATGGATGGTAACAAATACAATGGCTCGTACAGTGAAATACTCTCGTCGAAACTCATCCCAGATTCAAACACCTTCATTCTATAACTGCGCCATATCCTCCATCAAAGGTTCCAGGAACATATCAATATCGATGCCAGTTTGTTTTAGACCATGGATAAGAATGGACAGCATGAGGTATTTTCGTTTGTGACACAACTAGGTTAGAAGGTTGTACATCGTTAGAATAACAGGCTAAGTACTGTGCACGGTCCTATTTTTACCAAATGGATTCATGCCGTCCGTACTCAATCCAAACCTTATATTTCAAATCTCCTCAGCAAACTCGGGATAAAGAAGATCAAAATTCTTCCACTGAGTTGTATTAGCCAGGTGTCGAAGCTTTCCTAGGTTCATCCTACACTTCTCAGCATGCCAACGCATGAGTTTAACATCCATAGGATTTGAGAACAAACGCTTTAAGTGATCAATCACTAGAAGGTACCACATCACCAAGGAAGGAATCTTCTTCTTTCCACTCAACTCATTGGAGCCACTATTATCATCAATCTTAGGACCGATAGAGTTATTCTTTTTCTATGCTCTTTTTTTCAAATTGCTAGGGTATACATGGTTGTAACTGTTTTTGTATCGATTGATGCCACATATCGGACATTTTTCCATAAATTCATACTATTTGCGATACAACACACAGTGATTTGGACACGCATGAATTTTTTCACACCCAGCGATAATGGGCATATAAGTTTCTTAGCTCTATAAGTGGTGGTTGGCATCTTGTTAGGCTTTGGAAGTATTTTTGCAAGTAGACTCAAAAGCTCTATGAAGCTACTATCAGACCATCCATTACTGGCTTTAAACTTTAGTAGTTCAAGCGCAACACGCAACATCATGAACTCTATCACATCCATTTGATTTCTCGTACAAAAGGTCATTCAATGCTTTCTCCAAAACTTTCATATTAGCTAGACCTCTCTCAACCCTCATAGATGTTAGCACTTATGGTTCAACGTGACGCAGCATCTCCTCAAAGTCAAATGGAATATCCTTCTCCTCCTCCTCCTCCTCATCATCATCATCATGATCGTCAGTATTGAAATCATACTAGGATGATCAGTGCTGCCTCCAACTGCCACAGCATCTAAACAATCCACTTGAGACATCTTTTTTCTCATGTGCGGTCTATATGGTGTAGTTCTTAACAAAACCTCTCTTGATCAAGTGTGATTGAATTACTGAAGTATTTGGTCAGGCAATTTCGTTGGTGCAATCAATACATAGACAAAATATCTCATTTCTCTTTTCTGTCTTAGAATGATTCTTGACGGCTTCGACAAATAAAGAAATATTTTGAAGAAACTCTGGAGAAGGTCTTGGTGCATTGTACATCCATGCTCGATCCATTCTTTATTTTAACCTATGCATTAATGTTATAGATTTAAATAAATAAAATACTAATTACATGAATGCTAATTAATAATTAACAAAATGAAAATTTACAATTTCTACAACATGAATGGAAACTTAAAAGAGGTTAAGAATTATCGAAATATTCTAAATTTTAGCCAATATAAATCATCTAAAATGGCAAAACCTTGAGGAACCCTACAGAATAAGAAATCTAAGAATTAGGGCATCAAGCACACTTAATCTTGAAATAAATTAAAGGAGGAGTAAAAGTTTACCTTGGACAACAAAATTCCACAAATTTTAACCAATATAAATCTACTAAAGTGGCAAAACATTGATAAACCCTAGATAATGAATAATCAAGGAATTAGAGCACAAATCACACTTTATTTTGAAAGAAATCGGAGGAGGAGTACAAGATTACACTAAAGAACAAGATTTCAAAAAAGATTCGCGAAGAAAACCTTCTCCCCACCGATTCCTTTTTCGCCTCGCCGCCGCGCGTGTGCTTTGGAACAGGAAGCCCTGCGGCCCCTATTTATACACTGCGGTCTTTGTGCAGGCGGACCTCATAAGGCAACTGACTGCGTAAAAGGAGAAGCGGTTCTCTTAGCTAACCGCTGGTACAAAATACATTAGTGCAGGCTGCCGCCTAAGAGGACTGCGGGCACAAATTATGTTAATGCAGGCGGTGCTCCTAAGCGATCGCCTGCTCTAATATGTGCCTCTGTGCACGCGGTTGGTTAAGACAGCCGCCTGCAGTGAGGTTTTAGTGCCAGCATTTCTCGTTTCGAGAGACCCACTTCTGTATTAGTACAGGCGGCTCATAGTTATCAAACGCCTGCACTGTCAGAGTGAATATCGGGATAAACCCTTTTTTAGTAGTGGTACGTACATGCAAGCGACTCCCTGCTTGGAAAGGGAATGCCCATTTCCATGCTGGAACTCGACTTTCACTACTGAAAGTCCAAAGTGGTCCATGGGGGGGTGCAGCGGTCCTGGCATGGACATTGGACTCAATTCCGCCTTCCATTTGGCAGTGAGCTAGAGCCTCAACCTGGGCACCTACGCAGGTTGAAGGTAAGCATTGAGCAGCCAGTATAACATCTCGATGAAGACACTGCTACAAAAAAAATTTATCTCAACACCCTCTCACTCAAAATGCAGGCGGTTGACAATTATCAACCGCCTATACTGAAAATGAGGTGGGGCCCAAAAACAAAACCGCCTGCAAAAATATGCTAATGCAGGCGGGTTACCTAAAAAACTGCCTGCATGTATACTTTGATTAGTGCTGGCAGCTCTTTAATGAAGGCGTATAAAAGCCATGTAGATCGAGAGAACAATGTTGTTGATTTCATATTGATTTTGAAAAAAAAAAATGCATGTCCACAACACACTCTGTGCATAAATCATGAAAAACTGGTTCCAAAAAAAATATTAGGGTTAAATAACAAATCGTATCAAAATTCATGCCCCAACATAACGTCCATGTTTTCATACTAATAACAGAGTATTCTTTTCGGGTCCATTGATGATATTCTCTCGGTCATGGACAAGCATCTGTGAAAAATGGTTGAGTACAATATATTTATTGAATAATATGCATGATAACATCAATTAAATCTAGTAATATATATTTAGTCCATGCATTCATGGATGGCAAGTATCAGGAAGTCTGAAGAACTAAGTATACATTAATAAGGATGCTGTCAGACAGTTTGACACAAAAGAGTTTGCAGGTGAGCCGGCTATTGACTCCAGATGCCCTTCAAAGTTACATGGTCCGGCGTGCTTGTTAATTAGTCATGGCAAGTTACTTTACATAAAAGAGTTAGTAGTCTACCATTTTGAATTGGTAAACATACTAAGGGTACATGTATGTGTATAAGTATTAATGAATCATATCATATATGCTTACAAATTAGCAACTCATCAAGATTGGTGGTACTGGAATCTTTTTTTCTGCTATAATTGGTGTTCCGATATGACCTATTCTTAACTATGTGTAGACCTGCCTGCGAACCTTTTCTGTAGCATAGCTCTTTTAAACGAGACGACTCAATATTAAATTTAATTCACTATTTTATTTCAACAAGCTAACTGAACTGGCACTCCACCATTTAAAACCTTGACCAGCAACAATTCTAACACTGCTACTTTCGCCAGTGAAATGGACATATATACACATATCTTCTCCTCTGAGTTTCTAAGCTCCTCCACAGTAACTATTTGTGATCACTAGATCCTCAGCATACTCCCTTCCAATGGCCATCAATTGATGTTTTCATTTCATGGATGCATGTCTTCCAGAATCAAGTATCTTTTCAATGTTCCATATCATGTTGAGCCTATGGTATACCAGGCTTTTGTAGGAGTGGGAGGTATCAAGAACTGGCTAATAGCCAAGTATTTACTGCCACACACATCGTGTAATCGTAGCCTTGAGGTGAGAGGGAACAGCTCTGGTGATGCAATGTTTCAGCAACTAGAACAGGAAACATGCTTTGCGTGCCTCACAAATGTTTTAGATGCTGCTTTACATCTTTGTCGGTGGGAATGCAGGGTCAGGCATGAGAGCACCCAATGGTTGGGCCCGGTGTGGCGCTGTTGTCAGTGGTGGATATAGGTCACTCGTATATGTTGGACTTTCGTCGTCGACTATATGTGTTGGCTTGATATTGAATGTCTATCCATATCTCATTAATTGCACTGAACAAGTGGGACTTTCCAATAAAGCATCATTTGCAGCCTGAATAATGATGCCAAGAAGCACTTCTCCACACCTTGTCTCTCACTGATGATTTAATTAGATTTACTCCTTATCCACCGTCTCTTGTCCTTACGTTATATCTCACTAGGATTTACGCCTTACTAGATACTTCCTCCATTATTTTATTCTTGTCGTTAAGAAAACATTCCTAATGCAAATTTACATTAACTAGGTTGTTCAAACGACAAGAAAAAAAGAATGGAGGGAGTACTAGCTACCTAGGGTACTTCGAGCTTCCAGTATAAATCGATTTTGCATCTGTTGTCCACTAGACTTTCACTTCATTGTATTGTACCAAATCCCATATTTAAGATACATCAAGAAATTAGAAACTAGATAGGAATGGGAAGCATCAGTAAGTTTCAAACCACAAGCTTTGCAGAGCAATCAACATTCTTGTTGTAGTCGTCAGTGTGGGAACTGAGAGGAGCTCCGTATGTGGCAACACTGTCCGATGTAGTGAGGATACCAGGCATAGAAACCACTGGCAGTAGCAGGATGACCAGCTATTGATGTGTTTCGATGAAGAGATATTTTAATATGTTTGTGACTTGTGAGATATTTAAAGGTATAAATGGGTACAGTGTGGAACATAAATCAAGATGGATCTTTTTTCAATCTAATAAAATTTATCATCATACTCGATGTCAACTGGATAATAACATAGTAGCTAAGAGCATTCGTTTTGTTAATAAGATTTTCACTATGACTACTGTATTTGTCTCCTTCCTAGCTCTGTTTCACAGCACGCCCTTTGTTTGCTGCCCACTAAAAATAATAGGATTAGTTACTCTGTTCTCTGCTAGATTAGTCAGTTGATTGATATTGATGCATACTCCCTCTGTTCTTTAATTGATATCACCATTGCCTTTTAAATTAAACTTTGATTATTCGTTTTATTCAAAAAATTTGCTCAAATGTGTAAAATTTTAAGTTGTCATTCAAATAACTCTAATGATAAATCAATCTATATCAAAATATATAAAATCTATCAAAAAAATTTGAATAAAACGAATGGTCAAAGTTAAATTTAAAATTAATGACAACATCAATTAAAGAACGAATGGAGTAGGATTTAAGAGGGGTCGGACAGTAAGCTTGAGATTGATCAGGTCTGAGAGGTAGGCAAACTGTACGTTGATGCCGCGATCAAAACTGGGTATTTTAGGCATCTGCTACATCATTCAATTATTTAATATATACTTAGCTATCTCATTAATTACTTGTTTGATATAGTGATTACAAGATAATTAAAGTGGTAGAATTTCTACAGGTCTAGGTTTGGAATCGAGTGTGGTAAATATATCGAATATTTTATTGTAGTTTGAGTGGTATGTGAATCGGTAACAGACATGATCTTGTACTCCGGACAAGAACGGTAACTGTGTAAATTTAACCAAACAATGTAGTAGGAAGAGATCATATACAGCATGGTTTCCCAAGAGACGTAGCCTTCTCAATCTAACAAATGATAAAATTTCATTTTTACCCTCAATATTTAAGTGCCTTTTGATTGACACATTTGATTGTGTTGTGTTTGATTTGAGGTAATGGATGGTCGGCACTATTTGCACACACCGTAAAAGATCTCATCTTTCCATTTTTGATGTGCCGCACGGCTTCTCCATTAATTGCAGCAAATTCTGAAAAAATGTGTTTACAGTTTATGGGGCCAGGTGGAGGTGTCAATTGTAATCATATTTTTTATGCTATAAATGGTGCTCACGGTTTAGCTGTTCAGACGAAAGAAAAGGCACACGGATAACAGCGACAACATTTGCTATGAAGCTCCCTTCAGTTGGAATCAATAATCGGTGATGACTACTACTATACCTTACCATGGACCAATATAGCCTTAGAGCCATAGTTCGTACCTGTACCGTGTACTCAAGCTGGTCTAGAAACATGTTGTTCCTATTTGATGATCACAAATTGAAGATTTGAAACTTACGGGGGAGGAACGACGCAAAATCATGCATGTACATTTTCCCATACGTAGACAATAAATACTGAATCATTTTGCAAGGATGAAGTTCCATTCAGTTGATTCTCTTTCTTAACAAGAAAGGCCATCCTATAAACGAAAGACAGTACGTAGAAGACGTGCTCCAGCACAACGGAAGGCATGTGCTGCTGTAAGCACTCAGAGGCTCTCATATGCGGAGTAATGGCGATGACAGCAGCAAGGTTTCAATGCAAGGTGCACATGCCGAAGGGAGAAACAGGTGGCGGTCATAAGTCACGAACAACAAGGTCATTCCTTATAAATCCATTTCCTATAGGTTCTTCGCTAGACTGCATTCATGTATCACCAATCCAAACCCCTGTATAAATGCTGCACAAAAATTGATAGGAATAGGAGATATCAGCAAGTTGTTTTGAACAGGAAGCAGGGCAACTAAAAACTACAGCCTCCTTGAAAGGAACATAGAACAGCTATGTCTTTTTTGCCCTACGCTGTAATCTTGCAATAAATTAGTGAAGAACGCTGTGTTTCTCTTTGTTTGTCTCTTCAGGCGTGGTCGGACACGACTTAGTCAGGGGCACTCGGTCGGCCCTCGATCGTTATAACTAATGAATCCTATGTTGCGGTAGCTAAGTCATCCTCGTGGTTATCTTGACGACCTGAGGACGGTCACGGTCTACACACAACGGAGCATCAAGGGCGGACCTCAACTCCAAGAGCTATAATCAGTTCAGTCGTACAAGTACACTGAATGGACACTCGTGCACAAAAGGCAAATTTCATTAGTATAACGAGGGCGGGCAAGAGTCTTTTTTACAAAAGCGCCCAAGCACTACGTGGCCAATGCCAACCTATAATAATTTTCCAGGATCAGAATCTCATTGAATCCTTTGGGCAGGTACTCCGCCAAGTCGAACGGTTCGCATTTCTGTAACAAAGCTCTCCACGATGACGTCTAGCTGTGCATCCTCATAATGCGACCGGATGAGGGAGAGCGTGAGCTCCCTCCCGTCGTGGAGTGCCTTGGAGACCACGTGCTCGGACAATTTACAGGCAGCCTGTAGTATCCCTAAAATTCGTAACAAATTAAATTTTTAGCTAAAAGGATTACAAAGTTGACAAAAAAATGACTTTTTTTACCATTGTTCCGATGGAAGGTCCAAAACCGTAGATGCGTAGATCTTATCAAAACGAATCCATTTTACTAATCTTATACTCAATCTGCCCTTGAGATGGATAGGTTTTCTGAGATTTAAATCGTTCCACAAGTTTAGCTGTTGATTTGGTGCCCATCTGCATGCGGGAGATAGTGCGATTACATGGGGTGCCTAACACTATCGTTTCAGATACAGATGCTAAGTTTGTTTCTAAGTTGTGGGATAGCCTTCAAAATGCATTGGATACTACACTGAGGATGAGCACTGCTTTTCACCCTCAAACAGAAGGACAGTCTGAGCGTACCATTCAGACCTTGGAAGATATACTCAGATCATGTGTACTATCATGAAAAGATAGTTGGGAAGATCATTTGCCGCTTGTGGAGTTCTCTTACAATAACAGTTATCATTCTAGCATACATTGTGCTCCATATGAAGCCTTATATGGGAGGAGGTGTAGATCACCGCTTTGTTGGGATGCAGTGGGTGAGAAGGCTATTGTGGGGCCAGATTGGGTTCAGCAATCAACCAAGCATGTCATTGAAATTCGTGAATATATGTTAGCAGCACAAAGTAGGCATAAAAGCTATGTTGGTGTCAGGAGACGAGACTTGGAATTTCAAGAAGGTGATGAGGTACTCCTTAAAGTGTCCCCTATTAAGGGTGATGAGGTACTCCGAGGTATATTGGTCTATTCATGATCAAGGAGTGCATGAGAAAACTAGCTTATCGGTTGGAGTTATCGGAGTCGATGAGAGGTGTGCATAATGTATTCTATGTCTCAATGTTGAGAAAGTACTTGAGGGACCCAGATAATCATATCACTGTAGAGCCGGTTACTATTGAGCAAGATTTGTCTTTTGAATCTCATCCTGTGAAGATTCTGGACACGTCTGAGAGGGTGCTTAGACGCAAGATATTCAAATATGTGAAGGTTCTCTGGACGAAACAAACAGAGCGTGAAGCCACCTGAGACCTTGATTTAGATATGTGTGACAAATATTCGGAGTTGTTCATATCTGGTTAGTAAATTAGAAACTCATTCGAGTTAAATTTGTTTTCCTATGAATTGAATCTTATAATTGGAGGGCGAATTCTGTTGAACGGGGGAGAATGTAATCTCTCTAAAATTCGTAACAAATTAAATTTCTAACCAAAAGGATTACAAAGATGACAAAAAAAATGACTTTTCTAACCATTGCCCCCATGGAAGATGTGAGACTGTAGATGCGTAGATCTCATCAAAACGAAACCATTTTACTAATCTTAAACTCAGTCTAGGTTTTCTGAGATTAAAAATTTGGGACGTTGGATTGAGGGTTTAGTATATAGTACTGTCGGGAACACGTACCTCGGGTACCTCAGATCGCGCTCGTACACGCATGGTCGGGGGGTCGGGCGATCACGGGTTCCGACCCCCCAACCGCAATCTACGGCATTATGGTACCCGCGAAGACTTCGGCCTCCGAAGGCCGACCCTCGAGGAGCGACCCTTGGAGGGTAGATACCGCGTTATGGTACATTTACTCTGATGACCAACTGCCATCCGTCCTGACGGGACGGGATGAGATTCACCACAGCGACACTCCAGCGAAAAGCTGCGACGGCTATCGGACAAGACATGACAGCACTGTAGCCGGCACAGTAACACCGGACGAGCATCATAGTACCCGCCACTGCTGCCGACGCGACGGGTCACGACCACGCCTGGACGAAGCGAAATGATAGCGACAACGACGGAAGGGCCCACCTGTCGACGAGACGGCGGAATCGTGTAGGACCCATCACTTGTAACCCAGGGCCCCCTCCTATATAAAGGGAGGCCCAGGGAGCGATACAGACATGGAACATGGAGAAAATACGAACACAAGCAACACAACATCCCCACAAACCAACAGTCATACACACACGAAAGACAAAACCGCGAGCTCCATTAGAACCCAGGGTCTTTGCATCCTTCTAAGCAAGCACCCTCGTTCTCTCACGTTCCGGATCCTCCTGCGAAGAGAGGACCCTCGCTCTTGTAATATTATCAATGAGATAATCCGCCCCTTTGACGTAGGGTATTACACCGCTCGTGGTGGCCCGAACCAGGTAAAAACCCCTTTGAGTCTTCCGTAGACTAGGCCACATCGAACCCGAAGGCGCACCTCCCTCTCGATCGTATATTTACTGTGCCGGTGGTCAGAACGCCGACAGTTGGCGCGTCAGGAAGGGGTTTTTTCTCTTTTGGTGTGCTCTCGCTTCGGTTTTTCGATGGCTTTCTGTTTTGCTGTAGTGGGAGACATTTCGGTCTCCCACCTCCGCTTCGGGGACTTCACGGTCGCTATCTCTGAAGACGGCCGGTCGTGGCGAGTCACCACCTTCGCCTCTGGGCAGACTTTTCGCTTCGGGAGCCTAAACTTTGTCGCAAACGAAGGTGACGAGCTACGCCCCCAGCCTCTCTGCAAGAGGCGTCGGTGGCGCCGGAGCCATCGTATTCTGGGGCATGACTCGTCGAGGGAGTGCCTCACTATCCACGCCCTGAAGAGCGCGGAACCAGCGACCCCAGGCAATACGCTGCCGGGTGCCAACATGTCCATGCGTCCCATGGTGGACGCCACCGGTCAGGTTTGGTCGCCTCCGGGACCCACTGGCAGCCCCGAGCCGAAGGGTAAAGCCATAGCCGAGCCCAGCGACGCGGCGCGAGCCCGAAGACGGTCCACCCACCAGCAGCTCGCAGCTGGGGGGCCGCCAACTTTCTATACCCCGCTCGAGAACCTCGCGGCGACAGCGTGCATCCTCAACCAGATCTCTATGCGCGAGTCCGACCGGCCGGCTACGTCCTTCATCATGCCCTTCGGGTCCTTCTGCTACGTCACCATGCCATTCGGGCTCAAGAACGCCGGGGCTACGTACCAGCGCTGCATGCAGAAGTGTTTTCACGACCAGCTGGGTCACAACCAGGAGGTCTACGTCGATGACATCATCGTCAAGACTCGTTGAACCTCCGACCTCGTCCAGGATCTGGAGGAAACTTTCGTAAACCTCCGGCGCTATCGGATCAAGCTAAATCCCGAGAAGTGCGTCTTCAGCGTCCCCTCGGGCAAGCTGCTCGGCTTCGTCATCTCCGAGCGAGGGATCGAAGCAAACCACGAGAAGGTCTCCGCGATCCTCAACCTCAGGCCCATCAGCAACATTAAGGGCGTCTAGAAGCTGACCAGATGCTTGGTGGCCCTTAGCCGTTTCATCTCGAGGCTCGGCGAAAAGGCGATGCCCTTCTACCGGCTGCTGCGAAAAGCGGAGCGGTTCACCTGGACCACTGAAGCCCAGAAGGCCTTCGATCAGCTCAAGACCCAGCTCTCGTCACCACTGGTCCTCACATCCCCGACCCCAGGGGAGACCCTTCTCCTCTATATCACGGCGACCTCGAAAGTCGTCAGCACCATCCTCGTCGTCGAGCAGAACGAGGAGGGTCGGGCTCTGACTGTTCAGCGTCTTGTCTACTTCATCAGCGAGGTATTGGCTGACGCCAAGACTCGGTACACCCAGGTGGAGAAGCTGATCTACGCCGTCCTCATTACGAGCCGCAAGTTGCGACATTATTTCACGAGCCATCCCGTCCACGTCATCACCGGCTTCTCACTCAGGGAGATCGTCGGTGGCAAAGACACGGTCGGGCGCCTCGCCATGTGGGCCATGGAACTCTTGGAGCTCGACATCATTTTTGTCCCTCGGCAGGCCATCAAGTTCCAGGCCCTGGCCGACTTCGTCGCCGAATGGACCGAAGCTCAGGAACCGTCCGCCCCCGGCAGCATCGAGTACTGGACCATGTACTTCGACGGGTCCTGCATGCTTAAGGGTGCGGGGGCTGGGGTCTTCTTGATCTCCCCAAAGAAAGACAGGCTCCAATACGTGTTGCAGTTGCGGTTCCGCGCCCCCAACAACGCGGACAAATACGAGGCGCTCCTCCATGGCCAACGAATGGCCACCACCCTCGGCGTTCAGCGCCTTTACGTCAAGGGTGACTTCGAGCTGGTTGTCAGTCAAGTCATGAAGGCTTCCAGCTACCAAGATCCGAAGATGAAAGCCCACTGTCAATAGGTTCGTAAGCTCGAGGACAAGTTTGATGGATTCGAACTCCATCACGTCCTACGACGGGACAACGAAGCCGCTGATGCCCTCGCCAAGATGGGGTCGGAGCGTCAGCCGGCCCCCGACGGCGTCTTTCTCGAAGTCACCGAACCCTCCATCAAGGTCACAGAAGGGCCGCTCATCGAAGGACCAAGCGGCGAGCCAACCCTCGACCCAGGGGCGGAGGTCATGGCGCTCGCCCCCGATTGGTCTCACGACATCCTCGCTTGCCTTCAAGACGGCACTCTCCCGACCGACCCGGACAGAGACAAGAAGGTCATGCGACAGGCCAAAGCATATGTCATTTCGGACGGTGAGCTCTACAAGCGAAGCACAAGCGGTGTACTACAGCGTTGCATCCCTCAAGAGCAGGGCATGCACCTGCTCGACGACATCCACTCAAGCATCTGTGATCATCATGTCGTACCCAGAACCCTCGTCGACAAGGCCTTTCGACAAGGCTTTTATTGGCCGACGGCCGTGGCCGACGCCCAAAAGCTCGTTCGAGCTTGCCAAGGCTGCCAGTTCTACGCCCGACAGACGCACCTGCCGACGCAGGAGCTCCAGACGATCCCTATCACTTGGCCATTCACTGTCTGGGGACTCGACATCCTCGACCCCTTCAAGAGAGCGCCCGGTGGTTTCACCCATCTTTTCGTCGCTGTCGACAAGTTCACCAAGTGGATCGAGGCTGAGCCGGTGCCCAACATCACTTCGACTCGGGCAGTCGGGTTCATCCGCAACATCATCTGTCGGTTTGGCGTCCTGAACACCATAATCACCGACAACGGCGCGCAGTTCACCGGTCGGCAATTTCGGGAATTCTGTGACGAATATCACATTTGCCTGGACTTCGCCTCCGTGGCGCACCCAAGGACAAATAGACAGGTCGAACGGACCAATGGAATGACACTTCAAAGCCTGAAGTCACGGATTTACGACTCCGTCAGGAAGGCAGCTGGACGATAGGTGAGCGAACTCCCGTCGATCCTTTGGGGTCTGCGAACAACCCCCAACAGAACCACCGGGTTCACGCCGTTCTTCATGATATTCGGAGCAGAAGCGATGCTGCCGACCGACCTCGACTACGACTCCCCGCGAGTCCGCGCCTACGACGAGGAAAGATCGCAGGCCGCGATGCAGGACGGCCTCGACCAGCTGCAAGAGGCGCGCGAGGTCACTCTCCTGCGCTCCGCCAAGTACCAGCAAAGTCTACGGCGACTGCACGCTCGGCGCGTAAGAGGTCGGGCGCTCAACGTCGGAGACATCGTGCTGAGAAGGGTGCAAACGAAAGCCGACCAGCATAAGTTGTCGTCCCCTTGGGAGGGACCCTTTGTAATCAAGCACGTCCTAAGACCCGGAGCTTACAAGCTTGCAACCGAGGATGGTCGGGAACTCGCGAACGCATAGAATATTGAGAACCTCCGACGGTTCTACACTTAATAAAAACAGCTAAGTTCCTGCAACTTTGTTTTCAATTATTCGTTTTGGATTGCGAGCCGTGGCCGTCCCGGCCACCCCCCGCACTCGGGGGCTACTTACCTCCACCCTCGCCGATGTCGAGACAAT
The DNA here is from genome assembly GCA_001602295.1 of Zoysia matrella. Taxonomy (NCBI): domain Eukaryota; kingdom Viridiplantae; phylum Streptophyta; class Magnoliopsida; order Poales; family Poaceae; genus Zoysia; species Zoysia matrella. Next base: position 268,815 of record BCLG01000082.1, read on the forward strand.
CGACCTCGTCTTTCGCTCGTCGTTTATCGATTTTTTCCGTGTATCGATTTTCTCGCGCCGGGGCGCCGCTCCCCGTTTAACTCGTCACGTCTCTTTGTTTCCTCGGGGTCGGATCCCGACCCGTGCCAAGCTTTGGGTGACCCTCAAACGACACTTCGTGCGTGTTTTTTGTTCGAAGCCTTCCCATGGCTAAGCGTTCTACGAATTGGGAGCGGATGACGCTCTACGGCTGTATCGGGTCCGACACTCGACCCTACGAGCTATACTCGGCCCATTCGTTTGATTAACGCCGAGGAGGGCACGAAAAATAAGCACAACGCGAAGGAGGGTCGAAAATTCACATTCAAACTCGTAAAATTTCTCGAACATTGTCTGAACGATATCTTTTCATTAATACAATAATACTTTATACGTTTGACCTATACATAGGGAAACGGGCCGAATCGCTCGGGCAGGAAGTCCTCCGTCTTGAAGTCGGCGACGGCCTTCGCCCCCGGCTCCTGCATCTCCACCGCGATTGCGTCCAGCTGCTCGTCCAAGTAGCCCGACACGAAGCCCTCGACGACCCTGCCAAGATCCGCATCCGAATAATGGGAGCGGACTAGGGCCAAGGCTGTCGAGGACCCGTCCTCCAGCGCCCTCATCATGATGTTGGTGACGATCTCCGGGAGTTGCTGCAGAGCATGCGCAACGATGACCGTCAGGATGAAGTCCGACACTCCGGAGTACAGCTTCCCGATGAGGCTCAGACCCGCCGACCTTAGGGCCTGAACCTCGCCCGACAATCCTGCATACCAAGATGTCAGCAGAAAATCGAAGACAGCTAGAGCGAATATGGAGAGGCCGACCCTTACCATCCCGCTCCTTCGCAGCGGCCTCGGCGGCCTACCCTGCACGGTCGAGGCTCTTCTGAAGGCGCTCATTCCGGACTTGGGCCGCCGAGAGCTCCTCCTGGACTTTGGCCGCCTCGTCACGCATATGGCCGAGGTCCGCCGCCGCCTGCTCAACCTCGGACTGGAGCACCACCCGCTCCGACTTCAGAAGGTCGACCTGCTCGAAGGCACGGTCGCGCTCCTCTTTCGTCATGCGCAGCGTCTGCTCCAGGGTCAAGCAGGCCCCCTCGACGTGCTGATGGAGGAGCCCGAGGCGCCGCATCTCGGTATCGTGCTCCGCCGTTTGGTGACGAAGCCCTGCGACAGGACGAGTCAAAACCTAACCCTGAGGGTCGAAAGAATGCGCAGCAACTTACCGACGATCATGCGGTTGGCCTGCTGGAGGGTCGTCGAGGTCCAGGTGGCCCGAGCCTCGGACGCCGCCATCTCGGTGTGCGCCTTGCTCGCCTCCTTGAGGGCGATGCAAGCCGACTCGCGCGCTGCAAGGAGCTGCGACTTCAAGTTAGCCGTGGCCTCCCCCGACTCGGCCCGCGCCTTCGCTAGCTCCTCCTTGCGGGCCTCGACCTCGGCTTGGGCGACGAACCCGCGCGGGGACCGATCCAGCACCGTGTACAAGTTGTCCTACAAGAAGATTGTCAGCCCAAAGGTTGGAAAAAATAGAGACCGAGAGCCGGACTCGAAGCTCACCCGGCACTCGACGAAGTGAGCCTCATCGTAGATGGCGCCGACCTCCTCGGCGATCCCCGACAGCTGACGGAGGCCGGCGACCAATCGCATGTTGAGGGCTCGGGCGCCTCCCACCCGATCCATCAGATAGCCGAAGCCATCGATTGCCCCTTTGAGTGGGAAGGGCCCTCGCCCGGAGACCTCCCAGGTGGCGGCCAGCGCCGCAGGTCCCTGCGCCTCTACTACGGTCTCAACGTCACCACTCGGGCCTACGGGGCCCGACGTCCCGACGACCTCGGGCAGTTTGCCACGGGCCGTCTCGCTTAGGACGCGCCTGACCACGAGCGCGCCGGAAGGCGGCGCGACCACCGCGCCCTC
>BCLG01000082.1:271311-352370 GCA_001602295.1 Zoysia matrella
AGGAAGCTCGCCCGCGCCTTCCGCTTCCTGCCGGTCCTCCTCGGCTCCGGCGCCATCGCGGAACTAGACTCAGCCTTCAGCTGAGCCGGCGCCGCAGCGGAGCTGGTCCCGGCCCTGGTGGCGGTCACGGCCACCGGCGGAGTCTGAAAGACACCAAAGTCCGTCTTGCGCAACAGCTATTACGGCCGAAACGAAAAAGCCCGCGCTTACCAGCTGGCAATTTTCCCGATCGAGGGGGCACGGCCCGCGATTGAGGCTGCCCTCGGCGTCCTTGAAGACGGCCGAGGTCCGAGCCAGGACACCCTTGTCGGAGAGGGGTCGGCCACGGACCTCACAGATCGTGTCGTCTGGCCCCTCGTACTCGCCGATGCTGTGCACTCGACGGCGCAGCGGCATGATTCGATGGCGCATGGCGATGCCGAAGACCGTTGTCCCGATCAATCCTTGCTCCTGGAGGCGACGAATTGCCTCCAGGTGAGGCCGGATCGTCTCGACCTCGGCCGTCGATAGCTTCGACTTTCAAGACCCCGTCGCTCGAGGCACCTGATCTTCGAAGGCCGGGAGTTGAGGGTCGACGTTGTCGATGTAAAACCACGACCTTCACCAACCCTTCAGCGAGGTCTTCAGATCGACCTCAATGTACTCCTGGGACTCTTGAGTACGGAGCAGGATGCTGACGCCGCCAACGCGCCGGCCGACCCCAGTCTCCTTCGACGTTTGGAGACTGGCGAGTAAGAAGTACCTCCACAGCAGGAGGCTCGGCCGAATCCCCAAGTACGCCTCGCAAAGCATAACCAAGACGGAGGCGTGAAGAATCCCGTTCCGCGCCAGCTGGTGAAGCCAGGTGCCATACTGGTTGAGGACTCTGCGAAAGAAGCTGAAGATTGGCAGCCCCAGCCCGCGCTTGTGGTACGCCAGGAAGTTGACGATCTTTCCCGGCGGTGGCGCGGGCGCAACGCGGCCGAAGCCGGGCGCCCAGCCCGGCGATTCTTTCAGCGGCACCATGCCAGCGGCACTCCACCTCTCGAGTAGGGCGTCGTCGACGCACGAAGGCTCCCACTCGGACATCCTGCAAACGGCGACGACAAAAGCGCGAACAACGGCGATCGCCAGACCTAACGGCGCTGAGATGAGAAGCAGAGCTAACGGGCTCTAGCGCAAAGGACAAAGGCGAAGCAAGGAAGCCGGGTGACCGAGGCCCCCTTTTTAAAGGGGCCCGGGCAGTTACAACGCTTCCCACGATCGACCGAGGAGTAACTGCTCGATCGTGGGGTCGCGCCTCGAGGCACACCCCAGCAGTCCGCCCACGACCCGCTGACGAGCGGGCCCAGGCCGCACCTTGCCGCCTCCGCCGCGGAGAGGACGGTAACAATTACTCCGACGAGAAGGTTGCCAGAGCACGTCTGGCAGACGACGTGACGCGGGCGCGCGAACCGCCGCATTCACGACACCGTCCGATCGAATTCAAATCAACCGCTCGGATCGACCGGCGGTTCAAATTCCTGGATGGCCCGATTGCCCTCCGCGTGGAGGCACGGAAGCCATCCGATCCCCGTAAACGTAATGATGGATTCGAATAAGGGGAGGTGACCGAACGAAGGCCCCCACGATCGGCTGACCGATAGCCGAGGCCACCGAGCCAAACCGAACGTTCGGGCGCTGATCATAGCCAAGCCTAGGCGTGACGCTGATGATGGGCAGGAACCGCATCGAACCGGTCCGACCTAAGCGTCTTACCGAACGAAAGACCGAGAACGACTTCGGCCCGACCTCGAAGGTCGAAACGATGCGTGCACGCAGAACGAAACCTCTAACGATTGGCTGACCGACAGTCGAGGCCGTCGGGCCAACCCAAACGATCGTGCGCTGATCATGGCTCTGGCCTAGGCGTGACGCCGATCATAGGCAAGGACCGCGTCGAAACCGGCCCTTCCCAACCTTTTCATCGAATGTGAAAACCGACACCGACCTCGGTCTGATCCCGAACGTCGACGCTATGCCCAATCGGCCCCTCGGCTCGCCTCCAGGCTCGGGGGCTTGGCACGCAGAACGAAGCCTCTAACGATCGGCTGACCGACAGCCGAGGCCCTCGGGCCAATCCAAAGAATCGGACGCTGATCATGGTCTCGGCCTAGGCGTGACGCCGACTACGGACAGGGACCGCGTCGAAACCGGCCCTTCCCAGGCATCTTACCAGATGAAAAACCGAGACCGACCTCGGCCCGACCTCGACCGTCGACGCGATGCTCAGCCGGTTCCTCGGATCGCCTCCTAGGCTCGAGGGCTGAGCCAGTGAAACGGTTCCGATACGACCAACCATCGACGAGTGGTGGTCCGCGCAACGTTTTGGCCCAAGACCGACCTTCCGGATCGCTCGAGGGCTCAGGGGCTACACCCTACGGGCGCCCTCGTGCGCCCTCGTAGGATTAACCGTCAACGAATGATGGTCCATGTGACGTCTCAGCCCACGACCGACCCTCCGGGTCGCTCGCTCTTGGGCTACGCCCTACGGGCGCGCTCGCGCGCCCCCGTAGGAGCACAACGAACCTCGGGGACGACTAGCCCGACGCCGCTTCAACTGGAGATCGCAAATGGCGTCAGGCTCGGGGGCTACTGTCAAGATCATGTACCCCGGGTACCTCAGACCGCGCTCGTACGCGCAAGGTCGGGGGGTCGGGCGATCACGGGTTCCGACCCTCCAATGGCAATCTACGGCGGCCATGCCTTGGCCGCGCGGGCACGCGATGACCCCGGCCTCCGGAGGACGACCCTCGGGGAGCGACTCCTGGAGGGTAGGTACCGCGTTATGGTACATTTACTCTGATGGCCAACTGACATCCGTCCTGACGGGACGGGACGAGATTCACCACGGTGACACTCCAGCGGAAAGCTGCGACGGCTGTCGGACAAGACATGACAGCACTATAGCCGGCACAGTAGAACCGGACGAGCATCACAGTACCCGCCGCTGCTGCCGACGCGACGGGTCAGGACCATGCCTGAACGAAGCGAAATGATAGCGACAACGACGGAAGGGCCCACCTATCGACGAGACGGCGGAATCGTGTAGGACCCATCACTTGTAACCCCAGGGCCCTCTCCTATATAAAGGGAGGCCCAGGGAGCGATACAGACACGGAACACAGAGGAAATACGAACACAAGCAACACAACATCCCCACAAACCAACAGTCATACACACACGAAAGACAAAACCGCGAGCTCCATTAGAACCCAAGGTCTTTGCATCCTTTTGAGCAAGCACCCTCGTTCTCCCACGTTCCGGATCCTCCTGCGAAGAGAGGACCCTCGCCCTTGTAATATTATCAAGGAGATAATCCGCCCTCTGGACGTAGGATATTACACCGCTCGTGGTGGCTTAAACCAGGTAAAAACCCCTTTGAGTCTTCCGTAGACTAAGCCACATCGAACCCGAAGGCGCACCTCCCCCTCGATCGTATATTTATTGTGCCGGTGGTCAGAACGCCGACACGTACTGCTCTCTCTCTCGTTTGTTTTCCAAAGACTAGCGGCCGCCAGCCTTCTTGCCCAGCAGGCTGCAGCATGCCTCCTTGCCCCAGCCCTCTCGTTGTGCCCAGCACTCTCATCCCCAGGCGTAGCTCCTGCTCCCCGGCCGCTGCCCTGCTGCTCCAGCCTGATGCTGCTTGCTGCGTTGGTGCCACAAAGGAAGGAGAAGGGGCAAGCTGGAAGGAGGAAACGAAGGGGAAAGGAAGAAATTTGTGGAGTTCTTCTTAAGGTTCGTCAAATCCACTAAAAATCCAGACCATTGTCACCTGGCCCCTCTCCAATCTATCCGTAGTTGCTAGCTCCTGACCTGGGTTCAGATTCCAATTTAGATTCGTGAATAGAGGGACTGTAGGTAGGTTGTTTTCAAAACTGAAAATTGTTCATGCGAAATTTGACAGTCTCCCAACAATGAAAGCGGTAGATATTATTTTTATCTTTCTGCTGTATCAGAATTCCAGCCTGTACAATTTTGCTGTTTATTGGATTTTTATTAAATCTGAGTGCGAATTTGCATATTAGGCTTAAATAAAAGTAGTAGGAAATTTCGTATAGATGCTCAAATTCTATGTACCTGCAACTTTTTGTGAAGAAAACTAAAAATTATAGTCAAAACAGCAAGCAAGTTAGATTTTTGGTACCCTAGGTTTTTTTCGAACTTTTTGTTCCTAAGAGTAGAATTATTCGACAAGCTTGGTGGGTTCCGGTCGAGAGGGCTCCCTTCGGGTTCTCATCGAGGTTAATTACAGCGACGAGCTTTTGTGATATGAAATGAAATTGATTGGTGCTGATTTGTTTACCCCTTCATACATCTTGAATTATTTATTCCACTTCTTGCGATGGTTATTCAAGTTCGACCCTAGCATTTCTTATATATTCTTGTCGGTATTCAAGTCTTTTATCGTTCCTTTCATATGTTCAAGTGTCAGGAGTTTTGATAAACACCGGTTGTGCAAGTTGGTTCTTATATTCGTGTTCCTGTGAATAAGTGCTGGCCCCACTTATTCGGCTTTAACGGTAAATGCAAATGAAGTTTCAGGCAATGAAATCATAAACGGTAAAACGGTGGTTAAACGATGACCACCGTTTAGGTTTTATCAGTTTAAACGATTGTTTAAACCGGTTTAATCAAGCTCAAAACAGGATTAAACAGTTTAAATGGCTTAAACAGCCTAAACGGTCACCTTCCGTTTACAGTTTAAACAGGTTTAAACACTCGTTTAAAACCGTTTAGGAAAACATTGGTTTCAGGTGACGTCCATTTTAGATAGAACTACTATTTCACTATTTCGAAGTTAACACACATATTCTCATTCCAGAGTGGCATCGCAGTATTTCTTTATTCACCCTTGTGTTCATATGGTTCTTTTAAGTACCTGATGATAGAAGCATTTATGGGAAGGGAGTAGCAACACCATTTTGCGCACAAACCATTCATTCAAATAATTGTTTATTCATTTGATTTAGTTAATTGTGATGGATAATTATTAGGCTTTTGAAGACTATCGTATAGTTTCTTGATAATGTCTATGTTTGCATTTTGGATTATGTTAGCTGCTTATTCCTCAATTATATATTGTGATGCAAATTTGTCTTGTGAGTTGGATCACTTCAATTTTTAGAGGAGACTCTGCCGAAACTTATGAAAAATTGTATACTTAGTACAATTTTAAGGTGTTGTGGTAGCCTAAATGTAAATGAATATTTGGGGTGTTACATAGCCTATCTTGCGAAGAAGGTAAAAGAATGAGTGCTAGCATTGGCTCCCTATAAAAAATACCCCCTTCGATTTTAAATTATTGGCACCGTTGACTTTTAACATCAACTTTGACTATTCGTCTTATTCAGAAAATACTCCCTACGAATAACATCAATCTACTATCCCAATGGCATCTGTTCCAAGTCTTGTAGATGCAATGTATATTTGACATGTAACTGAAATCAAGGTTCACCTCTAGTGTCAGATGAATGGAAATCATGACTACATGTAACAATATGTTGACGGCTTATGCATAACTATATATAACCCCATCTGGCCTTACAGCTAAGTTACCCTGTCACTCAATTATCTTCAGGTGTAACACATACGTGACCATGAACGCAATCGTGGGTGATGCTGTATCACTGGTACATGGACAGTATCGTGTCATCAACACAATGTTTGTTTGGCCAAGAAACTGGAAACACTTCTCATTATCACAGGCCATGCTCATTCGCACCTTATTTTGGGCCATCAAAAGTGAACCTGGTTAGCAATTTAATTCTTGCATGATTATAAAAAGCCCCCTAATGATTGATATACAATTTTATTTCAAAGTACTATTTTAAAATATTATTGAAAATTGGATTTCCATTAGTGTCATTCTTCCATTACCTGAAACGGAATTGCTATTTCTTGCACGGATAGAAGCCTCACCTCAATTTTTATTCTGTTGACGTTTAGAATTGATTTGAACTTCATGACTAACATCCTAAAAATTCATGTTGATCAAGAGAGATATTTATTTTGGTGCTCAGATATTAGTTCATTTCCTACTCCAATCTACATGGATTAATCGGGGATGCAAATAGTCATGCTCATGAGCTCACGTCTAGTTTAAATTTTGCGGGTAACCCACAAATATCCATCAAATTTTAACTAAATTTAGCCATCGTGGGTACCCACTTGCATCCCTAATTGTAACCAATCAAAATCCAAAGTGTAAAAGACTTGCTACCAGCTTACTGCAAAATCTTACTATTATAACACAGTCCACTCCAATCAGGCTGAACAAACATCATGCATTTTGCTATAGTCTTCTGTCTCGTTGCATCATTACTAATATCATTGTCGGGATAATATACCCCAGGTATTTACGGACTCAGCCTCTACACGAAGGACCATCTACAAATTACGGCCCACGATCCGTCTACAACCCACGAAGGATCACATCCTGCCAAGAATGTCTCGACCCCAGGGATCAGAACCGCGTAAGCGTCCAAGCCCGACCGACGGAAGATTGAAGCTACACGACAACAGGATTCAACTCACCAACGGCTAGAAGCCAACGCTTCGACTCGACCCCCTAAGGTCGGGCAACACCTTACCAACCCGTCACTGACAACTATAGAGATTCCTGATAACGTACAGCAGGAGGTAAACCAACTTTGCCGGAAAGTAAAGCGTTCCAGAATTGAGTAAAGCAGCCAGACGATCGGCAAATCAAGATAAAAAGCATCCTTTGTCTCCCACGATTCAACAAAAGACGTACGAAGGCCACCGGCCAACTGCACCAGTGCCAACGGCCGCCAGACGATCAACTCTGGTGACGACCAAGGCCCCACCTGACGGAGGGCCAGATTGTTTCGTAGGCGCCAAGTTGGTGCCCCTGGTCCGACCCCTATAAAAGAGGTACTGTGGGGCATTAGAGGAACAAGTCGAGTGAAGTTAGCCACCCTGTTGTAACCAAATCCACCCACGTGACCTAGGGTTTTTGGATCGAGCCAAGGCCCTTCCGTATTGTACTCATGTTCTTGAGTTCATACGATTTGATCTCTATCTCGTCCCTAGACATAAGGTATTACTCCTCTTGGCAGCCCAAACCAGGTTAACCTTTGAGTCTCTTTCATAGGCTAGGCCATTCGAATATGAAGAGCGCATGGATACTCTCTCCGATTACGTAAATTTTACTGTGCCAGTCTTCAGAACACCGACAGTTGGCGCCAGGAAGAGGGTTTTTCGTTGTGCATTTTTGCTTTAGTGGAGGAGTCCTTAGTCTCTCGCCTATTTTTTAGGGGTTTTGCAGTTGCCATCGCTCGTGATGGTCGATCGTGGAGCATCCCCACCTTCGCTGTTGACCAGGCCTTTAGTTTTGAAAGCCTGGATTTCGTTGCCGACAACGGCGGCAAGCTTCACCTTTCCCCGCTCAAGCGGCGTTTGCCTCGACGTCGTTCGCCTCGCCGTCATTCACCTCATTGCCTGCCTCACGATGTGTTGGGCCATGACCCGTCCCGTGAGTGCTTCACGCTCCTGCCTAACAAGGCCGCGGAGGTCGATAACCCTGGCAAGGCTCTTGACGAAGATTCTTCTCTGCACCGTCACGCTCTTTCTGTCGTCGAAGATGCTCTCCGACGCAAGCTTGCAGCCGGAGGCGATGGTCAGGGCAAGGGTGCCGCTGCGACGAGCGGTGGCGCCCGAGCTCGGGCCCGGTCCACCTATTAGCAGAGACAACCCCATGCTCAAGGAAATCTACGACCGTCTGCGCGTCTACCTTGATAGCGCGCTTCAACAACTTGAACCCTCGCTTCGCCAGCACTCTGAGGCGCACAGCTCCCATTGGCTGAGCGCTGACCGTCGGAGTCTGGCCCGTGATAGTCCCTGCGGTCGGATTGAGGCGCACGATCCCTACCTTCCTGCTGGCAACGTTCGCCAGCGCCTCGGGGAGCACCGCTACGTTCATCACACGATCGACGAGCGGAAGCAAGCCAGGAGCGATCGCTACGTCGAGTCCAGGCAGGAGCAGTTTCCTGACCATCGCCATCGTCGGCGCAGCTACGATCACATCTGGAGCCTCAGTCCTGATGAGGTCAGGCCCCGAGCGTTCAGGTCCCACATTCGGAGAGCATCTTTTCCTTAGAGATTTTGCGTTCTGACCAACATTGTCTGATACATTGGTGAGACCAACCCTGCCCACTGGCTCGAGGATTATCGTCTTGCATGTAGAGCCGGTGGCGCCGACGACCTATTTTCCATCTAATACTTGTCACTCTTCGTGTCCGATTCGGCCAGAGGTGGCTCGAGCATCTTTCGAGGGACAGCATCTACGATTGGTCCGACCTTCGTCACGCCTTCGTCGGCAACTTCCAGGGGACCAACACTCACCCAGGTAACTCCTGGTCTGAACAACTGCAAGCAGAACCCCAGCGAATCGTTTTGTGACTACATCTAGCGCTTTTCGTGCAAGCGAAATGAGCTACCTGACGTAAGCTATGCCGACGTCATCAACGCCTTCACCTGTAGCACGACATCTAAGGCGATCGTCCACAAGCTAGGGTGTAAAAACCCTCGGACAACGCGCACCCTTCTCGACATCGCCACCACCTTCGCCATTGGGGAGGAGGCTGTTCAAGCCAACTTTGACTGAGATCGGACCAAGGGCAAAGAGAAGTCCAAGGCTGATCACAAGAACGACAACCACTCTGACTGACCCTCCGATTGCAAAGATGGTCGGGACGGAGGCGGCTCGAGCAGCAAGAAGCAAAAGAACCGCCGGCACGATGAGGAGTTCGTGGGTGTCAGAGAGCGGCCGCCTCGACCCCAAGCAAAGAAGCCGGTCAACCACAACAACCACTTTGAAAAGATCCTCGATAAGATCTGCACCAACCACGCGACCCCCGTCAAGCATACCTTGCAGGATTGCCATCTCATGCGAGCCTTCTACAGGGGCCACTTTCGACCCGACTCCCGTCAGCCCCAAAATCTTGACCCTCTTGCGAAGGAGGCCGACAGTAATGCCGACAGCACCTTTCTTCAGCCAGAAGCCTGCCTGATGATCTTCGGTGGGCCGGTGGCTTACGAGTCACGGCGCCATCAGAAGCAGACGTGGCGGGAGGTCAATCTCACTGACCTCACTGTGCCCACTTACCTCAAGTGGTCGGAGGCCCCGATCACCTTTGACAGATCCGATCACCCCGACTACATGCCTCAGCTGGGGCGCCTGCCCTGGTGCTGGTGCTCGATTCGATATTCGGCACCACACGTCTGACCAAGGTCTTCGTGAATGAAGGCAGCGCCCTCAACATCCTCTACATCGACACCTTCAAGGCCATGAAGTTCTTCGAGTCCAACCTCTGTCCGAGTAACGTTCCATTTCATGGCGTTATCCTCGCGGGTAGCGTGGTGCCTCTGGGTCGAATCACCTTGCCGGTCACTTTCGGCGACCGCGACAACTTCAGTACGGAGAAGCTCACCTTCGAAGTGGTCAACTTCTCGTCTACCATTCCATCCTCGGCCAATCCACCTGCGCCAAATTCATGGCCGTCCCCAACTACGTCTACCTCAAGCTCAAGATACTGAGGCCCAAAGGCGTCATCACCGTGACATCTCGCTTCAACCATGTTCTCGCATGCCAGCAGGAAAGCTGCGAACTGGCCGTCACCCTCGTAGGTTTGGCCCAACTGGAAGAGATCCGCAAGACCCAGGTGCTGATTGCAACTCTTGACTCTAAGACTTCAACCTCTTCGTCCTTCGAGCCAGCTGACGACTCCAAGGAGATCCTCCTCGACAACACCGACCCGACCAAAAAGGCCAGGATTGAGACAATGCTTTCCAGCGAATAGAAAAGTGCGCTTATCGACTTTCTCGTCTGAAATCAAGATGTCTTCACTTGGGCACTGCCTGATATGACAGGCATCCCGAAAAAAGTCGCCTAGCACTCTCTGAACATCATTCTCAGCTCCCGACCGGTGAAGCAACGACTCTGACGCTTCTACAACGAGAAGCGCCGTGCCATTGAGGAGAAGATCGCCAAGCTGCTTGATGCTAAGTTCATCAAAGAGGTCTACCACCAAAAGTTGCAAAGTAGTATCACGGTAGATACTACCTCAAACTTTTACTAATAATATCTAGAAAAATACATAATTTCTAATATAAAAAATACTTTTTATGAAAGCTTCTTTCATGATAAATATAAAAAATATAATTTTTATATGATAAAATATTATTATTTTATTATTATTAATAATTAAAATGATAAAAATTGGCTTTAACTAAATCTAAAAATGCTTATATTTTACAACGGAGAGAGTACCTACATTAAGAGCACTTTACTCTGTGTACTGCCTACAAACACGCATAATAGAAGATCCAAAGTTATCAGATCCTTCATCAGGCACTGAGCAAGCAAGAGCTACACCCACCTTGCTGTCTTTTTTATTTTACTCAGTGTCTAAATATCATCAGTATCTAGTTGTTTAGTATTCAGGTTAACTTTTTGAAAATAGTAACTAGATTTATAGTGGCAAATTAATAGTTCTATAATACTACAAGCTTGATATATTATATGGCTTGTAAAGCTGAAGATGGGTTTTTTTTTTTTTTTTTTTGAGAATCAGCTGAAGATGGTTACTACCACGGAAAATAAAAGATGTATAGCAGCAGCAACAAACTAGGAACCATACGCTGCTGCTCTGCAAAATCAAGCACACATTCAAACAAGACTCACGTGTGCCTATATAAGAAGACTGATGCAAAAGCAATCAATCTTAGAAAAATTAAAGCACAATTACTCACGAAAGATTCAAGCTCCCGTGGAGCATCCACACATCTCTAATATGGCACTGCTCACCAGCTTCCTGCTCATCTTGGCCATGGAGATCATTCCATCTGGCGCTGCGCCAAGCAGCAACCACACCGATCTCGCTGCACTCCTGGGCTTCAGATCTCAGCTTAGAGATCCTCGAGGCGTCCTTGCGATGAATTGGACATCGGAGACATCCTTCTGCCACTGGGCCGGCGTGTCGTGTAGCCGGCAACAGCAGCGAGTAAGCACTCTGCAGTTACCAGGAGTGCCCCTCCAAGGAGACCTTGCACCGCACCTCGGTAACCTCTCTTTCCTCCGAGTGCTCAATCTCTCGAACACAGATCTTTCAGGCTCCATCCCAAACGAACTTGGAAGATTGACTCGTCTGATTAGCCTTGATCTTGGCAATAACAGTTTGTCAGGTACAATCCCATCTTCTCTAGGAAACATCACTAAGCTCCAATCTCTAACACTGGATAACAACCAACTCTACGGACAAATCCCATGTAATCTGCAAAGCATCCAAAATCTTAGGTACATATCTCTGGCAAGAAATTACTTGAGTGGTCCTTTACCGAACTTTTCATCCACTGGCACACCTTTTTTGTCTCACATAGACCTGCACAAAAATAGTCTGACAAGGTGCTTACCACCTGGTTTTGGCTCTTTGTTTATGCTTCAAGAATTGATCTCGAGATTTAATCTTCTCACTGGCTCGGCACCTCCGACCATCTTCAACATGTCAAGACTTGAGGTCTTGTCTATAGGGATGAACAATCTCAATGGGCTCATACCCAGAAATGAAAGTTTTAAGCTCCCTATGCTGCAAATAATGGATCTCTATATGAACCAGTTCACGGGTCCAATTCCACAGGGACTTGCAGCATGCAAGCACCAACAAATACTTCAAATACCTGGAAATCTCTTTGTGTATGTCTTACCAAAATGGTTGGCTCAGTTGTCACAGCTAACCGCAATTTCTATAGGTGGTAATCACATTGTTGGACCCATCCCGAGGGAGCTCAGTAACCTCACCATGCTTGAAATCATATATATCATTCACTCTAATGTGAGCGGAGAGATTCCGGTGCAGCTTGGAACAATGAGAAAACTTACTGAAATGCATCTTCCATTTAATCAGTTGACGAGTCCCTTTCCATCCTCTATTGGAAACCTGTCAAAATTGACCGTGTTAGATGTACAATCAAACGATCTCACTGGACCAGTACCATCATCTCTTGGAGATATTAGAACCCTTCAGAGTTTTATTATTGATTCCAATTACTTTCAAGGGGGGCTTGATATCTTGGGCAGCCTAAGCAATTGCCAGCAACTCCAAGTCCTTAGCATATCAAACAACCCTTTCGATCACTAGCGGAATTCTAAACCCCATCCATGTTGGAAATCTTTCGACTAAACTGTTTGCATTTGAAGCAATGAACAGCCACATAATTGGTGGTGTTCCCGCTACACTATCTAATCTAAGTGATCTCCATTCCATAAACCTTGGAAACAACCAACTAAGCGAGACTATCCCAGAATCCCTCACATTGTTAAAGAACCTAGAGATTCTTGACCTCTCAATGAATAGCATTTCTGGCCCAATCCCAGTAAAAATTGGTATGCTAAAGGGACTTGTTTCTTTGGACCTCCACAAGAATAAATTATCTGAATCTGTACCAGATGGCCTTGTAAATCTTACGATTCTTCAGTACATTGATTTATCTTATAACAAGTTGTCATCTTCTATTCCAACAGACTCATTTCATCTGAATAACATCATCCACCTATATATGTCCCATAATTTTCTCACTGGTGCATTACCTTCTGATCTTAGTCACATGGAAAAGGCTTTCAAAATAGATCTTTCTTCCAACCTATTAACTGGCAGCCTCCCTAATTCATTTACTGATCATCAGATGTTAACCTACTTGAACTTATCACACAACTCCTTCGAGTACCCAATTCCAGATTCATTTCGTTATTTGACCAACTTAGAGACACTAGACCTATCTTTTAACAATCTTTCTGGAAATATACCAAACTACCTGGCTAATTTTGCTTACCTTTCGAGTCTTAACCTCTCCTTTAATAATCTAGAAGGTCAGATACCAAGTGGAGGCGCTTTCTTAAACCTCACTTTGCAATCATTTATGGCAAATGCTAGATTGTGCGGTGGTTCCCCAAATCTAGGATTTTCACCATGCACAGATAAGGTTGTTCATGCAGTTCGTGGGCGACGCTACCTGAAGTTTGTATTGCCAGTTGTCACAATAATATTTGGTGCCGTTACTATCTGCTTATACATGTTGAGAAGAGAACGAGAAAAGAAGCCAAATGTTTTAGCTTCTGCCGATTCATCTGAGGTAATTGGGCATATGTCAGTATCTTCTCAAGAGATTGTTCGTGCCACTGATAACTTCAACCAGAAGTACCTTCTTGGGGCTGGAAGTTTCGGTGAAGTTTTCAAAGGACAACTTGATAATGGCATGGTTGTTGCCATAAAGGTACTCAACATAGAAATGGCACATGCCATCAGCAGCTTCAATGCTGAATGTAAAGCACTACAGATGGCTAGGCATCGCAACTTGATAAGGATACTTAGCACCTGCTCCCATATTGATTTCAAAGCACTTCTTCTACAGTACATGCCCAATGGTAACCTCGAGGAACACCTGCACACTGAAAGCAAGCCCTACATGGGATTCCTTGGTAGGCTAGATGTTATGCTGGATGTGCCAATGGGACTTGAATACCTGCACCATGGTCTGTGTGAAGTCATCTTACATTGTGATTTGAAACCTAGCAATGTACTGTTAGATGACAGGATGACAGCGCACGTTGCAGACTTTGGCATCGCGAAGTTACTGTTAGGAGATAACTCCACGGTATCTGCAAGCATGCCAGGAACAATCTGTTACATGGCACCAGGTACTTGTACTCATTATTATTATTTTTGAACTACATCATCTCTGTGGCAACAAATCTAACTTTTATGTATTATTAACTTATTCAAAGAAAAATCTTGCAGAGTATGCATTCATGGGAAAGGCGTCCCGGAAAAGTGATATTTTCAGCTTTGGAATCATGCTACTTGAGACCTTCGCAGGGAAGAGGCCTACAGATCCGTGTTTGACCGAGGGTTGAGCCTGAGGCAGTGGGTTTCTGAAGCATTACCAGTGAGGCTCGTAGATGTTGCAGATGCCAATCTATTAGAACTTGAAGGAACTAGTCTTTGCATTCATCACGAAACCAACACTTCAACGGGATCTTATTTCGGTGTTCTTGGATCAATATTCGAGTTGGGCCTAATGTGTTCAGATGACTCTCCTGGGCAGAGAATGACCATGAAAGATGTGGTTCAAAAGCTGAAGGGCATCAAGAAGGATTACTACACTTCCTGCAGTGGGAAGGCCATGGCATTTCAGGACCAACCAACTTATATAGAGAAATTTCTGCATTCACCAGCAAACCAAAAAGACAATATCTTAGTTATGTCTTAGTTTAGATGCTGTGTCCCTGCTTTGAGTACTTAATGTAAACATACTTTTTTTAATGTTTCGCTCCTAAGAATTTGTCATATATTTATACCCTTTGTTGTATTTCTCATATATCTACCGAGCCCAGTACAACAATGTTGTTAAATGTAAGATATTTAAATATTCTCCCACCATCCAATACAAGCTTATTTATAGGATTTGTTGACTACAGCTTTGACTAATGATTTTCATAGATTTAATTAACTTGATCAAATAAGATTGATATTTCTAGATTTCTTATGAAAAATATATTAATAAAATTAATTAAACTTATAAAATCATTGGTTAAAGTCATGATGAACGCATTATAAAAATATCCTTCTATTGGGATAAAGGTAGTACATAACATTGTTCAAAGCGTGAAATAAAATGGAATAGCCAGTATAGCTGCATGAATTTGCCTAATAAGCTAGCTAGGCATTGCCCGCTTTGTCACAAACAACAAGATTCGCGTACTGCAGGAAGTGACACACCGGTGCGCCACGGGGATGGGTGCCAAGTGTCACGCAGGTGGGGTAGCTCGGACTCCATTTGGAGGTGTTTGAGGTCAGGTGGCATATAGCCCCATGGCAATCATTTTGCCCTTTGCGGGCACAGACACCACGAACCGAGAAGCCTCCGTATGTAGCACCACTGCCATGTGGCGCCATTCATTGACGGCATAAGGGTACAGCACGAAGTGGAAGCCCACGTGGGGGTCGCTGGCGAGACCACCAGGAACACTGTCACACCTGAAATTTCTCGCCCAATAAAATGACCAATAAACTCTCAAATGTCTCTTCCCTGCTATTTCCACCCTTTACTATCCAATCCACATCCTTCTCTTTGATTCTCATTCACATTCCTGGCGATCTATCCAACCATATTCGACCAAATTTTTCCAAAAAGTGTGCCTTGATGTCCTCTACGATATATCTAAAAATCAGATCCAACGGAGGTCTGTAGTATGGCAGAATTGCCCCAAAAACAAAGGTGACTCAGCGACAGGATCAATCTCAGGCGATGTTGAATAAGAATACCCAAATCGTACAACACGAGTGAAAAAATATATGTTACAAAAAACTGATTTAAAGTGTTACAATAAAGTTCAAGTTGTTCTTAGGATAGAATTCTAAAAAACAGAGCTTAAAACACAGCAGAGGGGATAAACAAAGCAACGACAATGATACACGACGGTTTCCTTAGTATGAAACATGTATTGCCCCAATGCATGCTTCGTTCCTCGCTGCTGGAGGTAGGTGAGGCAGCCAAGAACCTACTCAGTATACAAGTCAGCAGGGGGTTCACCTTCGCATACCACTCTACCGCAGCAGTCATACCAATTGCATGCAGGAGAAGCTACAGGTAAAAAGAAAAGAACAACAAACTATTAGTACTAATTAATCAGCAAGGCTTATCTGTCAAAAGTGACCATCTACAACCGACTTCTAAACATGAGTAGGCTAACAGTGAATCTTTACTTACATATTCTAGCGGTAAATTAAGTCCAGGGAATGTTGTTTATAGTTTGCTATAAACTACATCAAGTATGGTTGCCAAGAAATTTCTCATAAATATATCATCAAATCATATTAAATTCATCATTATATTCTTACTACAATGTAACTCAGTGAGATAAGTAGTACTCATTACAGTGAAGCGAAGTGATTATAATTGATTTACATTCTGCAGGAGAAACCCGAATTACATGACACACATGTGCTTCCCAAAAGTCATACGTGGCAACCTATCACAACAATTCCATATGACCAGTCTGACGCGCACCTCTCCAAAGAACATAGTCCTTCATGCAATTACCACACTGACACAAGTTTTTTCCAAGTCCTCACCAAAAGAGAGGTAGATATACGTCCAACCACTACGATATTGTGCTACATCATTTAACTGGGTCCTATATATCTAGCATGTAATTGATACTGTTCAAACTTCCTCAACAGGGCCATACTTGATCGGTCCTTAATTGACACAGATAGAGCTAATGCATACATGACCCATGCCCTGCTACATCCTATAAATCCCTGTTCAATCTCCAATATATCAGTCATGTAACAAAACTAACCACAATGAAGCTCGCGAGTGAATTCCATCCACTTGACTTCTACTGTTAATTATGACTTATAGCCTAGCTCTACATCGAGATACCTGTGCCAAAGATATTTTACCTGGGAACATGATACCTACCATGCAATTTAGATTTTAAGTCAATTCCTGAAAACTTAATGCACAGTACATTAACCATACATGGTGATAAAATATAAAATGATTAAAATAGGGTTCATGCTCTGGGGTTTGCCTTGGGTTTGAGGATTGCTAACGAAGAAAGTGATCAGTCACAATAGTGGAATCCTCAGAAGTATTTCCAATGGGCTTGCCTTCAACATTGGTTCCTACATGAATGAAATGTAATGCTTGAATGCATTGTAAATGAGAGAAATAATTTACTAAATTTCATTTAGTAGGAAAAATTCATTTTAAAAAATTACTAAACAATATTAATATGGTCTCTTAAAAATCCATGCAACTTTATAGACGTGCACTACAATGAAACATAATTTCTGGCTGAAACTTGAGGTTGCATGCATGAATAAATTATTAAAATTGAAAGATGGAAATGCTACAAAATGTAATTGTGATCAAACTATGCATTTTTTAATAATGAAACTTGGTGAGCACTTAGAACATGTAATGGAACATGTGCATACCAAATTTCATGATTTTTGCATGCACAGAAATGAAGACATGAATTTATCTTTGTTTTGGTTCCCTAAATTATATATATAAATTTATCATGATTTTGGGATAATTGAATGCACCAAACTGTGGAGCTAGTCAAGAGAGTTCTAAAAAAAATTATTTCACAATTTTTCAAAATTTTTAAAATTTGTTATTCATTTTAGAAGTTTATAACTTTTCCAGAAGAGGGACTCAGACTAGTCTGAACTAGGTCGGACTTGCCAGCCGTCAGATTTGTTCGGGGCATCACTCGGGCTCCAGAAAGTTGCACTCTCACCCGCTCGGACTAGTCCGGATACTTTTCGAGTCCGGCCCTCAGCAACCCGGCCAAGGTTCGGCGAGGTTCCCCACCCAATCTGACCAACAAAAATATCAAGAATCAAACCTCAAAGCTTCACCTAGTGGTGTAGAAGAGCATCACCAAGGTTATTGAGGAACAGAGAGCTCCCAAGTGCCAAATTGAAGGTAAAGTTGGCACCCAAGGTTGACCAGCGTTGGGGAAAAAGCAAAATGTTTGAACCTCAATGAAGATAACTTCAAAGACTTGTCAATCTCGTGTGACATACCGTGGAGCACTCATGTATGCAAGGAATGGAAGAATGGCTCACCGTGAAGGGAGAAATCAAGAAGGGGGTGGAAATGGTGCTGGCAGTGATGATTTTGGGGAAAACCTTCGATCCAATGAGCTCACTGCAAGATCGAAGAAACGCCAACCATTGTGAGTGAGAGGAGTCCAATGTGAAGCTTTGGGAGGAGACCTGAAATACCATGGAGATGTGAGGAGCTCATTTCGGGGAAGAAAGTGAGAGGAAGGGAGAGGGAAGGAAAGAGGATACTGGTGGGGAGCATTCACTTGCTCCAGTTCACTCAGCATCTTGCGACACGTGGTGTATTGTATGGAAATGGGGGGAAATTGAGGAGAGGGTCTGTGGCGGTGATGGTGTGCTCGAGTAGAGAAGACAGGTCCCGAAGTTCGGACTTGTCTGGATATCTCGGACTAGTCCAGCTCATAGGGTGAATTTCGGAAGGAAAATAAAACTCTAAATCTAGAAAGCTTGTAAATTTTTGCCAATTTTTGCGGAGGTAGAAGGGAACACGAGGCACAACTTTTATTAAAGGGTCAAGACCAAATTAGGAATTTAAACTAAAGTTTCAGCCCTTTTGAATGGTTATGAAATTTTTCTAGGGCTGATAAATTCTTGAAATTTTCACAAATTTTTTTTTTGAGTCCTAGTTTCATTAAAAATTATTTTGACAAGCTCTTCTTTTGAAATTTGTGCACTTCTTTTAGAGCTTGATATATTTGACTTGATTTTGATAAAATTTGACTAATTCAAATTTGAACTTGAGAAACTTGACAAATTAGGTTCCAATGCAGAGGAGAGGTTACAAGAGGGTAAGGTTGTGTGAGAGACACCATGGATATCACATGTAGCTTTCGGCATCTCCATTGCAGAGGAGAGGTTATCACATGCAGAGGAGAGGTTACAAGAGGGTAAGGTTGTGTGAGAGACACCATGGATATCACATGTAGCTTTCGGCATCTCCATTGCACATGAATTGGTCATTCCTTCCTTGTTTCTCTCAATTTTGACCATCTCTTGATGATACTCTTACCTACTATTGTGTTCCATAAAGTCACCTTAATCCTCTCCAAAGTATTTTCCACGATTCACCTTGATTTCTCCAGTAACGCAATTTGTTCTTCAACTGCCGCTGCAAGAGATAATCCCAATCCAACCAATGGATCTCCTTTTCAAGTTAAATCTTGTTTAGACGATCATGTGTTTAACATGTTCCACATGATTAGGCATGATCCTGTTCAAATACTTTTATTAATCTTGTAGCCAATCATCAGGAACATGCGTGTATTTGTAGTGTTGTTTCTACACAAACAGGCGTGTTGCCGCTGTTCACCACTTGTCATCACCTATTGTTTCAAAGTTCCCTACTCTTTCACAACCCTTGGTGAGTTATTCAACCTCGTTAGAACTCCATAAGGACCCTTCTATACTGCATATGATCTTAGTTTTGTTTGCTTACTTGTTTGATTGTCGGTGGTCGCGCGAAGAGAAGAATATAAGTCGGAATCATGCAAGGCTACGAAGAGAAGATCGAAGACTGCTAAGCAACATTTTGAGGTAAGTGCCTTGACCACATTGTACCTAATTAGGATGATATAGGGATTTAGGAAATATATCCTAGGCTTAATTTTAAATCCTACGTAGGATTTACTAGAATATTACTCATTATTCCTTGAAGCTGTTTCGTGGTTGGGTATAATGGTAGTAGTTGTTTTATGCTTAGCATTGTTGTTTTAGTTGGGCTTGGGTAAAATTTGTATAAATAAAATTGATTAATGGTATATTTACAACCTAATGATCTTCATATTAAAGAAAATGATAATGACTTAGTGCATAAAGAATCTGCTCGAGGATGGATGGTATAATATGGTGCTGTTGGTTGTTATTTGGTCTTTATGGCATGTGCTAGTTCTTGCTCTAGATTTTATGGACCGGTTCATGACCCATGTAACTTGGCTTTACAGCGTAGCCACAAGGCTTATATGGGTAGGCCTGACCAACTAATTGGTTGATTGCCTAGTTCAGTGTGCACCATTGGAGGTGTAGTGGCGCAAGAAGGGCTTCTGTGACAGAGGTAAAATAGACTCCATGGATGCCATGACAGTAAAACCCTAGTGTGTGCATGTTGACTAAGTGTCACCTTGTAAAGGCTTTGTAGTGCTCTTCTGGCCACACACCAAGGGAAGTGTGCAAGTATCGACAGATACTAGCATGAAGAAGGTTTTAGTCCACCTGGCAATAGGGGATGAAATCACAACTTGTGGTGAAAAATGTGCAAACTCTTGAGTGTTCTGGACTTCTTCACGATTAGATCCACTATATGGGTTGGTTGGTTCTGATTGATCTTGTCTTGGTAGTTGGGTGGGACTCGATGAGTCGGTAGCCAGGTGTTGGTACCCTGGTGAGCTTAGTAGTTCAATGTAATATGATGATGTCTCTTTGGTTCTTGGTTTTTTTGGGAGTTTACACTTAGTAAATAGGTTGCTTACTAATTAAAAAGCTTAGATGTCATTAGTGCATTAAAACATGAGTGGCCTTTCTTGCTTATGGCCCTCATGTCATCTTCTCCTGCACATGCTGAGTATTTTATGTACTCACTTGTGTTGCTTTTGTTGCTTTATTGTCCATGAATGTTGCTCAATGATTTTTTGTAGTGATGAGGTCAACCGGTAAATTGTAGATGAAGCATAGAAGGTTGTGTTGCAGCAAATCGATTGCCTATGGCGTGTCCTAAAGTTTTCTCCTCCTGCTGCTCTTGAAAACTTTGGTATTTACTGTTTCTTTACCGATATATAATTGAGTATCACTTACTTGTCGTACATGTATAATAAAACTGATCTTGGCATACATGTAGATGTCATCGGGTTTTGTGTGGTGTGGCAATCACTATAATGACTGGGTTTTCTTACCTTTCGATAAGACCCGATCTTAGGTGCTTTCACCAATCTCAAGAGGTTGGCAAGCACGTTTACCACAAGTGATCAATCAAAAAACCATAACAGAGTGAGTAAACAAGGGTAAGATAAATTAATTCAACGAGATCATCCATAAAACTTACTGAATATCTCAAGGCGGAACGAGACTATCGAGATTTCAAGAGCCGAAACAGCAACAGCAACAACAAGCGAGAGCAAACACCAGGAAGACCCTCCTCATCCACAGCCAACTCGAGTGCTGGAGCGAACCTCAAACCACGGCTGGAAAGCAGACAAGAGCGATCTTCTAGCTGACCTCTCAAAAAGGAAGGGCGTGAAAAGCCATGAGTACGTGAATACTCAGCAAACCACACACTAACTAGCAACAATTTATGCATGCAAGGGTAATTTCAAGGATGGAAGCTGGTTCAAGTGCCAAATGCAAGTTTAAAACATTTTATTTTTAAGATGCAAGAAGTTTTATTTTTAAAACTATCCAATTTTATTATCTTACCTCGCACTGATCTCCGTTATCCCTAACGAGGGTTCATTTTAAATACCGGTGTAATCTCCACACCCGGCCACAGCTCAAAGGCCAGAGTCCAAAATATTTCAAAACAGAGGTAGAGGGAAGAAAATAAAACTACTCAGCGAGATGTACGTCTCAGGCAATGTCTTTCCAAAAGAACGTGACAATGCGCATTGACTGTAACTTTACAGAGTGCATGCACCTAGACCCACACGATGTGACACCGCATCGAGGACTGTGCGCACAACCCAGGTAAGACAACCACACAAGACCTATTCACGAGCTTTAACTGACATTACCCATCTTCCAGGATTGGGATCCCAGTCGCCAACGCTATCAGGTCAACCCACGGGTAAACAACTAGTCTCGACAAGCTTCAAGATCAAGCTAACTACTCATACAGAGTCGCGTGGTGTGCATGGTTGGCTACTAAGGGTACGAAGCTCGAAGGACTTGGTCCTTAATTACCAGGGCAGGCTCTCTCTCCAACCTCAACTCCAACAACCAACAAACCTTTCGGAAGGTCCAAACTCAGAACCTCCTGTGTACCCGCAACAGGTACACTCATAGGGAGCTCCCAAGAGTCCCCAGCACCTAATACTCCAGCCTGCTCTCGCTAAATAGTTTGTACAGAGTTATTTGCAAAACTCACACATTTGAATCACAGTTCAAAAGCATTTAACACAAATTTCATTTTTATAGTGATAAGTATGAAGTATCATAAACATATGCAACTAAGCATGGCTACGCATAAAAGTAAAGTAATAGTACTAAAGCAATCTTAGGGCTCATAATATGTAGAACAATGAATAAGCACAGCTTAAAAATGTTGCTAGCATATTTTAAAACAGTTGACATGCAAATTATGGTTTTAAATAAAACATGGAGTTTAAAAATTAAGATCAAAGTTTGGTCAAGTAGTGCGGCTTGCCTCGTAAGTCGAGATTCCATCCGAGATCTAGGTCCTCGTGTAGAGCAGTCTTAATTCTCATCAGCAACTTCTCGAACTGGACAAACGGTATGAAAAAGTGTGAAACACTAGTAACGCGGCAATTTAAATTTGAATAATTAAATTCAAATTTAAATTACAAAATTAAACTTTTCCAAAATGGATCCCAGAAGGTACTACTTGAAGAGCTCGACAAGACAGAATTAACAGAACAACTTAGAGAAATTTTGAAAACTAAACAGAATTCCACTTGAACACCAGAAGATCGGCCGTACAAAAAGAATTTGAGAAATCGAACACCCTGGAATTCTTTTTAATCAATTACTAGTACTGAACTCACTACTCCCACAAACAGTGCACAAGTTCCAAGATCTGCACTCACTTCCTAAACCACGTCCTAAACTGACACTTGATTCCTGTTCATGTGGTCGGAACACGCTCATCTAAACCGAAAACTGAAACCATTGCTTCAAAAGACTAGCACTGATCTACACTGCGAGAGCAATGAGAACCGAACTGAACCCCGTGCAAACGAACTCACAGAACCAAATCCAAGCCAAAACTCCACCGGTTACCACAGCACTGCACCGACTGAACACCAGCAATATGGATCTGAACACTTCGACGCAAGGACTATGAAATGGCCAGCTACTACACAGGAACTACGATGAACAAGGCAGTGCTCCCCGCAACAGGCACGAAAGGCAAAACCTGCACTGGACCTACGGTACTCCACAACGATCTGCCAAACGGACTCAAACACGATCGGGAACACTGCTCTACAACGACGCGCTACTCGCACTCCAGCACTACGGCACCAGAACCACCAACAGAGACCTCAAACAAAACCGAAACACTGGACGGCAGAGCCGGGACAGCTCACCAAGGCTGGATGGAGAGGTCAAAGCTGCAGGGTAGACCGGACTCGAGAACGATGACGAAAACTCGGCGCCATAGAACTCGGACAACGTCGAATGGCAGCGGCAGCTCTCCTGGTATGCGACAATTAACAGCTCGAGCGGCTCCCGCGTTCCGATGTCCCTGTGCACGAGCTGCTTCAACCTCAACGAACTAGAAGGCACTAATAGAGATCGAGGCACGTAGATGGGCGTCTACAGAAGCTCACGAAGGGCTTGAACAAAGAGGCCGAACGCACCACAGCCAGACGAGAAGCAACCGAAACGGCAGCAAGGTCTCCACTCGCAGCGCAGGACGACGACCCACAAGATCCAGCGACCCTCGCACAACCAATGGTCTGAGACACAGGCACAATGTCAGTAACCCGGAAGCACCAAGCCTGAAGAAAGCCTCTGAAACGCAAGTGTCGGATATGCTACAGGAACCCCTGCCGGATATTCATCAGAAGCGTGATACTGAACTTCGCCGCAGCAGCCGCGCCAAGACAAGATCCATTCGCGTTTTCGGAGAGTGGGCCTGAGCTGCGCGCCTGCGTGCGTGTCCAGCCTGGCGTGTTGCTGTAAAGATAAATAGGGAAGATTCCCCGGCTAACAAACTGTCAATGAAAATAACCGAATTCCATCGCTCCTCTGTTCCTTCTCTGTTCTATCCTCTGTTCTATCTTCTCCTCGGCCCTGCTACCTTCTTCTTCCCCGTGTCCGTCCCATTCTCGCCACCGACAGTAGGAGGACGGTAACACACAAGAGGCAATAAACAGCAAGGAACAAGGAACGGGTACTGCCGATCGACAAAGCTCACCAGAGACTAAGCAGACTAGGAAGTTGACCGTCGATGGCTGAACTCTGCTTCCACGCTGCTGCTGACAAATCGATCACAGCTGAAGCATCCACACGCGGCGCACAACGGAGAAACATGAATCCGGCTGAATTATCGAGAGGGATCCACCTGGGCCGAACAAGAGCACCAAAACGCAAAAGGGTCCGACAGGACTCGGTCACAGACGGATGGAACTCGGACGAGGACGGTCGATGCAGTCGAAACGGGATCGATTGACAAGCTGGCGACGCGGATCGGACGAGGATGGCGCGGGGGTCGACAGATCAACGAAGCAGAGCGGTCGAAGAGGCGCGGGCTGCTCTGGATGGGACGACGCAGACGGATGAGCGATGCGGTGAAGACAGACGGGCTCAGACGGGGACGGCGCGAGCGATGAAGACGGCGTGCAGTTGGGCGTCGACGAAGCTGGAGATGCGGTACGGAGACGATGCGACGCGGTCGCGAACAGGACGGGCGGCGCGGTCGGGGAACGCCGCCAGCTCGCCAGTGCTCGGCTCTCCTCGGCTGTTCGCTTGGGAAAGGGGAAACAAATGGGAGTTGTTGGAACAGGATGAGGGAGAGAGAGAGGTTTTATTAGGGGATTAACTTGGGACTGAAGAAAGAGATTTTTCCGCCTACTGATATGACGATTGACAGCCAACGTCAACGATCCAACGGCCGGGAACAGTTGGACTTCAAAACAGGGTGGCGCGGTGGAAAATTTTCAGCCCAATACAAAAGCTCGTGAACTGAAATGATTCGACATCAAGATTTCAAAGAAGGAATTCGAATCGAAAAGAAAGGAATTTGGAGATAAATTCTTTATTTCGAAATATTTGAAACTCGAGTTGTTACAACCACGTACCACCGGTGCGGGCTGATGACAATGACTGCCATTGGTTCAGAGTGTCACCCACAATTGACTCCTCAGTGGAACTCCTCGAGATGTTAAACATAGACAGTACGGCCGATAAGTTACCGAAAGGGACCTTCTCAGCAACATTGCGTGGGACAGTCATGGTGCTTCCCACACGCACTCGGGACCTGTGGAAGAAGACGCCTTGGGGCACCGCTGCTTTATCTAGACAGTCGCGGACGTAGCTCCAGATTAATGTATATATAGGTCTCTACGATGAAATAACACAATCCAACAACAGTAAATGCCTACAGCCTTGTTTATCTGAACAGCCGCGTGAATAGTAGCGCTCCACAAGATATGACTGATAAACACCTACAAGATATATGCACACAATAACTAATTAGTAAGCAGAACAAAATATATAGAGATTTGTTACAGTATTTGAAGATAATAATAACTGTTTATTGGACACCCACTATTTTTTATACTGGTACACAACTTCATACTGAACTTCGAGGTTGTACCTTTTCGAACCAGGTCAGTGATGGCCATCGGGAGGGGCATGGCTGGGAGGGTTTTCTCCCAGAAGCGTGCTGCCGGAGTGGCCAAGCCAACATGTGCAGTGACTGCTCTAGCGTCTGCCAAGATCAAGAGTGCCAATGAATGCACGTTTCACTATGTTGGACACCCAGGTTCATTGTGGTTATATACACATGCTGCCTTTGTCAGTAAAATGCATTCGTGGCGGGTACCCCTTCCATCCCTAGACGGCTGCTGGACATAGTCGGTAAGTCCCGTACAATTGAACAAGCCCATAACCATTATGACAGCACCCAGTCCTGCACAGAGAACAATATAACAATCAAAATTTATGTGTTAAAATGGTTTGCGATGACTTTTAGATACAGAAAACAGGCAAAATGTGCATGGACATCCACGGCCACATTATACAAGGTATTTGACAAATGTGTATGCTATATGTACGTACAAAATCCATATGATTTATAAGATATTAGACTAACAATATTGTTGACGCTCGGATCAGACGAACACATGCGCGCACGTCCGTGTGCAGAAGCAGAATGACGAGATCGTGAAAACCGGAAGTTCTGATATGGAGAACCCGAAGTTTCGGTTTTGCTTGGTTCACAGCAGCATCTGGTTTTCGACGTCTGGGAGAGACCCCGTGTGGACGAAGACTTTCTAGGGTTGTTCTAAACTCGGTCAGGCCGCTAGAATCTCTTCACCGCCACCGGGACGGGAGAAGAAGAGAATTAGTGTTTGAGAGACGGGCTAGGGTTTGGAGAGATAAAACATATAAAGTAGCTTTGATAATGACGATTGGGATGCCCTCAATCAGCCGTGAACCTCTCTTTTTATAGAGGTTGGGTGGTCTATCTCTGTGGAGAGCCGATGACACCAACAAATCGGCAAGTAATCAAATTTCAAAGTGTTTCCAAAAATTTGTGCAAACAGAAACTTTCGGTTTACAAAACTGGAACTTCCGGTTTTGTCGGGTTCTGAATTAACTAAGTCTTGACGTCCATATTGAAAGCCTTGAGGCTTGTAACTTCATGTGCATCTTCAACATCAACATTTGCCTCTATTCTTCGAGCCTCCGACATTTCATCACGTCTTTCAGCACCTTCATCGGTCAATATATCTCATTATGCTTGTGTGGCCTGCAAAACATACTCAAACACCAACAATATGGATAAATCGAGTCAGTCTTTGGCTTGGGCAAACGCTGTTCTCTCTAAAACCGAAAGTTTCGGTTTGTCCCTCAGGCACCGAGAGGGCTTGCCAGAGACTCTGACATTGTACCGGACACTCCGGTGCTCCATGAGGTGGAAACCCAAGAGGGCTTGCCGGAGACTCCGGTGAGATGCCAGATACTCTGGTTGTGGTTTTTGCCAAAACTGAAACTTTTGGTTTTCTTGTTAGTGCAATTTTCGGTTGTCAACATATGCCCCCCTGCTTTTTGGTAAAACGTGTGTACCATAAAACATATTATCAACCAAAAAATGCCTAACGATAATGGTTTTGCAAAACGCACCGGCCAAAATGCCGCTTAGGCAATGATATTTGAAAATATCGGCCTGTACTCTTCAAGCATCTTGCCACACGCTCGGGTAGTATTTCTTCAAGTATCTACCGTTCAAAGCTCTTGGTAAGCAGCTCCCTTGCAAAGTTTCAACCATTTAAGCGTTCCTGGCTATGATGTTTACTATCCTATATGGTCCCTCCCAACTCGTAGACCATTTCCCAAATTTGCTGCTCCTAGAGCCAAGGGGCAGAATTGTTTTTCAAACTAATTCGCCCAACTGAAACGTTTTAGCTTTTACTTTTTTACTGTAAGGTCTAGCAACCCGGGCTTTGTCTTTCTCTATGGCTTTTAAAGCTTCTAATCTCTTGTCGGTCACATCATCAATATTATCTATCATTAAATCACAATACTCATCTATGGATAATTTATTTTGTTTGGCTATCCTAAAAGCGTCCAGATTTACCTCAACGGGTAAAACGGCCTCTTGTCCGTAAACAAGTTCATAAGGTGTAACTTTAGTGGCTCCATGTCTAGAAATGCGATGAGCCCACAAAGACTCCGATAAGATCTTATGCCATCTCTTAGGGTTATCTTCTATTTTCTTTTTAATGAGCTTGATCAAAGTTTTGTTACTAGACTCGGCTTGCCCGTTAGCCTGAGCATAGTATGGGGATAAATTTAGCAATTTGATTCCATAGGATTCGGCAAACTCACGCACTTGACCGAAAACAAAAGAAGTACTTTGATCCGTGGTCAAAGTTTGTGGAATGCTGAATCTATGTATGATATGCTCGGTGATGAATCTTATTACCTCTTGATGAGTCATATTCTTGAGTGCCACCGCTTCGGTTCATTTGGTGAAGTAATCTGTGGCGACCAATACGAAGCGATGTCCTTTCGAAAAGAGAGGATGTATTTGACCCGCGAAGTCCAAGGCCCATCCTCGAAACGGCCATGGCTTGATGATAGGATGCATTGCAGCGGCGAGTGCCATCTGAATGTTTTTAAACTTCTGACACTCCTCACACCCTTGGTAGCGAAAACAATCGGCAATCATAGTTGGCCAATAGAATTCGACCCTCCTCAATAACCACTTCATCTTCGAAGCCGATTGATGCGTACCACAAATGCATTCATGAACTTCACCCATGGCCACCTTGGCTTCATCATCACCTAGACACTTCAAAAGCAAATCGTCTCCCGTTCGGCGATACAAGTTATTTTGATCATGACATATTTAAAAGCCATGTGCCGAACCTTTCTCTCAATTCTCTGTCCTGGATTAGTATGATAATCAATTATAGGAGTCCTCCAATCCATTAATTTGGCCTTTTCAATGTTGGAAGCATCAATAGCCGAATTTTTAGATTTTCTGTGAAAACCGAAACTTCCGGAATCATGAACTGGAACCTCCGGTTTTTCCAGTGTTCCAGGTTCAACACAGAGAAAACCGGGACTTTTAGAACCAGAAACCGGAACTAGCAAATCTCCCTCTACTAATGTTGTAACCAGATTCTTGCTGTGCCAAATCATTAGCTCTAGCATTTTCTTGCGTAGGGATATGATGTATATGAAATTCCTCCATGTTCTTAATAATATCTAGGCATCTATCTAGGCAAGCATTCAATGACCCATTTAAACACAGAAAAACTCCAGCAACTTGCTGTACCACTAACAAAGAGTCACGAAATGCTTCTACATGCTTCACCCCATGGATTCTAGCATTTACAAGCCAAATAACAATGCTTCATACTCGGCCCGATTGTTGGTGCAAATATAATCCAATCAGTTTACAAATTCAAAATATGTATTATGAGGAGACACCAGCACCACCCCTATACGATGACCTTCTTTGCAAACCGATCCATCAAAATATATTTTTCAAAGGGTAAAAGTAACATAAGCAATATCTAGATCATGTTTTAAATCAATCCGATGTTCAACAGTGAAATTAGCAACAATTTGGCTTTTCAAGGATTTCAACGATTAATAAGCCAAATCGTATTCAGTCAATGCATAAGCCTATTTACCAAGCCTACCACTAGAAACTCGGCCTATGCAACATATGTTTAATAACATCGGTTTGACAAGCAACCACACAAGTACTAGATAACAAATAGTGTCTCAACTTGGTGCAAGCATGATACAAGGAAAAACATAGTTTCTCGATAAAGGTGTACCTTGTTTTCGCATCGATCAATCGTCGGCTCATATACGTGATCACATACTCTTTTTCTTCGGCTTCTTGTGTCAAAATTGCACCAACTACATTATCTTCTACCGCTACATAAAGACAAAAAGGGACTCCTCGCTTAGGCACCCTAAGCACCGGTGGCGAAGACAAGTATTCTTTAATCTTCTTAAAAGCTTCTTGCTGTTTTGCCCCTCAAGTAAATTCAGCTTCATTTCTAAGTCGAAGAATAGGAGTAAATGTATTAATCTTTGGTGACAAATTAGAAATGAATCGTCTTAAGTAATTCACTTTTTCTGAAAAGCTTTGCAACTCTCTCTTACATGTAGACGCTTGCACGTTCCTAATTGCCTCTATCTTCTTAGGATCTACCTCTATGCCCTTTTCATGAATTATGAAGCCTAAAAACTTTTCGGTCGATACATTAAAAACACATTTGAGCGGATTCATTTTCGAACCAAAACGACGCATTCGGTCCAAGGCTAGTTGCAAATCAGCCAAGTGAGAGTCTAAAGCGGCCAATTTGATCACCACATCATCTATGTAAATCTCCATAATTGTCATGACCAGGTCTTTCTTACCTTTCAATAAGTCCCGATCTTTCGTGACCTTGCCAATCTCAGGAGGTTGGCAAGCACGACATCACAAGCGATCAATCAAAAAACCATAACAGAAGCATTAAATAAGAAACAAGAATAGAAAATAACAAGTCAAAGCAATTTTATTAGAATATAATCCTCCAAAGGGGTCCATCGACACGCAGGCCAGAAACATCTCAGAGCAGAAAGATCACTATCGAGAAATCTATAGAATGCAACAACAGAAGCATCATCGTGGCAGCGGTAGCGAATCTCCTCCACATAGGCAAGCTTGAGCGTAAGAGCAGACTTCACGGTCCATCGGAGACGTAGTCAAATTCGAAGCTGTGAGTATCCTATGAAAACGACAAATTAGAAAATCGTGAGTACAAATACTTAGCAAACCGCGAACTATCAATCAACAATGTATGCATGCAAATGGTTTCAAAGGTAAAGGCTAGCTCAAGTGCTAAATGCAAGTTTAAAACATTTTATTTTACTTTGAAGATGCAAGAAAGTTTTATTTTAAATCTGTTAAATTTTATTATCTTGCCTCGCAGGGATCTCTGTTATCTTGGACGGGGGTTCATTTTAAATGCCAGTGTAATCTCTACACCCGGCCACAGCTCAAAGGCCGGAGTCCAAAACATTTTGAAATAGAAGAGGAAGGAAGAAAACAAAACTGCTCAACGAGGAGCACAACTCAAGGGGTGTCCTTCTGAAAAGAACATGGCAATGCGTATTGACTGTAACTCTGTAGAGTTTATGCATCTGGACCCACGAGAAGTGCCATCGGGAACTACCGTCGTAGTTTCGACGAACACACAAGACACGTCCACAAGCTTTAACTGACGTTATCCGTCCTCTAGGATAGAGATCCTACCACTGATCAGGTGGAGTATCTCGATCTCATATGAGAAATTATAGCTCTACACTATACTAACACAACACCACCAACCCACGAGTAAACTACTAGTCTCGGCAAGCTTCAAGATCAAGCCACTACCCATACAGGATAACGTGGTGTGCATGGTTATCAAATGAGCATACAAGGCTCGAAGGACTCGGTCCTTAATTGCCGGGGTAGGCACTCTCTCTAACCTCAACGCCAACAACCAACAAGTCTCACGGAAAGATCCCAGCTCGGATCTTTCTATTGTACCCGCCACAGGTACGCCCACAGAGACTTTTCAAAAGTCCCCCAGCTCCTCATACTCTATCCTTCCCCCGCTAAATAGTTATGTATAGTTATTTGCAAAACTCACATATTTGAATCACAGTTCAAAATCATTTAACACAAATTCCATTTTTATAGTGGTAGGTGTGAGATAAAATAAATGCGACTAAGTATGCCGAAGCAGAAAAATAAAATAATTATTCTTAAGCAATCCTGAGGCTTATATTTGTGGAACAATAAATAGGCACGGCTTAAAAATATTGCTAGCATATTTAACTTTGTTGGCATGCAAATTAAGGTTGCAAACAAAATATGCAGTTTAAAATACTGGGTACAAAAGTGATCAAAGAACACGGTTTGCCTAGCAGCTCGGGATCGTAGTTGGGATTCGGGTCGTCGAACTAAGCGAGCTCGCAGTACTCCACCTCTACTGCACCAGCTGGACAACGACACGAAGAAAGGATCAGATACTAGGTACGGGATAATTTAAATTTGAATAATTAAATACAAATTTAAATTACTAGGCTAAACATGCTCAAAACGTTCCTCGGAAAATTCTACACGACGTTCTCGATGAGACGAATTTAATGGAACAATTTTGGGAATCTTTTGAGACCAAACGGAGTTTCCCAAAAATCCTTAAAGATTTAGACTACGATAAACTAGACTAACAGCGAATCGATTAACCGGAAATCGATTAGCAACCAACTAACTACCCTCACTAGCAACCAACTCATCAATCTATTGGAGAGGAAATGGAATTAAGAGAGAGATTTAATCCTCACCACAGTACTGAACTGGGAACGGCGACAGGAGACCGAGAGGCGACGCGGTTGAGGATGCGCGATCGAGGACGGCTGCAGGCGCACGGACGTGGCGACGCGGATCGGGAACGGAGACGGAAATCGGCGACGGTGACCGGGCGACACGGAATCAGCGAGCGGGCGGTGGACACGGATCGGGAGCAGTGGACCGGAGCGACGCGTGTAGAGCGAACAGAGTCGGGACGGCATGACGACGCAATGACGGGGACGAGCGACTCCAGCGTTAGCGATTGATGGCGACAGGGAACCGAGAACAGATTGTGACTCAGAGCGGTTCCAGGTGTGACGGAGATCGGCTTGGCAATGCGGGACGAGACGAGTGACGCGGAATGCGATCGGTTCTGGAGACTTGGGGAGGAGAAAAGAAAAATGAGAAGAGAGGGGTTGGTGGGATGGGGTAAAATGGAGGGGATATTTATAGAGGAGTTAAATGAGAGAGGTTTGGGAATTAATTAAATGCTTTGGGATTAATTAAGGGCTGTGAGAATTAATTTCGGCCCAACAAAAGATCACGGACCAAAATTATTTCGGCGCAGGAAAATTAAAAGGAGAATTTCGAAATTGAACGGAAAGAATTTCGGGATAAACTTCTCCTCGATTAATTTGAAAATTCCGAGATGTTACAGACTCCCTCTTTACAGGATCTCGTCCTCGAGATCAAGAAGCAGATTCAAACAGGTAGGAAAACTCCTTCCTTAGACTCTCTTCCTTCTCTTAGGTAGCTTCTCGCTCGGTGTGGTTGCTCCATTGGACCTTGAGAAACTTGATCTTGACCTCCTCGTCTCCTTGAATGCTTTATCAAAAATCTTCACAGGGTACTCTATTTACTCGAGCGTGTCCTGAATATCCAAAGATTCAGAGACAACTTGCTCCTCCGGTACTCGAAGACACTTCTTCAAGTGAGAGACATAGAATACAGGATGCATACCCGTCAGCTCGGATGGCAACTCCAACTTGTAAGCAAGCTCACCAATCTTCCTCAGAATCCGAAAAAGACCAACAAATCTCAGAGCCAACTTCCCTCAAACATGAAAGCGACGCGTGCCACGGAGAGGTGACACCTTAAG
The DNA here is from genome assembly GCA_001602295.1 of Zoysia matrella. Taxonomy (NCBI): domain Eukaryota; kingdom Viridiplantae; phylum Streptophyta; class Magnoliopsida; order Poales; family Poaceae; genus Zoysia; species Zoysia matrella. The sequence continues at coordinate 303,842 of BCLG01000082.1, forward strand.
ATACACCCAATCATCAACCTCGAAAGAAAGGGGCCTCCTTCTCCTATCCGCATAACTCTTCTGACGGCTCTGAGCAACCCGAAGATGCTCTCTGATCTTCTCAACCTTCTCTTCTGCAGATTTGATGGAATCAGGACCGAAGAAAGACCTCTCACCAACCTCTGACCACATGAGCGGGGTACGGCATCTTCTACCATACAACGCCTCAAAAGGTGACATCCCCAAGCTTGCCTGAAAGTTGTTGTTGTTAGAAAACTCCGCAAAATAAAGACTGTCCACCCAGCTCTGCCCATAGGTGATCACACAAGCCCTCAACATATCCTCCAGAATCTGGTTCACATGCTCTGTCTAACCATCTGTCTGAGGATGATAAGCTAAACCATATATCAGGTGTGTACCCATAGCCTCGTGCAAGCTCCTTCAGAATCTCGCGGTAAATTGAGGCCCGCGATCTAACAGAATGCTACTCGACGCACCATGCAACCTCACGATGTGATCAATGTACAACTTGGCCAACTGATCAATTGAGTACCTCTCGCTCACAGGGATGAAATGAGTAGTCTTCATCAAACGATCCACCACCACCAAGATAGCATTATGATGGTGAGACGTCATCGATAAACCTATGATGAAATCCATACTAATGTCATCCCACTTCTAAGAATGGATCGACAACCGCTTCAGCAGTCCAGCCGGTCTCTGGTGCTCAGCCTGAACTCGCCAGCAAACATCGCACAAAGCAACATACTAAGCAATGTCCGCCTTCATGCCAACCCACCAGAAACGAGTCCTCAGTTCCTCAAATATCTTAGTGCAACCTGGATGGATGGAATACCTCGAATCATGAGCCTCTCTCAGAATGGCATCCCGCAACTCTGGCACTCTCGGAACACAGATACAGTCCTCAAACCACAAAGCACCCTGCTGATCCACACGAAAACCCGGTGCTTTGCCTTTCCTCATCTTCTTTAAGATCAACTGAATCTCTCGATCACGCTTCTGAGCTGACTTGATTTCCTCAATCAACAACAGCTGCAACCTGAGCTCGTGCAAGAAACCCTGAGGAACAATCTCAACTCCCAAACTGGTCAGATCTGCAAGAATCTCCGACTGCCCAGACATCAAAGAAGAACCATAAGTCTTGCGACTAAAAGCATCGGCTACCATATTGGCTTTAGCCGGGTGATAGTTGATGCTAAGATCGTAATCCTTAAATCAACTCAAGCCACCTCCTCTGCCTCATGTTCAGCTCTGCCTGGGTGAAGATATACTTGAGACTCTTGTGATCGGTGTAGATTTCACATCTGTTGCCGATCAGATAGTGTCTCTAAATCTTCAAAGCATGGACAACAGCTACCAACTTCAGATTGTGCGTCGGATTGTTCAACTCATGCTTCTTCAACTGCCTCGAAGCATAGCACACCACCTTCTTGTTCTGCATCAGCACACAACCCAAACCCTGACGAGAAGCATCACAGAAGACCTGAAAATCTTGGTGAATATCCGGTAAGGTCAAAACAAGTGTAGATGTCAACCTCATCTTCAGCTCCTGAAAACTCCTCTCATAAGCTTCTGACCAAACAAACGGCACCCTCAACTGAGTCAACTCGGTCATAGGCTAAGCAATCCTGGAGAAGTTCTCAATGATTCAGCGATAGTAGCCTACTAATCCAAGAAAACTCCTCACCTCAGAGACTGACCTCGGAGACTCTCACTCCACAACAGCCTTGACCTTCTCGAGATCAACGGCAACTCCCTCAGCTGTGACAACATGACCCAGAAAAGCAACTTGCACTTGCTGAATTTGGCATACAGCTGGTGAGACTTTAACTCTCAAGCACAACTCTTAGATGCTGCTCATGCTCTTCTGCTGACTTGGAGTAAACGAGGATATCATCAATGAAAACTACCATGAACTTATCCAACACAGCCATGAACACCTTGTTCATCATGTTCATAAAGTAGGCTAGCATTAGTGAGTCCAAAAGAAATGACCAGGAACTCATAAGACCAGAAACTCATAAGACTCATACATCATCACGAACGAAGTCTTCGGAATGTGGAAAGGACGAATCTTCATCTGGTGATACCCTGATCTCAAATCAATCGAGTAAAAGAACTTCGCACCCTTCAACTGATAAAAAAATTATCGATCCTCGGTAAAGGGTACTTGTTTTTTATTTTCATCTCATTTAAAAAACGATAGTCAACGCACATGCATCTTAACCCATCCTTCTTCCTCACGAAAAGCACTGGGGCTCCCCATGGAGAAGCACTCGGCCGAATAAACCCTTTACTCAAGTGCTCATCAATGAGCTCCTTAAGCAAAGCAAACTCATCGAAAGACGTCTGGTACGACCGCTTGGCAATCAACGCGGTACCAGGAAGCAGATCGATCACGAGCTCAACATCTCGATTCGAGGGGTGTCCTAGCAACTCATCTGGAAACACCTCTAAAAAACTCACGGACAACTGGAATCTGCTCCAAAGACAACTCCTGCAAGCTACAAACTGAAGGTAGAACTCTAGATGCTCTAGGGGCGCACAACACACGAACACCGTGGTGGTTAACCAACGACACAACCCTCTCAGCACAGGTGATGACTCCCTTGTGCCTTGCCAGCCAATCCATCCCCAAGATGACATCAATGTCACGCGAGGGAAGGACGATGAGATCGGCTAGGAAGACCACACCCTCAATCAAAATCCGAACACCTCTACATTCAACACAACTCTTATAGACTCCAAGAGGTGAAGTGGTAAGTGTAGGTATAGCTAATAGTGAGGTAGAGAGACTGTGTAGTCGCAAACGCCGATGACACAAACGAGTAAGTAGCCCTTGAATCGAACAAAACTGTCGCTAAGTGAGAGTGAATCAAGAACTCACCAACAACGACGTCGGGTGCCTCCTGAGCCTCCTCCACAGAAATGTGGCTTAGGCGGCTGCGTGTGATGCTCGGCTGAGCAACGCCACAGCCCGCTGAACGCACTCCTCGACCTCCAGACTGGTGCGGTGGCCTAGCGGTACTGGCAAACTGAACACCACCTCCCTCAGGACCCTGCTGCTGATGCCTTGGGCACTGAAACGCCTTGTCACCCTCCTGGCCACACTCGAAACAGCGAACCGATGGCTGACCTGCTGTCGGACGAAAAGCGGACTGCTGCTGCTGCTGGAGAGTACCTCCCTAACTCTGAAAACCCTGTCGCTGAACTGAAACTAGAGCAGGAGCAGTGGATCGGGCGAAGGTGGGCTGTCTCGATCCCTGATCCGCTGAAGTGCTGACGCTGACAAGCCTCATGACTGGTTCCTTGACCAGCTGCCCTCCTCTTCGCATCTCTGGACCGATCAAGCTTCTGAAGCGACACGTCCAAAGCCAGATACCTGTCAATAAGCTCACGAAGACTCCTCTGAACTCCACCATCGAGGTACGAAAGCATGTCGAGACGCAGGCCCTTCCGGAACTAGTACATCTTGCCGCGCTCGGTTGAAACCTTCTCTGGTGCAAAGCAGCTGAGCTGGGTGAAACGGTTGGCATACTCAGTGATAGACATACCTCTCTGACGATGGTTACGAAACCCCTCCGCTTTCGCCTCTATGGATCCCTCAAAGATGTGAAAACCACGGAAAGCGGTGACGAAGTCGTCCCAAGTGAACTGCTCTGAATCGTCAAGTATGGCGTAAAGAGTGTCCCACCAAACACCAGCTACACCAGACAACTGGTGAGCCGCCAAGCGAAAAGCTTTCTGATCGTCACACTGATTCAGATCAAGCTTCTTCTCAAGATCCCTGAGCCAACCGTCAGCATCGAGAGGGTCAACTGCACGGTCGAAAGTGGTTGGGCGCATGCTCAGAAACATAGCCATGCGGGAATCGGCTGGCTGGTGGTACTGTGCTGCATCAGGAGTAAGAGCACGTCCACGAGGCTGCTACTGTGCCTGCTCGACAATCTGCTCAAGCAGAAGTGTCTGTCGGGCCATCACCTCCGCAAGGTTCGGAGTAGCTGGAAGCTCCTCACCAGGCGCGGCTATACCGGCAGGCTCAACTCTAAGGTCCATGGCGACTCCTCTGCCACACCCTCCAGCATGAGGGACTGGTGCTCCAACACGGCCACACCCATGGCCACGCCCTTGACCAACGCCGGGCGCGTCAGCCGCAGGTGGAACCAGTATATGGCCTCCAGCATCGCGACAACGACCTTTGGGGCAGCACCACGACCACACTCAGCGGGTGGCGGTACCTCAGGGTCCTCCAGAGCGGCCTCCTTAAAATGAGCCTGATGGAGTCCAGACCTCCTCGGAGCCATCTATTGCAGGAAAACATTTATGATTAGAAAAATAGCATCAGCAGAAACTGGAATTACTGAAAAAACAGAAGATCAGCACAAAAAAAAGAGACAAGCACAATTCCAAGCAAACAAGACTTCCATCAAGAAAACGACGAGATTTAAGAAAACAACTTTCACGATGAAGGTTTGATAGCAGATTCGGAAATCTAGAAACATTCTTTAGTTACGTCCAGTTTTACAGTTTCGCTCCTATGGTCAAGTATGGCCCTGATACCACCTATAACGACTGGGTCTTTCTTACCTTTCGATAAGTCCCGATCTTCCGTGACCTTGCCAATCCCAGTAGGTTAGCAAGCACAACATCACAGGCGATCAATCAAGAAACCATAACAGAAGCATTAGCCAAGAAACGAGAATAGAAAATAGCAAGTCAAAGCAAATTTATTAGAATATGATCCTCCAAAGGGGTCCATGGGCACGTAGGCCAGAAACATCTCAAAGCAAAAAGAGCACTATCGAGAAATCCATATAATGCAACAACGGAAGCATCATCATGATAGCGGTAGGGAACCTCCTCCACACAGGCAAGCTTGAGCGTAGGAGCTGACTTCACGGTCCGTCGGAGACGTAGTCGAAGTCGAAGCTGTGAGTATCCTCTGAAAACGATAAATTAGAAAGCTGTGAGTACGAATAATCAGCAAACAGTGAACTACCTATCAACAATATATGCATGCAAATAGTTTCAAGGGTAAAGGCTGGCTCAAGTGCTAAATGCAAGTTTAAAACATTTTATTTTACTTTGAAGATGCAAGAAAGTTTTAATTTAAATCTGTCAAATTTTATTATCTTGCCCCGCAGGGATCTCCGTTATCTCGAACGGGAGTTCATTTTAAATGCTGGTGTAATCTCCAGACCCGACCACAGCTCAAACGCCGGAGTCTAAAATATTTTGTAATAGAAGAGGAGGGAAGAAAACAAAACTACTCAACGAGGAGCAACTCAAGGGGTGTCCTTCTAAAAAGGACGTGGCAATGTGCATTGACTGTAACTCTGCAGAGTTAATGCACCTGGACCCATGAGAAGTGTCATCGGGAACTACCGTCGTAGTCTCGACGAACACACAAGACCCGTCCACAAGTTTTAACTGGCGTTATCCGTCCTCCAAGACAGGGATCCCAAGTACCTACGCAATCGGGTCCTGTAGCTGTGAAGAGCCTACCACTGATCAGGTTGGGCATCTCAATCTCATGTGAGGAGTCATAGCTCTACACCACACTAACACAACACGATCAACCCACAGGTAAACAACCAGTCTCGGCTAGCTTCAAGATCAAGGCCACTGCCCATACAGGGTAACGTGGTGTGTATGGTTTTCAACTGAGCGTACAAGGCTCAAAGAACACGGTCCTTAATTGTCAGGGCAGGCACTCTCTCCAACCTCAACGCCAACAACCAACAATTCTCATGGAAAGTTCTCAGCCCGGATCTTCCCGTTAGACCCGCCACAGGTACATCCACAGGGATTTTTCAAAAGTCCCTCAACTCCTCATACTCCATCCTGCCTCTGCTAAATAGTTATGTATAGTTATTTGTAAAACTCACACATTTGAATCACAGTTCAAAATCAGTTAACACAAATTTCATTATTATGGTGATAGGTGTGAGATAAAAATAAATGTGATTAAGCATGGCTAAGCATAAAAATAAAATAATTATTCAAAAGCAATCCTAGGGCTTATATTTGTGAAACAATAAATAGGCATGGCTTAAAAATGTTGCTAGCATATTTAAAAACAGCTGGCTTGCAAATTAGGGTTGCAAATAAAACATACAATTTAAAATACTAGATACAAAAGTGATCAAAGAACGCTACTTGCCTGGCAGCTCAGAATAGTAATCGAGATCCGGGTCGTCAAACTGAGCTGGCTCGCGGTACTCCTCCTCGACTGCACCAGCTGGACAACAACACAAAGAAGGGATCAAACACTAGGTATGCGATAATTTAAATTTGAATAATTAAATCTAAATTTAAATTACTAGGCTAAACGTGCGCAAAACGTTCCTCGGAAAATTCTACACGACGTTCTTGATGGGATGAATTTAACAAAACAATTTTGAGAATCTTTTGAGACCAAATAGAGTTCCTCAAAAATCCTTGAAGATTTAGACTACGAGAAACTAGACTAACCGTGAATCGATTAATCGCAAATCGATTAGCAACCAACTAACTACCCTCACTAGCAACCAACTCATCAATCTATTGGAGAGGAAAAGGAATTAAGAGAGAGATTTAATTCTCACCACCGTACTGGAACCGGGAATGACGACAGGTGACGGAGACGCGACGCGGTTGAGGACGCGCGATCGAGGACGGCTGCAGGCGCGCGGACATGGCGACGCGGATCGAAAACGGAGATGGAAATCGGCGACGGTGACCGGGCGACGTGGAGTCGGCGAGCGGGCGGTTGACGCGGATTGAGAGCAGCGGATCGGAGCGACACGCCGTGGGGCGAACGGAGTCGGGACGGTGCGACGACGCGATGACGGGGCGAGCGACTCCAGCGGTAGCGGTTGATGGCGACGGAGATCGGATTGGCGACGCGGGACCAGATGAGCGACGAGGAATGCAATTGGTTCTGGAGACTTGGGGTGGGAAAGAAAAATGACGAGAAGAGAGGGGTTGGTGGGATGGGGTAAAATGGAAGAGATATTTGTAGAGGAGTTAATTGGGAGAGGTTTGAGAATTAATTAAAGACTTTGGGATTAATTAAGGGCTGTGAGAATTAATTTCGGCCTAACAAATGCCCGCGGACCAAAATTATTCGGGCGTAGAAAAATAAAAAGGAGAATTTTGAAATTGAACGGAAAGAATTTCGAGGTAAACTTCTCCTCGATTAATTTGAAAATTCCAAGGTGTTACAATGATAACTCCAAGTAAATCATGGATGATAAAGTTCTTGGCTCTTTGATATGTGGGCACCCGTATTCTTTAATACAAAATTCATAACAGCCCACTCAAACAATCCTACAAAATTGAGACATCTAAAAGCAGTTTTGGACATATCCTCTTCGGACATGAAGATTTAGTTGTATCCCGCGTTACCATTAAGAAAGCTAATAACTCTATGGTCGGAAGTGTCATTAATCAATATATCGGCTATGGGCATAGGATATTCATATTTAAGAGTGGCTCTATTTAAGAGTGTTTTTCCACCGGCACAATGTTCGATATCCACTCCGCATACCTGTGAGGTCTTATGAATTCTGTATCAAGTAATCGGTTAATTTCTTCCTGAATCCGATCATGCATATTTGGGTTAAACCTCCTCATCTGTTGCTTAAAAGGTCTAAAACCAGATTTTATTGAAAGCCAATGTTCAATTAACTTGCGGGTCAACCCAGACATTTCATTATAAGACCATGCAAAACAGTCCACATATTCTTTTAGTAAACCGATTAGCTTCACCTTATAATCGGCTTTCAAATTTTTATTTATACAAGTTGGTCTCGGATTATCATCGCTGCCAAGGTTTACCTCTTTAAGACGATCGGTCGATGTGAATCCTTGTTCTAACTTGTCGATATCTTCTATTTCTCCGATAGTTTCGCATGTATCGTTCGCATTGGACCGATAGTGTTCCACTCTCTTTTGTAACCATTCAAGATTGGACTCCATCAAATCACATTATATGATTGAGCCGATTTTTCATCGGCTTTACATTGACCGGTACAAAACCATCCCTAGTGACAGAAAATCATAATATGTGAAAACCGGAAGTTTGATATATTGGAGAGGCGTGGAACTTTGATATGAATATGTGAAAACCGGAAGTTCTGATTTATGAAACTGGAAGTTTCAGTTTTTGCAGAATCGCTGGAAATCATCAAACTGTGGTATGGCAATGCCTTTGTCTTCTATTCATCTCTATCTCCACGCTCCTATTGATGCTCCTTATTGACCGAACCTTGTTCGGTTACGGGGTGAGGTTGATGAATAATGGAATAGTCACTTAACAAACATATGACCTCCTTAGAAAAATTAAACATAGCTATCTTTTTACATCCAATATTCCCTCATGTAGCTATGTTTATTTTCTCGATCTCACTTGTAGCTGATAATTTAGTAATTATTAGCTTTTTTATCAAAATGGCTTTTGATTCTTGCGAGATGTTTTACAACAACCGCATCCATTTTCTTCTCTGTACTTGAAAATGCATCTTGAAGGAACATAGGAGCAATTGTTGAATTTTCACCCATTCGGCCATAATTATTATTTGCATTTAAAGCCGAATTAGTGGATGAAGTATATGCAAGTGTAGCATGTGGAGGTATGTGAATGTTTGCTAAACTTTCATTAATTTGGCTACAATTTTTGGCAATGTAAGGAGCCGAATTACGATCATCAAGACTTGAGTATAGTGCTGAATTTGTAGGCATAACCTCCACTCTAGTAACTTGCGAAGCATCATATGGCACTCGAGAATAATTTGATGAATAATATGAACTAGTATGGCCATATGTGTGATGCATCGGTACGTCATATGAAGCTATCATAGATGGTGCAATTGGTGCCGGTGCATTGAAAGAAGAAATACTATATTGAGCATTCACAAAACTAGTATGTGGTGTTTCATAAAACTTAGCCGAACGCGTCATGTTGGCTTGATCTTGATTACTACTCATCGGTATATGAGCTTGCCCTATTAACAATGTATGAGGATATGCGTATTTGATGTTGCTAGTAGAATTTAAACTTAGAGTAAATGTATCATGAACAATGGTTGCATCATGGACAATAGGTCTTTGCATGTATTCGGAATGATGATTCAAATAGTTAAGACCACTATATGTATAATGACTAGTCAATGCAATATACTCATTACGATATCTAGCAACATCAATATTAGAATTTGCAGTGCTTGCAAAATGATCATTAAGGGTTGCCATTGCATATTGTACCTTGTGATCATCGTGGCGATATGGATAGCCCGCCTTTGATTCTATTCTTGTCTTGATCGAACAACAAGGTGGTTTTGATTTCTTCTTTTTTGGGTCCTTATAAATAAAACCTGCTCAACAAGAATAAGAACAATCGTAAATAGATGCAACGGCCCAAAGAGGCCAGATGTGATGGCGATGGCGAACCATAAAGATGGATCAATTAGAGAATAGGCTAGGTTAGAAAAATTCGGTTGTTATGATCAAAACCAAATAATTATCCCCAGCGGAGTCGCTGTGCGTTGACCCCGACGGATCTTTTAGGCGTCAACAGGCCCGAAGTCAAATTGTGCCATGACCTTTTCCTCCTCAACGAGAGAGTAATCGGAAAGAGATAAACAAAGAGTATTAATTTCCATACCATCACGAGGCGGCGTAGGCTCGTAGTCCAGAAGGTTGTCGTCGTCGAAGTCGGCCATGTCAACTTCACCAGTCGAAGAAGGAGCAGTAGAATCCTTGGCCTACACAGAATCAGAAACCAGAACTTCCGGTTCTAAAACCAAAACATCCGGTTTCGGCAGAGCTGATTTTTCAGGCTCTGAAGTTAAGATCTTCGGCTCCTCTGAAATTTCAGCCTTGCCCTTCATCTTCCACTGCTTACCCTGAGGCATCATAGGTTTGAGATCATTGAAAACCTCCTCCCTCATTTTTTCTAACTCCCACTCTTTTTTCTCTCGGAGGCGTAACCTTTGAAGCTTCCTCTTTTGAGTGCGGGTAACACCGGAGGGACACCACCTCAGCTGGGTGTATCGAGTAGGCCCTCTCACATTTTTAGAAGGTGGTGGAACATTTTCATCTTGGACCGAATCTCGTATCTGGATCAGCCCATCAAAAGTTCCCCCTATTTTAACATCAGTCATGCCAATTTGAATGACATCACCGGATGTTTCCCCTTGACCTCCATGGACCTCAAGAACATGCTTGCTACTCTCCCCTTCACATCTAATTCGCCACTCTTATCTTGGGGAAGAAACTGGCTTTTCAGGAAAAACTGAAAGTTTCGGTTTACCAAACTGGAAGTTTTAGTTTTGCTGATGAGCAGAACCAACACTGTTTTCTTTACCATTGACCGATGGATTGTTAAATCGGTCGTTCACAGAACCATATAGCCTCTGACATACACTCTCTCTGGGTGCATTCCATCTCGGATGAAAAGATGGAGGAGGCATTGGTGGCATAGGCACCCATGCTCCCACATATGGGTTCCACATTGGAACCGGCGAAAATAGCATAGGAGGGCACCATGGTGGCGGCATTCCAAACCCTAGGGGTGGAGCCGGCCCAGGAACATGCATTATCCTCCTTGTCCCCTTTTTTGGCGAACTATTTTCCCGCCGTGGTGATCTTGGCCTTTTTGTGGACCGATTGCTAGAATCGGCCTTTTAATTTTTGTATTTGGCCATTAGACGGTCAAAGGTGCTCTTAGGCTCCTTCTTCCTGTCTACGGCCTTCTCTTGGTTCACCTTCCACTTGCCCGCCTCAGGATTCTTTGGCTTGATCATGCGGGCTTTCTGGGGTAAACCGGAAGTTCCGGTTTGAGAAACAGGAAGTTCTGGTTTTTTCTGGCCAGTAGCAACGACTGTTTCTTTCCTCCTTTTGATTTGCCCCCCCCAGATGCAGAGCCACTTATGGTGATTTTGATGGACTCCACCATCGGGGGACTTTTCCAATGCAACCTTCTTTGGAATAATTTTCTCTCCCGCTGGGAGAGGTCTTTCTTCACCCAAGACCACTTTTTTCCCTTGTGCTGTATTGGCTTGGTTTGGCCGAATCAACACTTTGGTATTGATGTCCAGGGTGTTCACCGGGAAAGGATGCTTGTCCACTTGCATTTTTTTGAGACTCAATCGTCCCTCATTAAGGGCCGATTGGACCTGTTGCGGAAAACGTTACAATCATTAGTAGCATGAGAATAAGAGTTGTGCCATTTGCAATATGCCTTTCGTTTTAATTCTTTCGCCGGAGGCAAAGTGTAAGCAATCTTAATGTAACCACCTCTGTATAACTCATCAAATATCTTATCACATTTAGCTACATCAAAGGTGTACTTTACATCGTCTTTCCGATTCTTATGAATCGGTTCGAGCGAATCACAAGCAAGAGACTTGGTCTTTGATGGCCAAGCAAATTCAGCAGCAAGCATGTCATTAGACTCATCATCGGTGATATCCGAATCATATTCTATGACATGCATATTATGGTGTGGTTTGTGGTCATATTTTAATTCTTTGCTTCGGTTTTCTTGGGCCGACTCTCTTTGTTGGACGTGGATCAGAGTAAGGAAATCATGTCCCTTCAACTTTTCTCTAAGGTGAGACCGCAAATCATTAAAAGCAAGATCAGCTAGGTCTTTTTCTGAGATTGTCAAATTGAAACATCGGTTTTTTACATCTCTAAATCTACGGGTAAAATCACCAACGGATTCATCCCTACCTTGCCTAACCGAAGTCAAATGCGACAATTTCAACTCATTATCCCCGGTGTAAAAATGATCATGAAATTCACGCTCTAATGATTCCCATGTGAAAATAAAACCCAAGGCTTAAGATGAAAACCATGACAAGGCGGTTCCGATGAGCGATAATGAAAACAAACGTACTTTTAAAGCCTCACTAAAACCTGTTTCTCCTAATTGTGCTACATATTGACTAATGTGCTCTCAAGTGGTTTTGCTATCTTCTCCATTGAATTTGATGAAGTCGAGAACATGCCATCCTACGGGATATGGGACCAAATCAAAATACGCGAGGTATGGTTTTTGATAAATTAGGTCCCTCCCCTTAAGGTCCACTCCTAGCGTCTGACAAAATTGTTTATTTAAATCCCCCTTAATGCGCGTGTACGCTCCTCTATGTGGGCAATGGGTGGCCTAGTAGACGTAGTCGTTGGTGGAGAGTGTGCGCTTGTTTTTATGGCGTCAAATATTTCATTAGGGACAGGGCCATGAGGGATTCATATACCGCTTGGTGAGATAGACGGTGTGCTGTATGCAACGGTATGGTAAGGAGGAACAAAGTTAGCCAATTCACTCAATCGGTTCATGGCCGAATTGTGTGGCCTGCAAAACATACTTAAACGCCAACAATATGGATAAATCGAGTCAGTCCTTGACTTGGGCAAACGCTATTCTCTCTAAAACTGGAAGTTTCAGTTTGTCCCTCCGGCATCGAGAGGGCTTGCCGAAGACTCCGACATTGTACCGGACAGTTCGGTGCTCCATGAGGTGGAAACCCGAGAGGGCTTGCTAAAGACTCCGATGAGGTGGTGGATACTCCGGTTGTGGTTTCTGCCAAAACCGAAACTTCCAGTTTGGCATATATGAACTTCCGGTTTTCCTGTGAGTGCAATTTTCGGTTGTCAACAAATATATTTCATATTCTTAAATAAATACTCTGGCTTTGTTTAGTTTACATTAGGGATGCAAGTGGACACGCCCACAAACGACAAATCCACATCTTGTTGAAATTTTGCGGGTAACCTGTAAATAGCCACAAAATTTGAACTAAATTTACTACAATAAAGAAAAAAATAGTGACCATACTTTTAGTAACCAATTAATTTAGTCATTATATGATTACTTTTAGTAACCAAAGTTTTAATCATCTGGTTACCAACACTCTGGTCCGATCTCCCACTGCATATTTATTTTATCTTGGTGAGTAAAAGGTAATATACTTACAGCAACCAATGCAAAGCGCTATCCATTGTTTTTATCATCATAGACTTATCCACAGCGGGATATTTTTCCGACATAGCAGCTGCTTTTTTCATCCTCGCTGTCCCAGCGTGCGGCAGTGGACAAAGCGGCGCGGCAGTCACCATACCATTTCCAACTTTTCCCGACTATAATCTGTGAGCAAAAGTACGCTATTGCCGACACATAGTTTGATGGGAAATGCATAAATAATCGCCGTGTACACATAGTTTGATGGGAAATGCATAAATAATCGCCGTGTAGTTATCTGTCGGGAATAGCAATATTTGGCAACATGTTAACTGTCGCGTAGGTTGGCAGCGGATAATGTGTCAGCTTTTCTTTATCGGCGGATCAACTATCGGCGAAAGATTTCTTTATCAACGGACTAACTGTCGGCATAGGAGGCAGGTGCCTTAGGCGGGAACTAACGCAGGGAGGGACAATTTTAGCAGGGGACACTTAACCCACGCACCCCATTCATTTCTCCTGCTGCCCACCCCAAATCCCCAATCCTGGCCATCTCGTGCACCAGCCCTGATGGCCACCACCACACCGCCACAGTCCTGCCGTCGACGACCTCCCTGCCGGCCACCACCGCGCTGCCAGCACTCTGCCCACGGCGAGCTCCCACCCTGTGCGCGCCGGCCCTAGCCCCCTGCTCACCCCCCACCCACCAGGCTGCCCCAGTGCGCCCCATCCTGTGCGCGCCGGCCCTAGCCCCCACCCTGCCCGCTCGCTCCTGCCGCCCAACCTCGACTCCAGTGCACACCCACCCGCCACACCGTCCCACCCTGTGTGCCACCCCCAGCGAGCCCCTTGTCGTCCTGCAGGTAGAAACAACAGCCTTCCCTCCACACCCCCGTGCACTCCTCCCCAGCCATCAATCTCCCTCGCCCTGAAGCTGCAGATCTGGTTCATTTGGTAAGTTTTCTTTTTTATTTGATCCTATTGGATCTTTTTTGATCTGGTACATGAGTGTGCATTTGGTTATTGTACAGAAAATTGATTTGAAAGATGCAAAATTTGGGCTCCTAAAACAATGGTATTTAGAAATCCTGCAAGTAAGATTTTTGTTGTCCTCCTTTGTAATTTTGTCATTGCAGAGTATGTGAAATTCTTCGCGGTTGAACAAATAATGTACCAATATATCAGGCAGGACCAATTTTTTTCATTTGAACTTATGTGACGACTGTCTTATTTGAGGCGGCGCGGTGGACAGGGCAGAGCGGCCGTGTCACACAGGGCATCACGGCGCTGCAGTGCATCCTGCGCGTGAAGTAGCGCTACAGACGGGGCAAAGCAGCCGCGGCGCGTATGCGTATGCCTATGCGTGAGGTGGCATGGTACACAGGGCAGACCTGCCACAGCGTGCGGGACATCGTAGTCTGTGTGGGCCATGTGGCAGAACCACCGCAAAAGTCACAGGTGGCTCACCGACATGATCATATCGAGTGATATTAAACAATAATACCTAAACAGTATAATAGAAGTGATAAAATATAATATAAAAACCGATTTAATATCTTACCATAGAGTTTAAGTTGTTCTAAGGATAAATATTTAAAAACAGAATTTCAAACAGAGCAGAAGCGATACATAGCAAATATGATTATACACTCATCGATTTTCTTAACCTGAGACATGTCTTGTCATAAGACATGCTGCAGTCCTCGTGGCCGAAGGTAGATGAGGTGGGAACCCATTCAATAAAACCATCAAAATGAGGTTCCCCATCCCACCCTATGCTGCCGCCACAAGCACACACAAAACCTGCAAGCTAGAAAGGAAAAAAAAAAAAACTTTGAGTATTCTAATACTCAGCAAGACTTACCTGTCAAAATGGCAAACTATAACCGACTCTTAAGTATGAGAAGCTTGACTTGCAAACATAGCACTAATAGTGGATTTTTATTTTCAACTTTTAGCAGTAACTTAAGTTTCAAAAAAGATAAATTTAGTTTCTACTATAACTACATAAAACATGGTTGCAATACAAATAAAGTAATCAACTAAATTAGCATGTTCATCATTCCTTTCATGTTCTTACTACGATGTAACTCAGTGAGATAAGTGGTACTCGTTACTGTGAGGGGTGACGATTACAATAAATTTACATCGTGCAGGAGAAACCTAAATTACCGACATACGAGCACTCCCTAGAAGTCGCATATAACAACCTTTCACAACAGCACATAGGGCTGGTCCGAGGCCTACTCCTCCTGAGCACATGGTCCTCTATGCGATCACCACTCTGGAGGCATCTATAGTTAGATCTAAGTCTCTCCTCCACTCACCGCCTAAAGGGAGGTAGGAGTACGTCCAACCACTATGAGTATTGAGCTACATCAGTTTTTTGAGTTCCATATATCCAGTATGTAATCGGTACTGTTCAAACTTGCTCAACTGAGTTACACTAGATCTATTCTTAACCGACATAGACGAGGCTACCACCGTGAAAGCTCGACCTTCCCAATCCACTCTATACATCACCCCCGTTCTGCCTCTAATTAATCATTTCATATGATAAAAATTAACCAACTTATTAGCATCATGGGGTCCTTTCAAACCAATGCTAGTAACCTACAGCTCATGAGTGAAGCTTCCATTCACTCGACTTCTACTGGTAATTAAAACTTATAGCCTAGCTCTACATCGAGTTACCTGTACCAAAGACACTTAATCTGGGTATATGGTACTATCGTGCAGTATATGTTTTCAATCAACTTCTAAAGACCTAATGCACAATACATTATCCATACACAGTGATAAAATGAAAATATTAAAAACAAGGTTAATGCAACACCAGTCAGTTCCAGCAGCGACGTCTGCAACACCAGTCTTCTTTGCATTCTCTTCAATGTTTCCTAAATGAATGCGAAATGCATATGGATGAAAAGGAAAAGTAAACCGAAGCAAGAATGATATGAGGTTGCAAGGAACTTAAGAGGCGGAAGCTATGATGCAGCATAGAAATGAGATGCAGGTTTATTTAACTATTTTTACTTAGAAAATTTCTTTTATTATTTACTAGAAGAAAGTAGCAAATTAATAGGGCCTCAATCTTATCAAAGAAGTAAGCAATGGTGATGGAATTAGGGTAACATGATAATTTGGTAACAATATAATATAGAATAAATCATAAATTAAATTAGTTTCAGAATTATTCGTGCAAACATGAGGAGCATTAAGGTCAATTTAACTCAATAATGTTTCCTAATTAAGCATATGTGAACCTACTTGATAATTTATTATAATATAATAAGCATGATGAAATATTAACAAAGTGAAAACTACCAAAAGAAGGGACTGGACACAAATAAAAACACGTGAACATGGAGGGAAGTATAACAGAAATGAATTATTAAAGATTAATTGAACTAGACATGTGATTAACATTTCAAAAAGGTATAAACATGGTTTTGGAAGGCAGTAAATTCCAAAGCTTACTGTAAACTAGTATTAGCATAAGGGATTTGTTTTCTAGCTAAGTTTTAGTACTGTAGCTTGTAGGATTACTTTATTATAATTAAAACATTACCAAGCAAGATAAAGCAATTATTAACAAATTACTCAAAACATATATGCAACTTGGTGAGGAGTCATGGTATGCTATGGTGAGACTTCATGGCAAAATTTAGATTTTTTACATTCATGAGTGGAGATATGCATTTATAATATTTCTTGTTCTCTGAATTTATTTTATTAAATTATTGCATATCAGCAGAAATGAACATGTGAATTGTGTAGAGTTTAGTATAAGGATCCCAACAAAATTTATTTTGCATTTTTACGAGCTTGTTACAATTTATAATGAATTTTCTAATATTTATAGCGCTGAAATTGACCAAGGACACACCGCAGGCCACACAGTTTGGCATAGGGGATCCAGTTGTGGCCACACGAGATCCGGACTGGAGCTTCCAGCCCAGCCATGGCCCAGCTCACCGGAAGCTCGCCGGTGCTGGTGAAAAAAATGGAAAAATGAGCAAAGATTCTTCAAGGAAAAGTTACCAAAATGCTCCACGAGATGTGACTCAACAAATGGAGGGATTTCCAGCCCTTAAAGGTCACCGGAACAGGCCGGCGGCGAGTGGTGGCGGGCGGTCGACATTCGGCAGCGGCAATCGAGGAAGACAACAACCCAGACAGAGAGCTGGCGACAACCAGGCGGCGCGGACGGAGAGACCGGGGTCAAGACGGTGACTACTAGGACGCAGGCAGACGAGGTCGACGGAGAGCGCGACGTGGCGGCGTAGGACGAGTGGCCCGGGACGAGGATGACGCTGGGATGAAGGGTGCTGGACGACGCAGCACAGGACGCCGACGCGCAGATGACACACCGGGATGGAGCGGCTCAGTTGACGGATGGCCGAAGACGACACGGCTTCCGGCGACGAAGCGTCAGGGACGGCGTGCCCTGGATGTCAGGATGGCGTGAGGAACGAGTAGGGTCGGGCGGTGCAAGAGGGTGGGCTCGGACGGTGAGCAACGCGGGGCGCGGTACAGGGAGGCGGCTAGGGTTGGAGGAGAAAGGTTTTAGGGGGCTGCGGATGGTGGGGAGGAGGCACAGCCGTCTGATCCAAAGCGAGGGACGATTGAGATCCCCGGAGAATAACAAGCATATTGGGCCGCTTGAGAGAAGGAAATTTGGCCCAACACGCGATCCACGGGCTGTTACAATTGGCGTTGGGAACGGCCGGAGATGTGTCGTCGACGGCAAGATGGGTGACCTCCAACAGTGATGACGAACAAACTCAAAAGTCCTGCATAAAAGATCAAGGATTTGCCTGAAGATTGCGTGGCAGAGAGCAACATATCATAAGGAAGGTTGAGACGAGTGGAATTGAAGGATGCTCACCCGGGTGCGACAAATTTCATCGGAGATTGGAGGGAGCCCCGAAATTTCGAGATTGGGGAAAGTTTCAAAATCCGATTGGTACAGGACGGGTATGAGCGGGGATTCTTGGGGAAAAGCACGAGGAGGTTGCGGGGCTCCGGTCTGCAGACTTGGGCGGCTCGGGGAGTGCTGCAGTGGTGGCGCCGACTCGAGCAGGGAGGGGCACCAGCAATGGTGGCCAGGGAGAGAAAGAGAGAGAGAGAGATGGGAAATGGACGAGAGAGAGAAGGAGCCAGCTCGGCTGCTCTTATAGTCGGAGAGGGAGAGAAGACGTAACCGGCTGCCTGCATTCCACGGAGGGAGATGCGCTGGCGGCTGGAGGTAGCGGAAGACTGGGAAGGAGACTGACAGGCGGCCCCATGTGACAGAAATCGACCAACCAAGCGTAACACTTAAGCACTTTGAGGACTGAAAAGGAAAGAGCAAACAAACTCTAAATGAGTTGACACTTGGTAGAATAGTTCCTTAACATATGCTCTACATTAAAAATCGCATGCATAGGTTTCCTCAAAAGGATGTGGAAGATATGGACTTTCGAAAATGGTTAATCGACAAAGAGACTTAAAAAATCTTTTGAAAACAGATCAGTTAACTAAATTCTAAGATCTGAAAGAAAAATCCCCGTAGCTCTGAAAATCTTAAAACTTTGCAAGAGGATAGAATATCTAAAGAGGAACAACTTTTACTTTGGAGTCTAAGTAGAAAATCGAATTGGTTTGTAATCACTAAGGAGGAACAGATTACTTGGGCCCTCTAAAATTTGAATGAAACATTATTAATTTTTTTTAACTTCAAGTATTTTAGTTGCTTTCAAGTAGGAGCTTTGTTTCTCATATTCCAAACACTTTCCTTTTGTAGAGTTTTGAAACTTTACTTTTAAATTTGAATTCAAATTTCATATTAAATTATTTGGTTTGACCTCCATCTCTTTGAGCTTGGGTTCTCCAAAATTTTTTAATCACACTCCAGAATTTTATTTCTTGATTCTATAAGTATGGAATGTTACAGGCCAGAGCGGCTGCATCAAGCAGGAACCTAGACCAGCGGTGCGGCAGGAGCCAGATCGGCAACGTCGGCCATTTCCTGGAACAGCGGCGCCATAAGAGCAGAAGCCCTCCAACGAATCCCCTTCTCCAGCCAGTTCTGCGTACGAAATTACTTCTTCCCCCCTTATTCCTTCATAATTTCTTATCATGGTGCTCCTTCGTAATTTGTTTGGATCAGAGGCAGCGAAGCCAAGTGAATTGAAACTTCAGTAGTAAAACGACATTTAATTTTCATCTAAGGCCTTGTTTCATGTTTTATTGCACCACCATTATACTAGATCTACCTTTGCACTGGCAGCGGGCAAGGACAAGGAAGCACGTTAGGCGTCTACTGCAAATGAACCCCCTTCTCCGACCAGTCCCAAGTTTGAATTTCATCTTCTCCTTATTCCCTTCACAATTTCTCATGTGTATGATTCGTGATTTGTTTTCTCTGCCATTGGAGTTCACTCCTGATATTCTATTTGCTCCAGGTACAAAATCTTAGTTGCCTATTGGAATGGTGCAAGAGTTAGGAACCGTTGGAAAAAAGAATTTCCCTTTTTTATATATCCTCCAAAAACTACCATGAACCATGTAGACATGCAAGTTGATCTCATGGAAAATATTAAGCGTAATTCTTTAGAGTGTTTGAATACCAAATAACATGTGCCCGGAGATCCTTGCAGATATACCCTATGGATTCAAATCGAACATATGGTCCATTGCCTGTTGGTATTACCTTTGGTCTGGCCTAGTTCCATTTGTAATTTAATATGTTCATATGACTACTTATCTACTAGATTTCTAATTTAATTTGTATGCATCTGCATAGGATGCTGTATGTATGAGATGGCAAATCATCGGCCTGCCTTCAAGGCTTTTGTAAATTTTTATCAGACATTCTTTCTTGCTTCAAATTGATTATGGATTCCTTACAAGTTCTTATATACCTTCAAAATGATAAACTCATATTGGGACATTAGAAACGCGCTGATATTGGCAAAAAAAAAGAAAAACCTGCTGGCAGTGTTACACTTATAATATTAAACTAGCTGATTTCTCGGCGCGTTGCTGCGGGAATTTATAAGTGATTGTTGGGATAAAAATATTCAAACAAATAATAAGAAGTTATACATATTTGAACAAAAAACACTTCCAGACCGTATTCCTGTGTTGGCTTCCTTCCACAAGACCGAACCCAAACGCAACAAATCTTCAGAGGCCAGTAATATGGTCTGAGTCTTCTTCCTTCATCGCCAAAGGATTTTAGATCCCCAAGTCTGACGAAACGCCTAAACCCTGGTGCAGTAAGCAATCAACAGCAAAATGTGGACAACCAAATCTAAAATTTCCCCTACAACTAACTAATCACCTAGTCCCAAACCTCAAACCCTCACCTAACCATTCAGAATGCAACCCAAAAACCAAAGAACTACCACACGAACAATCAGTGCACGTGAACCAAAAAGCATATGAACCAAAAAACGCTGCAGAGAAATTGGAAATCAGCTCCCTACGGCTCCGTTCAAGGCATAGGTAGTTAGGGTAAACTTCGGATCCGTCTGGAAGTCCCTCCTTGCTGCCATCCCCTTTCTCCAGCATCATCACCACAAGCAGACCCAAGATGCGAGGCAGCCGCAGAATCAGAAGAAAAAACATGGCGCCCCAGATCCGGAAGGAACAATTAACATCGGAGCAGAGGCTCAAGAAATGGGCACCGGGGGAGACGTAAGCAGGCGGTGATGCAGAGGAAGGAGGGAGTCAGTAGCGCGGGGCATGGAGGACGCGCGAGAAAGTAGTCACCTGGAAAAGAAACCGACGGCAAGTGGAACGCGAGGAGGCGACAAGGCGTGGGGGTCAGCGCAGGAGCGTGGTGGGGAGGTGAAAGATGAGCAACCAGGATGATTGAGTGGTCATAATTGGATGGTGCAAATAAAAGCGATGACGTGGCTTGAGAATTCAGGAATAGTTGTTAGTGGGTAGTACTTATATAAATTATAAGTAGTGTCCCATTAGAGTGCATTGTTTTAATTATTAAACTTTCTTTTGCCATATTACTATTCTATTTTATATGAAACACATGCTAGTATCATTTTAGTAAAATTGTGTCTCTATTCATTTCAATGTTTATTGTATGATAACGTGTGTTCACCAATCTCAAATATAATACATTCATTATAAAAAAAAAGTGACTACTGCGACTTCCTGGTTTCTTTGATGGCTTTTGCATTATTCTCTAGTGGTCTATGCATACATCCATGTCCTCAACTGAACTACTGCCGGTTCCTGTAACATCCTGAATTTTTGAATTAAATAAAGTGGCGATTTTCTCCAAATTCTATTCTAATTTAATTGTCTGTTCTAATATTTTCATTCCGTTCAAAAATAAGTTGTCCCGAATTTCGTTCCGTCTAAATTCGAAATCTGTTTATCTAAATTGATCCGGTGCCGAAATAAGTTACTCCGTATAATTTTTACGTTGAGGCTAAAATTATTTTTCCGAAATTTCCCTAATCAATTTTCAGATCCCTAAATATTTTTTTTAAATTTATTCTTTTTCCAGCCTTATTTATCTCTCAAATTTAATTAATTTTTTAAATTTAATTCCTAACCCTACCCCTCATTCTTATCTCTTTCTAATATAAATACCTTCTTCCTTCTTATCCCCTTCTCTGATCCTCATTTCCCTTCTCCCTTTCAGAAAAATCCTGAGGGCAACCGCTTCTGTCTCCACTCCGTCGCGCCGAGCTGCCTCCGATCCACACGCCGCCTCCACGTCGCCCCGTCATCTGATCGCCCGTCTCCGAGCGCGCCTCTCTCGGTCCGGTCCGAAGCCTGCCTCGGTACTTGCTTTCGCCTCCGACCTGCTCGATCCAGTCCGCGCA
Source organism: Zoysia matrella (assembly GCA_001602295.1). NCBI lineage: Eukaryota > Viridiplantae > Streptophyta > Magnoliopsida > Poales > Poaceae > Zoysia > Zoysia matrella. The sequence continues at coordinate 325,634 of BCLG01000082.1, forward strand.
CCAGTCATCGCCGTGTCTCGCGTCGATCTGCTGGTCCGTTGCCTGTCGGTCCGTCGCCGTCTCCGAGCTGCGTTCCGTCGATCACTCGACAGGTATAGCGTGACGCTATTCTCTCTCTCTCTCCATCGCACAAATACCACTTCACCGCCTGCTCTCGTTTTTAGGTGTTGTCTTTGGATTGGTTTCCGCGTGTGCGTGACCTCCACATCGACAGCCGGTGCCCTGCTGCTCTGATCGGCACTGTTTCGCCTGTCCTTGAGCTTTGATTTCTGCGCGTATTTGTCTGATCCGTGCACCACCGTTTTGATCGAGTGCATGCCTTGATCCACAACTCCGCTTCAGTGCCTGCCTCTGATCCGATCCGCGTCGTTCAGCGTCAAGTTGTCAACCAGGCCTAGCTTCAACCTTCTTCAGTTTGAGCCCTGGTGAGAACAGCTACGTCTTCCTCTAAGGACCAGATTGTTTCGTGTTGAACCATTAGTCAACGCTGTTGTCTCTGCTGCTCTCCGTGATTTAGCTGCGATAGAGACTAGTTGTAGAGCCTTGGTGTGTTGTCATGCGTGTCCAAGTTCAGTAGATTGCAAAGTTTTGTTTAGCAGGCGGTGTGTGCTGTAGAGGTTCGCTGGGGTGCAGTATGCGCTTGTAGCTAGCCTTTCTAGTGGATCTAGGTGAGATCATGAGATAGAGGACCAAGTGCTTGGTACTGTGGTCAGCGGTGCTGAGAGATCGTGGCGTGGAATGGTACCTTGAAACTTGTGCACTGTTGGTCTGGTTCTTTAGAAGTTCTTTGTCTGGTTAATCTTCGAGAGTCCATAGAAACTCCGTTTGATCTCCGATTAATTTCAAAATTGTTCTGTTAATTTGTCTCGTCGCGATTGTCGTGTAGGTTGTTTCAAGAAACGTTTTGCGCACGTTTAGTCTAGTAGTTTCAATTTAGATTTAATTTTCGATTTTAATTATCGCGTAATTAGTGTCTAATTTTCTGTTCGTTTTGTGTTTAGCCGGTGTTTCAGAGGAGGAGTTTCGCGAGCCCGATCAGTTCGTCGATCCGGATCCCGACTTCGATCCTGATTTGCCTGGCAAACCGCGTTCCTTGATCACTTTGTTCCTAGCATTTTAAACTGCATATTTTGTTTGCAACCCTAATTTTGCATGCTAACTATTTTAAAATGTGCTAGCAATATTTTTAAGCCATGCCTGTTTACTGTTTCACAAATATCAACCTTAGGATTGCCTTAGAACATTATTTTACTTTTATGCCTAGCCATGCTTAGTCGCAATTATTTTCATGTTGCATCTACCACTATAAAATGGAATTTGTGTTAAATGCTTTTGAACTGTGATTCAAATGTGTGAGTATTACAAATAACTATACATAATTATTTAGCGGAGGCAGGTTGGAGTATGAAGAGCTGGGGGAGTTTTGAGAAGTCTCTGTGAGTGTACCTGTTGCGGGTACAACAGAAAGATCTAGGCTGGGATCTTTCCGTGAGACTTGTTGTTGGCGTTGAGGTTGAAGATGGTGTCTGCCCCGGCAATTAAAGACCGAGTCCTTCGAGCCTTATACGCTCAGTTGACAATCATACACACCACGTTACTCTGTATGGGTAGTTGGCTTGATCTTGAAGCTTGCTGAGACTGGTTGTTTACCCGTGGGTTGGTGGTGTAGTGTTAGTGTGGTGTAGAGCTCTGACTCTCCACATGAGATCGAGATACCCCACCTGATCAGTGGTAGGCTCTTCACAACTCTAGGACCTGATTGTGTAGGCTTTTGGGATCTCTATCTTGGAGGACAGATGACACCAGTTAAAGCTTGTGGACGGGTCTTGTGTGTTTGTCGGGACTACGACGGTAGTTCCCGATGACGCTTCTCATGGGTTCAGGTGCATAACCACTGCAGAGTTTTAGTCGATGCACATTGCCACGTCCTTTTAGAAGGACACCCTCCTGAGTTGTGCTCCTCGTTGAGTAGTCTTGTTTTTCTTCCTCCTCTCCTTTTTCAAATGTTTTGGACTCCGACCTTTGAGCTGTGACCGAGTGTGGAGATTACATCAGCATTAAAATGAACCCCCGTCCGAGATAACGAAGATCTCTACGGGGCAAGATGATAAAATTTGACAAGTTTGAAAATAAAGCTTTCTTGCATCTTTAAAATAAAATAAAATATTTTAAACTTGCATTTAGCACTTGAGCCATGCCTTTACCCTTGAAACCATTTGCATGCATACATTGTTGTTAGGTAGTACGCGGTTTGCTTAGTATTCGTACTTACGGCTTTCTAATTTGTTGTTTTCAAAGGATACTCTCAGCTTCGACTTCGACTACGTATCTGACGGTCCGTGATGTCCGCACCTGCGCTCAAGCTAGCCTGTGTGGAGGAGGTCCACTATCGCTGCCGTGTTGATGCTTTCGCTGTTGTTTTTGTTGAATTCACGATAGTGATATATCTGCTCTGAGATATTTCCGGCCTGCGTGCCGATGGACCTCTTTGGAGGATTTTATTCTAATAATTTCACTTTGACCTGTTATTTTCTAATTTTGTTTCTTGTTTAATATTTCTGTTATGGTTTCTTGATTGATCGCTTGTGATATCGTGCTTGCCAAACTCCTGAAATTGGCAATGTCATGGGATATCGGGACTTATTGAAAGGTAAGTAAAATTTCGGTCGTTACAGTTCCTTTCCACAAACTTTTAGTATTTCATATTTTTCTGTTCTTAAATAATTCATCAATGAAAATCTAGACTAAAACACACTCAAATATATCTTGTCAATAGGAAAGAATGATCAATGTTGTTTTGCTTTGCAAAGCAAACAATACATATAGATTCTACGGTGTTTGATGCGATCTCAAAAAGGTGACTACAAGGACAGTACATTTCTCCTATCATGGTATTACAAGGACAGTACATTTCTCCTATCACGGTATTTTTCTACTACTCTCACTGCCCTATTCCTTCAGTTCGATGTTTCATGACTAGTAGGAACTGAAATTCTGATACTTGTTTATCACAACTCTGTTTCGTGGCTATTAGTTCCTTTTTGTTTCATGACTGTTGGCTCTTCTCTATTTTGCTAGTGGTAAATTTAGGGCTGGTTCATATCGATGTTTCAGGGTTGTTTCCTTTTTGGACCTTGTTTTTATAGGTACATATCGATGTAGTAAGTAGACCTTGTTTTCATAATGACCTAATGTTCTGGCCTGAAACATCGATAAGAAAGAAACCAAAACAGATATGAACTAACCTCTTTTCTTACTACTCTGTTTTCCTTCTACTCTGTTTTCCTACTAATCTGTTTCAGGGCTGTTAGTTCCTTTTTGTTACCTTAGTAATAGTGCTCTATGAGTGATTCCTTTGGAACTTATTTGTTAATACTAAGGTTTTTGTCATGTTCACATCAATTCTTTGATACAGAACCTGAATAGCGAACCCTATAGCTAAAAATCCTAGGATTGGTTAGTTGACTTCTATTTCCTTTAAGGGTACTTTGTTTCTTCATCAGGTGTGACAACACATCTTTCTAATGTTCTCCATATTTTTTCTGGGCAACTACAAGATTCTGGACAGTTTTACAAATCTGGGATGTACTCCATATTTTTCTGGGCAACTACAAGACTCTGGACAGATTTTGCTGATAGTATAGGATGAGTTTTATAGGAAAAGCATCTTACTTGTAAGGATGTAATGTTGATAACAGATACATGAATTATTTGGTGAACCATAAGATTTTTTTATAACTCATGAGTATTGTATTTGGATGCCTAAGGGTATGTTTTAATATCGAAGTTACTATCGGTTTCTTGACAGATATATGTTGCCACTATTGTACTTCTTCTTGTCACCATTGTATCTTTTAGTCACCATTGTTATGTTCTTTGTTGGCAGAAATCCATAGTCACCAATGATAAATTAGCGCCTAAACTATTTCAGTGACTATTGTTTGCTTAGTGGTTATACACATTTAGTAACCAAGGTCTCCTTAGTTAGTGTGGCCATTTAGGATCAATGTTTTGCTTGGTTGTTGCACCTCTATAGTCATCAAATGTTGTTGCTAGCTAAAGCTATTCCTTATTGTGACAAATAAGAAGCTGGTTACTATAGATCAGGAGCTTTAGTCACCAAGATTTATATATATTGGTCACTAAAAGCATGAAGCGACAAGATCATGGTGATCACAATGCGATCATGGTTTCATGGTGACAAAACTCTATTAGCAACCAATATGTAGCTTCTAGTAACCAAGATCTTTGGTAGCTCAAAGTCATTTTTCCTGAAACAAATTTGCTACAGGACACTAAACTTTGCTGCCCTATGCTGTTTCACACCGAACTTTTGATAATTGGCTATATACCATTATAAATTTTTGGTTATTTGCTTGAACACACTGCAAGTAATATAATAGTATATCATGACACTTCAGGTGAGAGAATGATAATAAAAAGACTATTTACCCCTTAGGCCTTTAATTCTAATTTGAAAGCAAATTTAATGTATTTTATGTATCAGACAAATATATTTATCTCTAAATGTCAAAAGCACGCACTGCTCCATGCTTCACATCCACCAGTGCGAGCTGCTTGGCTTCGGTGCCGGGCAGCGTGTCTAGCGATCTGTCAGCGACCAGCATAGCAGCAGTTGGTGGCAACAGTTTCGGGAGCGATGGCGGCAACGTGAGTACCTCTATGGACCAGATTATGACCCGCACCGATTGCTACAGTAATCACGAATATGAACAGGCACCCATTACATTTGCTACAGTGCCACTATGAAATAGTGCTCGCTCTGTTGTTAATATGTGACAATGTAGAGGAAGATTTTTTACTTCTAGCTGCTACAGTAAACCTCAGGGGCATCTTTGTCGTTCTAGAAAGTTTCTCTTCCTGAAATATAAAGATATATTATTATATTGCTAGCGGTGTGTTTTGGCAAATAATCAAAAATTTATAATGGTACGTAGCCAATTATCAAAAGTTCAGTGTGAAACAGCAAAGGGCAACAAAGTTCACTATCTTGCAGCAAATTTGGCCTTTTTCTTGTATTGATTTTGATCCTCATGGTACCCACATGCATCCATAGTTTACATTGGTTAGGGCAGATATGTGCTATCCAACATAAAAAAAAACAATAAGAGGCAGAGAGCGTCATCATTACCTCACATAGACAAAGCACAGACTAAGAGGAAGCATTACCCTCGCTCTCGTGACATAAGTTCACATGTCATTCTCCACTCTGACATGACCTCCAGGTCCACAAACACTACTAGTAGAATCAACAAGTTTCCCTAGAGACGAAAACCTGACAAGCTAAAAAAAATTTTAGGGAAACTATTTCTCTAGAGAATGCTCTATAAAAAGATTTCTAAGGAAAAAGGTTGATGGGAAAGACACCATAGAGAAAGATTATTTCCCAGAAAACTTATTCCTAGAGAAAGTTTGTGGGCCTAGTTAAAAAAATAAAAGAGCATAGGCCCCACAGCCCACATCGCTTTTTGGCCGATTCCGGTGCCCGCCGCCATGCTAGCTCACCGACGCCCCTTGGCCGCCGCCCGGCCAGTCGCCACCGCACCCAGACCGTCGCTCGCTTTGCGAGCCCGCTGTAGCCACTCGCCGCCACCGTCTGCGCCGCCCTGCCTGCTCACCGCTGCCGCTTGACGCCCCTACCGACCCGCTGCAGCTGCTCACCGCACCGTCTCCGCCATCTTGCTCGCTCGCTGTCGCTGCTCGACGCCCCCGCCTGCCTCCATCCTCGCTGGCCCACTGCAGTGCTTGCTGCCACCCCTGTCTGTCACCGCCCTCTGCGCTGAAGACTGCTGCCACTCCTGCCGGCTCACTTCACACTCGACTCCCCCTGCCGCCACCCCAGCTGGACTGCTTCAGCCGCTTGCCGCCGCCCCCGCCTGCAGCCATGGCCGCCTCCCTCTACGTTGCGACCCCCACCACCGCTCCTGCAGCATTCCTATTGCCCCCTGTTGTGGCCCGCCTTGCACCCGTTGTTGCCGCCAGCTGCGCTCCTGCTGTTGCCGCACCGCCGGCCCGTGTGTGTGTGTGTGAGTGAGAGAGAGATAGAGAGAGAAGGGAGATGGCGATGGGGGCAGGAGAGGAAGAGATTTAAGAGGGGAGAGAGGAGAGGGAATTAGAAAATTTTGATCTGGGACGCGGGTGACTTATTTCCCTAGGAAAGATGAATACCCTAAGCAATGTTTTAGATTCCGCAGGAAAAAGAATCTTTTCACTACGGTTTTCTAATCTACCCTAGGGAAATAATCTTGCCCTAGGGCATGAAATAGACTCTAAGGAAGAATGAGTTTTCTAAGGGGTCATTTAGATCCCTTCATTTTGAAGAATTGAAATTTACATAATGGATTAGGCTATTTGGCTTGGAATTTGACATTTCACAACTTTCTAAGTTCACAAATAAGACTCTCAAATTCATAGGGTGGGAGATGAAAATAGATTCTATAAATTATTATGCTATAATTCTATTTTTCAACTTATAGCACACTCTTCAACTCACTTTTCTATAATAGAAGTGCAATATATAAGTACGTTACTTGTATGCCTAATAATAAATAAATATACAAATATTTCATATACAACTATATTAGCTTAAGTAATCTATGTCTAAATTGTAATTATTAGAATAAATTCAATTCTAAAGATCCAAACGAGCCCTAAGGGAACTTGTCAATTCCATTAGTGAAATTTGGATCGGTTGTTTTTACAGGCCGTTAATTTTGCTTGTAAGTGCCTCCTCTTGGTCCTTCTTGCTTTGTCGTCGTTTTTTCTCCCTAGCTCGAGTTAAAGCTCAAGATCTCACGTGTCCATTTGTCCAGGAGAGCATTCAGTGAAAGCAAAGTTTGAAAGTTACGATATGATTAGAGATGCAAGGAGGGCCATGAGACGTCAGACAGCAGTCTTCCACAGCGTGGTCGCCCAATTCTTCTAGACGGCAATTTCATATGGCCTTGGCTGGCCAGCCCGTAGACGATGACGTTACACTTGCCGGCACCAAGAGGGACAAGAACAATATTAGAGGCCCAAGCGTGCAAAGTCTACTTATGTAAGATTTGTCTAGGTTTCATCATAATGAACTACAGGAGTGCTGCCTTGTAGAGACACTTTGCTATAGGTATTTTCTAATTTGTCTTTATATATCTTTGTAGAGGTAAATTTGAGAGTTTTTTGAAAGAAAAAAAAGTTCCTTTATGAACCATAGAAGCATCCTTTTGAGGCATTCATAAGTTTTCTATATATACTGAACATAGAGGCACTCTTTTACGACAAGTTAAAAATGATTTTCTTTTAGAGACATCAGTAGAGGCATCTTGTGCATACTTAGGAGTACTACTAGAAATACAGCGTGGCATTGCCGCGCCTCTCTTGTAGTTATATGTTTAATAAGCCCCTTCCGATTAATTTGTTTTGATTAGAATATTTCAAATGAAAAGTATGCACTCATATTTGTGTAACCTATGGTAACATATTGTCTTAATTAATTTGGAGAAAATATGAACTTTCAAAGGCTAAAAAATATATACAATATAAGTATACAGACTATAGCTGTACAACTGATACATCAAGTCCTGAATATTTGACAGAAGAAAAGCCGCATAGAAGGTACTCATTTTCTATGCCTCTTTGAATTCTTTTCTTAGCAGACATTCAGTTAAAAATCCAATGCCCACAGAGTCATTCAGTAGGGTAAGAAAGACTTTCCAAATATACGGTATAAGCATTTCAATTTATCTAGCCTGCAAACTGAGCTGGCATCACATGAAAATAATAGAAAGTCGTTCCTAGTAATGAAATTGAAAGAAACGAATAACCTTCACCTCAGAATCAGAGCAAGGGAGAGGCTCGGCTGGTTAGTACATACTCCCTCCCTAAATTAATGTCGCTGTTGACTTCTATAATCAACTGTTGACACTCAAAAATTGTCAAGTCACCGGAGTGTCCGACACATTGCCGGAGAGTCTGGTAAGCCTTCTTAGGTTTGGAGCACCTGGCCCCCCGAAGTGTCCGGCATAGTGGCAGGCCCTCACGGGTTTGGGCTTTTAGCCCACCGGAGTGTCTGGCACCGTGGCGGACTGTCCGGCAAGCCTTCTCGGGTTGGGGCATAAAGCCCACCGGAGTATCCAGCACTATGCCGGGTTGTCAATTAACTCAAATGATTCAAAAAACTCAAATGATAAATAAAATTATATAAAAATATATAAAATTTATCAATTTTTTAATATGACGAATGGTGAAAGTTGAATTTAGAAGTCAACGGCGACATCAATTAAAGAACGAAGGGAGTAGCTAAGTCTCATCAGGATTATATTACTGTAGAACAACTAAAATATACAAAAGGTAGCTAGTTCTCTATGATTCATACAAGGAAAAAAATTGAATCGCTACCTTGTATCTTTCTGCATCCTCTGGTTTCTAGTGTGTTCTGTCAAAATAAATTGTATTATTTCTAATGTGAAACAGGCAAGAGTGTGCCCATGGACAGTGGGAAAAAGATATGTGCAGCAGAAAAATACTAATAAGTGATATGTATCAACATAAATAATAAAAGATCTCAGGAAAACAAAGTTATGGAAAATGAGATAGCAAGAGTCCAACGTGGACTTAGGAGAATACAAGAAGCACCATGAGAGTTCCGAACAGGAAGAGACCAAGGAAGTTGAAGTCATAGCCTTTGCTTGCAACCCAAAAAGTAGAAGCATTCAAACTGAGCAGCATCACTACTCTAAGAATTATAGCTTCCAAAATGATTTTACCTGTGAACACACCACAATTAATTGTTTGGTGATAGAGTACAATAACTGATTATAGATAAAAAAAAAGCTGCAGTCTGAGGAGAAAACATAAAAAATTAAAGCTTAAAACTTATTATTTTAGTGCAAACATCAACTCTTAACTAAAGCATTCCATAATCAAAGTCAAAAATAGAGAAGGGAAGAAATGCCAAATGTCTCGGTAACTTTCAATAGGGTCTAAATCTAGTAATTGAGACGATGCACAGTGTCGAAAGGTGCAGCTACATTTTTAAAGACTTGTAACCAGTAATCGAAGTTTCTGAAAATCAGCAGTTATCCAAATGAAACAAACAAGAGAAACACCAACCATTTTCTCGAACACACATAAAGATTAACCCTGCAGCAAGTATTATCAATTTTATGTGTTGCTTGTCCCTACCTGGTCTCCATGGAATCCAAGCCAGAAGTAGGCCAGAAAACAAGATCAAGAGCAGCAGCAAGCAAGATCATGAGCAGCAGCAACAGGACGCAGCAGCAAGTCGCCCTTTCTTCCTATCTCTTGCTCCCGTTGCTCTGAAACACAACCGGATGTGATGGAGATGAAGCTACTAATCAGTAGGACCACCAGGACGTTGACCACACAATGTCACAATGAAAAGGGGCAGACCTAAGGCAGGGCGAGTGTGATGCATGCTGAAGCCGCACACGTTGCTCTGGAACACAACCGAGTTGGATTGAATCTCCTCTGGGGTCAAATTTGCCTTGCTAGTCTTGAGCATCTCCAAGTCCTTCTCCTTGCTTCTTGATCCTCTTCAATGTTCCTAATGATGATAAAATTATTAGATAGCCATCTATTCTCAAAGGAAGAAAAACATGTGGTTGGAAACGAACTCACCTCTAAATTCAATTGATCTTCCCCCTGTTGAATCGGAGTCGTCCTCGACTCAAGCTCATGTTCTTCTTTGATGTAACCCCATTGTGTTGAGGGCGTGGGCCAATTCTTGTTCGCTTTAAGAATCAAGTCAATCTGGTGCTCAATCCCTCGAATGAGTGGCAGTCCTGAAGGTACCTCAGGTGAAAAATCATCATGATACTCCTAGAAAAGGTTAGCAACAGGGGCATGCAAAGAAGAACCAAGATCCGATGCATCGTTGCATGTCAGAGTATAACGTGAAGCATTTTCATCATAAATTTCAAGAAGATCAGATTTTATTGCAAGCATTAAAGGACTTTTCAAATTTATACCTTGCTGATTTTTAGATGTTGGAGGATGTTCTTTCTCTCATTAGCAAGTCTATCCCTATCAGCTTGTACAATTTCAGCAGAATATTATCCCTACATGACTATGATGTGGGAACTGTGATGGCAGATCTGCAAAAGTAAACGATTTACGAAGTTCTTACACGGTTCTTACTAATGCAAGGCAAAAGATGGTACAACCGGTAGCAGAAAAGACTAGGGAGTCGTAATTTCACAATTGCAGGGTCAAATGCAGTGCTGATCCGAGGTGGATATGTGAAGCTTGAAGGGCTGAAATAATGGTCAGTGGAACATAATTCTATAACAGATAATAATGCTAAATAAGTGTTTTCAAGTATGTAATTCTAGTTGCTGATCGAATCTTAAGAAAAATCTAAATGCGAATAATGATAAGACATAAAGATCAGCAATAGATGCGGCTTCAAAGATCAGCAATCAGCATGATATAGCACAAGATAATGATGTCACCTCGATGAAGGCTCTTTTTTACTTTTCTTTTGAATTTTCACTATGTTTTTCTTTTTCAGAGACATAAAAACATGAACACCAAGAAGTGTCAGACCGATCCAATGAAGGATGTGTTATGTGAAAAATCATGAAGGTGTCTGAAATTGCACGTAAAATCTTATAAATTCACAAAAGTCAACTTTCAAAGGGAATTTGGCCTTCAAAATTTTTTCGACCCCTGATGACGATGGGAAGAGCCAGATGCGTCTTTTTGTTCTGAGAATTTGAAAAAAATGCGCCTGATTTCGAGTTCATATGCAAAAGTTATGCCTGTTTTACTAAAGGATGTCCGAGATACATTTTTTAGAGGGTGTGAAACGCAATCCGGTAGCGATTTTGTGGATGATTGAGCAGCGGATAATTATGGAGAGGTGGATCTATGAAGGGTGAATCTATTTTTGGTCAAAATATGGGGTGGATAGGTGTGATAAAATTTCGATACAAAGGGAACAAATAACAGAAGTAAGACGATAACAGATATGAACCATGCAAGCGATGAATGATAAAGAAAAAGAGCTACATACAAAAAGATTTCAAAATTCAGCCACCAAAACATAAACTAAGGACACAAACTCAACACTACGAATTCTGAAATAAAACTATGCAAAGACTAAACACGGCTTGGATAGGGGAACACCTAACGATCTACTATTTTTTTGTGTTGCGGCCTTTTTGTCGACGATAGGATGAACGCAAATTTGACAAAGATATATGTGAACCTGACGGTATACCTGAAGCTCTGATACCACTTGATGTGTACGTGGTTCCTGATCATCCGTCAGATCATGGTAACTCTCTATTTGGTGGAGATGCGACACAAAATCGATCCGGCCTCAAGTCAACACTCGAACCCGCAATCGCAGCACCACTTCTCCTCTGGTTATCAACCGTGCGCACACGATTGACCTCACCAAGAAGCCTCATCCCAGCTTGCAAATCGAAGAACACAAGCAAGAAAAAGAAAAAACACAACTCAATTACAAAATCTGAATTAAATCATGAAATTGGAATCCAACAAATCGGCAAGCGGCAAAACTGTTTGATAACAGATTAAAAACTATTCAAAACCATAACCCTAATAATAATGGCTACTGATTATATTTGGGACGACCTTAGGGGATACCTTAACACTAATGGACTTTAGAAAGATACACGGCCCAAAGGCCAAAAGATAGTGTCGCAGCACGAGGGCAGATTCTAGATGTCATCTTGTTTATATGTTTTCTAATTACTTCGATCAAATTTGGAGGTGAAACTAGAGCTATTGGAAAGATTATCTTCTTAGCTTTGCATTCATATCTAGAACGTCTAAAACAGATTCTATATGCGACTTAGACGTCCGTTTTAGTGCAGACTGCTCCTGTAACACGAGGGCAACTCGACTCCAAGTTGGATTGAGTCTCCTCTGCGGTGAAACATGTCTTGCTGGTCTTGAGCATCTACAATTCCTTCTCCATGCTTCTCTTGATCTTTTCTAATGTTTCTAATCATAATAAAATCATTAGATAGCCATCTATTCTCAAAGGAAAACATGTGGTTGGAAACGAACTCACCTCTAAATTCAATTATTGTGCACGGACTATATTAGGTGGAGGAGTGTTGTGTGTATATAATGAGGGGATGTCCTCATCATCCTTGATGAACTCAGCATCCAGCAGCTTGGTGATCTCTTCTCCGATGGTCCGACGCTTCTCGTCATCGAAACGTCGGAGTCGTTGCTTCACCGATCGAGATCCGAGAAAGATGTTCAGGAAGTGCTCAGCAACCTCCTTCGGGATGCCTGACATGTCAGAGGGTGCCCAGGAGAAGACATCCTGATTTTGGACGAGGAAGTCGACGAGCGCATTTTTCTATTTGTCGGAGAGCGTCGTCTCGACCCTGGCCTTCTTAGTCAGATCGGAGGGGTCGAGGATGTTCTCCTTGGAGTCGTTGGTGGGTTCGAGGAACATAGAGGTTGAAGGCTTCGAGTCGAGGGCCAAAGCTGACCCCCTTGGTCTTGCGAATCTCTTCAAGCTCGACTGATCCCTGAGAGGGCGACGGCCAGCTCAAAGTTTTATTGCTCGTAGGTGAGTGCGTGCTTGAAGCGTGACGCCATGGTGATGACGCCTTTGGGCCCCGGCATCTTCAGCCGGAGGTAGACATAGTTGGGGATGACTATGAACTTGACGAAGCAGGGCTGGCTGAGAATGGCATGGTACATGCCGATGAAGTCCACCACCTCAAAGGTGAGCTTCTCGGTTCTAAAGTTGTCACGGTCGCTGAAAGGAACCGGGAGGGTGAGCAGTCCCTAGGTTACAGCTCAATCCCTAGGGATGACTCCGTGGAAGGAAGCATGGCTCGCACAGGTGTCGGACTCTGAGAGCATTATGGCCTTGAAGGTGTCGTTGCAGAGGATGTTAAGGGCGCCACCATCGTCCATGAAGACCTTGGAGAGGCTCGTGGTCCTGATGATGGGGTCGAGCACTAGAGGAAGACGCCTCGGCTGGGGTACGTGGTCAGGGTGGTCAGACCTGTCGAAGGTGATGGGTGCCTTCGACCACTTGAGGTAGGTCGGGATGGTGGGGTTGGTGATGTTGACTTCTCGCCAGGTTTGCTTTTGGTGGCGCCGAGATTCGTAGGCCACAGACACACCGAAGATCATGAGACAGTCCTTCGGCTCGGGGAAAGCAATGTCTGTGTTGCCCTCTACGTCCTTCGCAGGAGGGTCGGGGCGGGGAGGCTGACGGGAGTCAGGACAAAAGTTATCTCTGAAGAACTACTTCATCATGTAGCAGTCCCTAAGCGTGTGCTTTACAGGGGTCGAATGGTTGGTGTAGGGCTTGTCGAGCAATTTCTCGAAGTGGTTGTTGGGGTCAGCCAGCTTCCTTGCTTAAGGTCAGGGCTGTCGTTCGGAGACGCTCACGAACTCGTCGTCATGCTACTTGCTCTTCTTGGGCCTCTTGCTGCTTGACCCACCCTCGGACCGGTGGGAGCGGTGGTCAGGCTTGCGATCGGGCTTGGACTTCTCTTTGTCCTTGCGTTGATCTCGATTGAAGTTGGCTTGGACAGCCTCCGCCCTCGTGGCGAAAGCAGTGGCGGTGTCGAGGAGGGCACGGGCCATGCGGGGCTTTTTGCACCCCAGCTTGTGGACGAGCGCCTTAGAGGTCGTGCCGCAGGTGAAGGCATTGATGATATCGACATCGCTCACGTCGGGTAGCTAGTTGCATTTGCGCGAAAAGCACTGGATGTAGTCCCGAAGCGACTCGCCTGACTTCTGCTTGTAATTATTAAGATCTCAGAAATTACCTGGGCGAGTGTAGGTCCCATAGAAGTTGCCGATAAAGATTCACCAAAGGTCAGACCAGTCACGGATGCAGTCATTGGGAAGGTGCTCGAGCCACCCCCAGCCGAGTCGAACAAAAAGAGTGGCAGGTACTGGATGGCGAACATTTTGTCTGCGCCGCCTGCTCTGCAAGCAAGGCGGTAGTCTTTGAGCTAGTGGGTCGGGTTGGTTTCACCACCATACCTGATGATGTTGGACGGCGTACGTAATCATTGCAAGAATCTTGGTCTTTGGATCTCCGTGCCGAAAGCCTGGGGCCCGACCTCGCCCGGGCTATGGCTCCGGGGTTGTCATAACTGTGTTGTCGGTCGCAATGGTCAAAAGTTCGTTCCCGCCTGAACTCGGTGGAACACTTGCTCCTGGCCTGCCTTCTGGCGTCGATAGTGTGGCGTGCCGTGGTATTGCCCGAGGCGTTGACGAATGGATCCAGCCAGCGAGACAGCCGTGGCTGCCGAGGGCCGGGCTTCGCTTGTCGGCACGTGGTCGTTGGCTGCTGCTGACCTTCGACTGTAGTGGTTGCAGCAATGGTTCTTGTTGCTGAAGTGCGCCGTGGAGGTAGACAAGTAAACGGTCGTGGGTCTCTTTGAGCATGGGATTGTCGGGGTTGACGGCTTCCTCGAGGACGTAGGACGCCGCCACCAAATTCTTGATTCTGCTGTCGAACGCGGGCGTGCCATCGTCCATAATCTATTGCTGTGTGGTTTGCGCTCTGGCTCGGGCACCGCCGCTCGTCGCCGCAGCGTCTTTGCCTGGGGTGTTCGCCCCGGTGGTGACAATTTTGTGCTGGAGGGCTTATTCGATGATGGAGAGCGCTTGATGACGTGGAGAGGTGTCGTCGTTCAGAGTCTTGCCTTAGGAACCTGCAACATGAAGCACTCCCGTGCCGCGTCATGACCTAGCACCGTATGAGCTCGACGGTGGCAGGTCGCGCGCTTCTTGCGCGGGACCTGAAGACGAAGCTTGCCGCCTTGATCAGCAACGAAATCCAGGCTCCCAAAGCGGAAGGCCTGGCCAGTGGTGAAGACGAGGATGCGCCACAATTGACCGTCACGAGTGACAGCAACCGTGAAGCTCCCAAAATGAAGGTGAGAGATCGAAGTCTCTCCCAATAGAGCGTAAATCGAAGCCATCGACAATGGCGAAGCGAAAACGCACTATGAAAAATCCCCTTTCCTGATGCGCCAACTGTTGGTGTTCTGACCACCGGCACAATAGAATTTATGTATTTGGAGAGGGATTAGGTGCGCTCTTCGTATCGATGTGGCATAATCTATGGATAACTCAATGTTTAACCTAGTTTGGACCACTTTGAAGGTGTAATACCCTACGTGCAGGGAGTGAGTGGATTGTATAGGCTCGTAATAGGGTTACAATGGCGGAAGGGCTCTGGCTCAGGCAAGAACCCCAGCACGTGTAGCTGGTACGTGTGTGCTAGAACTCGTAAACTCGTCGAATCTTGTCGTCTATGGCCCTCGGTGCCCCTTTTACATAGGGGTCCGATAGGGGGTTACAAGCCTTAGCGCCTATAAAATCGTGCGGCCCCCTGATAGATGGGGCTGCGGTCTTCTATGAAGTTGATCCTCTGGCACCCGCTGGCGCTAGAACAGCTTGTCGATGTCCTTCTATCGTCCTCTGTACAACACTGGGAGACAAAGGTTACTTAGCTGTTAGCTTTACCGCCCGTTAGATTGGTTTTCCCTTTTGCTGGCTCTATTTACCTCTTGTGAGGTTGCTTTACCTACTGTTGTACAATGTCAAGAATCTATGTGCTTGTCAGGGATTGGTCGTTGAGGCAGTGGCCGACCCTTGGGGTCTGACGCATAAGGCGGCTCCCATCAATCGTCCGGACAGGTCCCACTGTCAATCAGCCTGGACCCTCGTACAACGCGGCCAACTCTTCGAGTAGTCCCGACCCTTGGGGGGTCGGGTTAGTTATCTGGACTTTTGCATGATGAAATCTTCGATGAGTAGTAGTTTCAGCCCATGGGCCTAAAACCTTCGCTGGGCTTCCGTGTCAATCCTGGGGCCACAAGCAAGGTATATGATCTCGACAGATTACAATAGTCATAAATTGTTTTTTTTGGGAACAATAGTCATAAAATGTTAACACATCGATTATGTCATAGTAGTAGATAACAGATTTATTTTCCTATGTTTGCAGCTTGTTACTTTCTTGGAAAAAAATTGTAATAAAATCTCTACCACATAAACAATTAAAAAATAAAACAATAAAAATATGTGGGCCTATTTTTTGGGAGATTCAGAACAACTCAGCCATTAAATTTGAAAGATGTGTTTACAAAGTTTTATCTTCTGTTAAATTTGAGAACGTGAATAAATCTGTGTGTAATTACATGTGTGCACGTTGTATAATTACTTTTTGAGGGATCTTTGAGGGACCAAGTTCTATGCACATCTAGAAAACAACTGATTGTACTTTTTAAAAGGTGGAGATGAAGATGGACATGGAGTTGGAGATGGAGATGCGTAGCAGCCGTATGCAGGGCCCTAGTATTGGCTGCTTGAGTTATGTTTAGATTAGATTATGTTCCTTTTGGCTTGCCACCTAATTGACGGTTAGATTGCATTATCTATCGGCATTTGATCGATAATTTTAGTTCGGTTCGACGTACGATCATTTGTTATGATATTTCTCAACTTTGTTCTATTGAATCTATCTGCACCTGAATACTGTCCCGGTCCAAACTGTGGTTCGATTACTTGTATGTGAATAATCTTGTTTTATTAAATCTAATCATTGCTATGCCTATCCAAAGGAAATTTGTAAAAAATTCCCCTCCGCATAGGGTAAATTCCAGACACCCTCCTTAAATGGGCCTTTTCTTTTTTCCCGGCCCAATACACATTTTTTTAAGTTTTCTACATCCCATGACACGTTTCCTATTTTCTGTTTATTTGTTTTTTATGTATATCTTTTCTTCTTTTTGGTTTATAATTTTACTTTATTATATTTTATTTATTTCAATTTTTTAATTTTTAATTTTTCCTTCTTTCTCACTCCTATTTTATTTTTTATTATTAGGCAATGATTTGACTATTAAAACAATTAACTTTTCCAGCTAGAACAATTTACGACTTTCACCACCAAACATTCAAAACTTTCAAAAAATGTCAAAAAACCATTAGGGGCCGATTGGATCTCTTCATTTTAGAGGAATTGAAATCTACACAATAGTTTAGCTTATTTGGCTTCGAATTTGATATTCCACGACTTTTTCAAGCTCACAAATAAGTTTATCTCAAATTCATAGGGTGGAAGACGAAAATGAATTGTTTAAATCATTATGCTATAATTATATTCTCTAACTTATAGCATGTAAAGATCATGGACACCGAGAAAAAAGTTGAATCGGTGGACTTATAGCACTAATTTCGCTACGAACTTAAACTATAAGACTCGATCGCAACGGAAGCAAACCTATGCAAGTCTAGTAGGCCAAGATCTCTAACAATGCTAGTGGAACGATAATAACAACAAACAAGCACTAGCACGATAGCCACCAAAAGGAATCAAAGAACAACCTATCATACTACTCAACGGTAAGTAAATGTGGTAAGTAAAGAGAGTGAGATAGAGAGTGCTCAGTGATTTTTTTCCAAGGTCTCTGAAGCTTCAAGTGGTGTGAAGTCTGGATGGGCCAGTGCATGGATCTGAGTCTCTGTAGATACAAACTCAAGTGCAGTCAAGACAACGGTCCTCTCGAATCTGTGTGGCTTCCCTCGATACATAAAACAAAAGTAAGAGCGGTCGGGGGAGATCCACAGTGAGGCATAGAACTCTAGCACAATCTCCCCACTATACCTCAAGGGCTGTGTGAATAACTCTGAAAGTCCAAAAAAGATATGAGATGTGCTCCTCCATGTCAAACCCAGCTCTTTTGTTCAGTGTCTCTAAAGAACAGTGACGATGTGCTGCAAACATTGAGCTCTTACTCTTAGTGGCAAGCTATCTCCTGTAGGTCTCAAATATCCTCCGCTGAAGAACTGTCCAAAACTGAGCAGCATGTGCATGTCTGCCAGCGAGGACCCAAGCAGTGAAATCAACTCTACTCTTGGCTTTGATGGTCGGGCCCTTCAGATTCAGCAAGTCAACCTCAACCTCTACAATCCTGCCCATGACCCGGCGAGCCCTCTCGGCTCTAGCAGTGCATACCTCGCAGACCCCAATCCTCTGATGAGGGCACCTCTATGTCCTCTGCTGTGAACTCCATTGGGCTGCCTTTCCCTCTGTGGTTCTCGACTGCCTACTGGCAAGAGCTCTCCACGGCTGCACCTCTGCTACAAGAGGAGTGGTCGCCACTCTCCTCCTATCCTCAAAGTTCCTGACCTCCTACGTGGAGGTACGTCCACGTCTGCTGCTGCAAGTGCACGGTCCCACTCAGGGTCACCAATCCTCTATTTTTTCTTCTTCGTCTCCTGTTTGACTGCCTTGCCTTTTCCCTTCTCCTCTGAAGTCGGTCTCTCTCTGCCCATCCTGTCAACTGACTCTGAAAGATCAACTGCAAGAATAACTGCTCAGCTGACTCAACAAGATAGGATTAATTAAGAGCTTAGCTCTTAACCCATCCAAGAGATTCTGGACTACCACAGAAACCACTAAATTCTGCCTTTGTCCTCTGACCTGATCCACTTTCCAACTGTCACTGCACTATATAGGAATAAAATATAGGTTGTAAGCACAAAAGGTGGACGACTCAAAATGAAGTCCTAGTGGTGAAATCAAGGACATATCACTAATCAAATAAAGTAAATAAGCACAACAGTAATATTGACACATTAATGCCACAATTCTTATAATAGCAACGCATCTAAAATTTGAGACTAGCGACAGGAGACTCAATGCCGTATCAAAATATGCAAGATATGACCTCAATATGGCACTAAGTACAGGAATTTGTCAACTAATCATTTCAATTGGCAATTAAAGGTGCGACCTTTAAGCAATTATACCAATTTTTGCAATTAATTAACACACAAGGCATGCGGGACATTTTTTGATGAAATGGAAGTGATAGAACTTAATACCCCAGGGAATGTAGCTGGAAACCGCCGAAGAAATCACCGAAAGATCAACTAATCACCTCAAAACTAAAACCCCGCGAGGGTTTTGGTGGAACGAGGATGACGGCTAAGCAAGCACATGGCGAAGCAATCTAAGCAGGGGCGGCGCGCTCTGGTGTGCTGAGAGGCTGCGCAAAGCAAGGCGATGGCGAAGCGGCGCGCAGCGGCGCAAGCTCTGAGGCGGCGGCATTGCTAGGGCACAGGTGGTGGCGGCGGCTGCAGCGCGGCGAGGCAAAGCTGTGCGACAGCTAGGACATGGTGCAGAAGCACGGCAGTGGCCGGAGGTTGGCGGCGCAGAGGCGCAAGGACGGCGACAGCACGGGGCGGTGCACGGCGGTAGTGATCGTCGTCGGCAAGGCAGTCGGTTTGACAGAACCGCAAGCAGTGTTGGAATATCGACGAAGGAAACACGTGCAGGTAGTTAAAAATCGATCAACAGCTAGGATTAAACCAAGGAAAAATAACGGCCGAGATCTTGCCAAAACTGCTGATCACCAGACTGTCCGATCTCAAAATATTGTCCGGTGACTGGAAAAGTCTAGACTGTCCGGTATCTGTCGAGAACCGATTCCAGGGAAGCATCCACTGCATCTTCTAATCACCGTTCTATCCGATGAATCCGACGGAATGTTCGGTGACTGTCCGAATCAGCGGGTCACTCAGTTCAAAAGATACAATCACCGGACTGTCCAGTGAAGGCACCGGACTATCCGGTGACCTCAAGGAATTGCATAACCAAGGGATTCTTTCTAGGCTTCAAGTGTCTTCATCAAAGAACCAAATAAACACCACACTTGTCTAGAAAGGGAACTCTCAAACACTTCTTTGCAAATAGATAACTCACGAAAAGTTTAGCATTTTCACAAATTGCAATTAAGATCGAGCGATAAAAATTAAAGCGAGAAGGAGGCTCAAAAAAGAAATGTATGAACCTTAGTTCATAATCCACGTAAATAGATGTTAGAGACCGTTAAGCACACGGTTCAATGGGCATGAAGCTCAACAATTGCTTTGGTTACTCTTTGTGGAGTTTGTAAATCCATATGGACAGTGTAGTCACTTTCTCCATTAGAGTAACACGCCTCCTTCGTGGTTCCTATATGCAGTGCATGCAAAAGTGCTAGCTAATGCAAGAGAATTTAAAGCATGCCATGTAGATGCAAGTAAATTAAAGACATTGCATAAAGAAACCTATTCGGTGCCAATTTTGACTCATCTCAAGATTATTCATCATATGCCCGCCGCTTTGCCTTGAGATAGCCAAACCATCTTTTCAAGCTCTTCAACCATGCATATGGATATCTCAAGGTGGTTAGGCACCGATCTTATTTTTTGTTCTTTTCTTTTATGTTTTTACACATGATGCATGATAGTGCAAACGTCTAGTCCACGGAGGAGTCCTAACTACCACGCAAGACCAAAAAAGAAATCTATTCTACTATGTACAAGAATAACCTCCTTGAAGAGTAGATTACCGTTGAAGCTCGATTGACATGTGGCACACTTTACGAATCTTCAATTCACTTCACGGTTCACCATCTAGGACCCTTCACTTCTTCTTGGGAACCCAAGAGAGTTTAGGCTTCCTCTCTCGGTCCACGATCACCTTAGGGATCTATATCTTCTTCATTATCCGTTTATCATTTGGTGGTCCGAGTGGCTTGGCCTTCACTTTTTCATCCTTGTCTCTAAAAAGCTTGTAGTGCACATCCTTATAGCAAAGGTTAGTGTTAGGCATAATTTTAGGCACGCTCACCTTGGGACAATCCTTGGAGCGGTGACCATCAAGGCAACACTTATCACAACAGTAGTCATTCGCCATGAGCGGGACTATCCATTCCGAGATCTCATCTTGGTTGCCAATGATATTGATAGAGGAAGGATAGGATCCTAAGCCCTTGTGATTGTGGTTGTTGATGAGGTTCTTGCTTAGGATTTCCTTTTGAATTTGCCTTCCTCTAGTGAGCGGCTCGAATGCATCCATCACGATCTCTCCCTCCTTCTTGAGATTCGTTTATTTCTTCAAAATAAATGGCTCAAGAGTAGTACTCTCCTTTAAAAGGGTTAGATCACAATAAGTAGAAACTTTATTTAAGTGCTTAGGAGAGTTAAAGAGAGTTAAGATCAAGAACTTCATGGGAGCGCACCAATGCCTCATGCTTCTTACTTAGCTCTACGTGCTTCTCTTTGAGAGCCTCATAAGACTCACGTAGAACACCATGAGAATGCTTGAGTGCATTGAGAACCTTCAAGCTCTCAAACTCGGAATACCGCTACTTCAGATCTTTGGTCACCACCTCAATCTTCTTAGTCTTCTTGATGATGGTCTTATTGGCCTTCTCAAGAAAGAGGACTAGTTCATTATAACTCGATCCATCATTTTCATCATCATAGCAAGAAAGCACTAGCATGGTCTTGATGATGCATGTCTAGTAGTCCAAGACACCTAATAATGCTAGTGAAATGATAATAACAACAAGCAAGCACTAGCATGATAGCCACCAAGAGGAATCAAAGAACAACCTATCACGCTACTCAACAGTAAGTAAATCGGTAAGTAAAGAGAGTGAGATAGAGAGTGCTCAGTGATTTTTTACCGAGGGCTCAGAGGTAGGTGCCTTCCCCTAATCCTCGTTTAACCACTCCCGTCGGAGTCTTTGTTCCTTCCGTCGTTCCCTGAATGTTGCTCATAAGAGTATGCTTCACTCTAGGAGTGAAGTCACCGGCGGCCCGGCTGTCGCACACAATACCAAGCGCTAAAACGAGCCTTCAAGGCTCGAGCGCTCTCTCTTAGTGTCCTTTTTGAGCGGGAGACTCGGAACCGTGTACAAACATGGCGATTTCTTCTACAATCTCCTTAGAAGCTCGATCACCGACTCTTAACTAGTCTAGGCTGCCCACACCAAGAGTAATAGGCAAAGATCACTCCGTTCAAGCCCTACAAGCTCTGTAAGTGCTTGAATGCTCCCTATCACTCTCCTACGAGCACCAAAGATCTCCAATCTTGCAATGTGCTCTCTTGGTGGTGTCTCTTGGGCTCTCACAAGTTTTCTCTAGCTTTTCAGACCGTAGGCGCACTAGAATATATCACCCTCTACGGTTTAAATAGGCTCCAAGCCCAGAAACAACCGTTGGGATGTGATGTCATAAAGCTGACTGCTTTATGTAATCACCAGATTGTCCGGTGATTGGACCACTGAACTATTCGGTGACTCTTTTCTCCTTTAGGCTAGAGAAACACCCTCTCTAGAATCCATCCCATACGACATTGGACTGTCCAGTGCATACTTTCACCAGACTGTCCAGTGACTTTCACTTTTGGATTCCTAGAGACATCTTCTCTGGACTTTGGCTTTGACCTCACCGGATTGTCCAGTAACTGCCACACCGTACTATTCGGTGTCTTCTCTGCAGCAACACCAGAGAGCACCTCTCTCTAGACTCCGAAGTCCTGGCTCACCGGACCGTCCGGTGACTGATTCTTCGACTGAACTTGATCTTTGGTCTTCGTATTCGCTTCCTCTGCCATCTTTAGTGCTTTTTGAGGATCTAAAGAGCATCACACCCTCTAACATTTGTATGACAGGAGACAAATGATCTTACCCCTCTCAATAGTACTGGCGTTCCTATGGACTTTCTAGCTAGTCCTTAGCCTTAGTCCTCTGATGCCCGAAAACTTCTCTTCTAGGGTTGTCCTTGTCATCCACCGAGGAAGCCCACCATAATAATGTAGAATTAGCAGGGCGGTACCTACAATCACAATCGTTACCTATGGTGTTTGTTAAAGCACCAAAATCAATTCATTTCTTTAGAGGACTTCAATGTTCATGAAACTGTAGCACACTGTTCAACTCACTTTCCTATAATAGAAATGCAACGTATAAGTATGTCTCTTATATATCTAACAATAAAAATACAAATATATTTCATATATAACTATATTAATTTAATTAATCTATATCTAAATCGTAATTAAGAATGAATTCAATTCCAACGATCCAAACAAGCCCTCATACTATTCATTAAGAAAAGCATTATCTCTTACTTATATATCTAAACTGGGTGCCGTTTCTCAGCCTCTAATTGGCTGATTTATTTTAGCCATTGATTCATCGATCGATGCTTCCGAGAGTGACCCCACCTCGTGCCACAGTAGCCGTATGGGCCTCCCCCACCCAGCGGCATCAGGCGACGGTGCAACCTGAGCTCAACCCCGTCGGTGCATCTTCTGGCTATCATTGCCAACTCTACCCCCGCAGCGGCACCTACCTTCGTCGCCACAGCCACCGTCGTCGTCTCATGCTTGATGTCCTCCTGGTCTGGACTCACTGCTACCTTTACTCAGGTAATAATACCCACAAGATTTTGTTCTAGGATTTCATTTTGATTCTTTGTTCCTGTGTTCTATTCAGTTCAGTGAGCAAGAGAGAACTTGTAGTGAATGCCAAATGGCTACATGAACATAACTACTGTTCACCACAGCGAGAACGCCACACTGCAGCAGTAGAAAGCCATCAGTTCACATCCAACCGAGCGAGGTTTCCTGTGATGTTCGAGCGAGGTAAGTGAAGCTTACTCTTATCTTCCAATCTCTGCTATCAAAATGCATAATTTATTACCCCGGCTAAATTTTGCTGACAGCAAACTAGGCTTCACAAGGTTGATGTTGTTTGTCTTGAAGCTGTTGACTGGGATAACCATCTTCATCATAGGTAAATGATGATTGCAGGGGCGAAGCTAGCGAGCGAGCTTGCCGAGGCCAGTAAAGATTGACAACGGGATCAGATAGCTTAATAAATGGTGATTAACAGGGTATTTTCACTGATTTGGTTGGAAATTATCGGGATCAGCTGACCCCAACGGGACCACATAGCTGCGCCCCTGTGATTACTGACTTAGCTTCAATACAACATGTTGGTAGTAATTAATACTTCTGTAAACTGCATTATTTCTCATTGCATTGACCTACTCCCTGATGTTTTCGGGAATTACGAGTCTTTGTGTCATATGATCGAATTTGAAAGCCTCCCTACTTTTTTTATGGACTAAAAAATTGTTCAAGCAGTAGATTTTAATAGATAACTGTTTACATCCAAAATTTGCATCTTAGGAAGACCGAAAGTTCTGGTTTCCGAACCGAATGCTTCGGTTTGATAGACCGAATACGGTAGAAAATATCAAAATCCTGTCCGATAATGTTTGTGCTCTGCAAATCATGAAATCGTTATTGTACGGGATAGGTACTGAAGGTTCAGATATGATGCACAATTGAAAAGCAACGGGCATTTGGTTAATCAATGGCCGCAAGGATCTGTATTTCCCCTCCTGAATTTCTATTCATAGTTTCACAATCATTCCTTCTTATTGATAAGTACTGTGTGTACGTTTGTATTCTTGCAGGAGCTTCTGTCAGAGGCTTGTTTGAAGGCATATGGGACCGCTCCGTCGATTATTTTTATAGATGAGATAGATGCAATAGCATCCAAGAGGGAGAATCTGCCACGAGAGATGAAGTGGAGATACTCAAATGATGACATGCAGACGAGGATGCACGAAAACAGATATTGAAGATGCTTACACAGAACCTTCGACTTTGGCCAATTTGACATGTTCAAGAGTGACATTTGGATAAAGCAAAAGTGATATCATAATATTTTTGAAAGCAATTGAATTAATTATGCATTGCTTAATCAGTGTATTGGTTTTTGTTGTATGATCTGCACTTTAATTTTTTTTATTTTGAAAGCAAAATGCACTTTGTCTGTACTCGCACCAATCAAATTATATATCATCTCCATATTGATATAATCTGTCAGCATGAAAAAAGAGTAATAACAGAGGTCCTATCGCCACACCAACATTGGCGCGGCGTTATTTTCTAGCAGCTATACTCACCACAGCTTATTTTACTCTGTTGGATCGACAATATTTTTCCAGATGGAGTATGTATAATTAATATCTTGAAAATTGTATTCGAGTCCAGAATTCTACAAAAATTGCCTAGGGTAAGTTTTAAAGTTCCTTTGAAATTTTAGCCTTTTTAGGGTGCCACAGCGTAAATGTACGGCACGAGATGGAAGCTCACGTGGCAGGAACCGGCGAGCGGCCTGACGGCCACGGAGCAGTCGCCTTCTTTGTCTTTGTCGTACGTAACGCTGGCTTGCCCTGGGTAGAGCCAACGCCCACGGAGCAGTCGCCTCCTTTGTCTTTGTCGTCCGTTCCCGCGTGCGGTATTCTACGTTCACTCGTCGCTCGGCGCAGCCCCGTCGATTAGCAGGGGCAGGCTGCCCAACGGCGCAGGGCTTCCAAAATCTTGAGGCCCCATTTTCTGCCCACTGCATAAGACAGATAAACATAGGCCATCACCAGTGGCAGAATTAAGGAGACCGGTCAATCCGTTCTATCATAGCTTGCTTCATCTCAGTGAGGATGATCCTAAGTTTAGGCTGTTTATCTTATGTATGCCGCCACGATCTTCTATAGCAATGATGTGACGTCAGCATGTTGCCTCTTACAGTTCACAACTAGGCAAAGCGACAGAGTTTAATGAGATCATATCTCTTGTCTTCACCATGCCATCAGCGCTGCCACTTGACAGAGCTTGCACCGTGGGGCTCACATTAGCTAGAGATAGATCATTTTTTGGTTCGATAAATGGGTTCAAAACTTTCAAAATGAACAAAATTCTCCTTCATCAGTACAAGAAAAATATTTTTTTACTAAGGTACTTAGTCTCTGTATGTCTGATGTTACTCACTATAGAGATTTTATCAAAAAAAACTTGGTCATACTTTGGTGACAAAAAACTTGTCACTATATGTATATAATGATCAACAAGTGTATATATTGATCACCACTAAAATTATATAGCAGTTACAGAAACCCTTAGTAAATAAATACTTACATTTAGCAAATAATGGTCATACTCATTGGTCACTAAAAATATATGTCCAAATAAAAAACAAAATCTTGAACAATATTTATCAATATTTAGTAACCAATTTTTATCATTAAAATTCAATAAAAAACTCTATATTCTTATGATGCATCTTATATTATTAGTAGAAGAAATATATTAGAGGGGCCAAACTAAGAGTTCTTATGTGAAATTTCAAAACATAGGGGGGGGGGGTTGCCATGGCCCCTACCGAGCCCCTTCAGTTCCGCCTCAGAAGACTCCTACTCCCTCTGTTAGCATTTCAAGGTTTAGTCAAGTCAAACTTTTATCACTTTAGCTATTAATAACATATAATTAATAATGTTTTATCATATAAAAATTATATTTTTTTTAATTCATCATTAAATAAATTTTTATAAAAAATATATTTTTATATTAAAAATTATGTAATTTTGTAAATATTATTGGTATAAGTTAAAAGATTTTGACTTTATCTAAATCAAGAATTGCTTATATTTTGAAACGGATGTAGTATATAATACTCTCTCCGGTTTTAAATTATTAACACCGTTGACTTTTTAAAATCAATTTTGACCATTCGTCTTATTTAAAAAATTTATTCTAATGTGTAAAATTATTAACCATGATTTAACTTCTATCAATGATAAAGCAAATAATAATAAAATTTTA
Organism: Zoysia matrella; assembly: GCA_001602295.1. Lineage (NCBI taxonomy): Eukaryota > Viridiplantae > Streptophyta > Magnoliopsida > Poales > Poaceae > Zoysia > Zoysia matrella. The sequence continues at coordinate 352,140 of BCLG01000082.1, forward strand.
CATGTTTGAATAAATTTTTTGAATAAGTTTTAAAACCGGAGGGAGTAACAGGTACGTGAGCAGGTACAGATGATCCTTCGGCCGGAAGTCAGCGACATGCTCGGCGCGTACACGGAGTAAAATGGCAGCACGTGAAAACAAAAAACGAAGTTTCGGTTAGGAATATTGGTTGAATCATTTTGCTACGTAAGTAGATCACACCGGTATCTATTGACATTGTTTTCCGTTTGA
>BCLG01000083.1:9247-29577 GCA_001602295.1 Zoysia matrella
TGAAATGCAATAAAACTACTCAGATTTGGAAAGAAATATATCATTTTCGAAAAGCATTGTCTCATTGAAGACCAAAGTCGAAGGTTACATGAGTTGACCAATTATAAGGAGAAAATGTACGCACTACCAAACTGATTACTCCCTCTGTCCCAATAGAACTTTGTCCCAATAGAAGCTTATTTCTAAGATTCACTGACTGCCATTTTGACTAATGATTTCCATAAATTTAATTAACTTGATCAACATAAGATTTATATTTCTATATTCACCATAAAAATATTTTCATAATATATAATTTATATACTAATAAAGTTAATTAAAGAATGAATCCTAGAAATAAGATTCTTTGGGACAGAGGTAGTACCTTCTTCAACTGAAGAAATACCAGGAAGAACATTTGCAATAATCTCTGTTTGCAGCATCTCAGAGAATGAAATGTACTTCCTAAGTGCCTGAAAAGAAAATCAAGAAAACAAGACTAATAACACTATTATAAAATGAGACATGAATATTGGTTAAGAGATTTTCTTGTCAAATTAAATATTATTGACCCAAAATCTAATAGAGTAGCATTTTTCTCACAAAGTAGGCTTTAATATATACTTATGTTGCAGAGAAACAGTAGGGTTGGACTTTGCTTCCTTCTCTTGCTTGATGATGCAAGGTAAGGAGATATAGTATACTTGTCAAGAAAGTAATGGTACCTCAACATTAAGCAAGAGGCATTTATTGAATAACAGCAAAGAACCTAGTGTAATCCTGCGGAAAAAACAAGAAATCATGATTAAATGGTTAGCTGTGAACAAAATACCATGCCTAACCACTAAAATGGTATATAGTTGGTAAGCTTAGGTGAGAGTTTTGTATTGTACAGACCATATAAGCATCTGTTTGTTAATCATATAGACACTCGAAAACAGAGTTACAAATATTGAATCGAAAAATTATTACGACATGTATTATATCTACAAAGTTTTACTGCAAAGTGTGAGATTCCCATGAATCAGAAGGACCTGAGTGTACAATAATACAAAAATCAGAGCATCATAATTAAGGAACTGCAATAATAGACCAGATTTGTTTCATTTTTCAAAACTCATAAGAAAGGTACACTTTTGATTCATCAACCTGACTGAGAAGTCCCTTGTTAATGGTGGCCATTGTGAGTAACAGGGCAGTCCTGTCCTTTGGGTATTTTGTAGGCAGCCTTTCACTGCATTTCTGCAAGAGGCTGTTTCTAGAACATGAACCAGTGACCTCATGGTGACGAGGCAACAGATTGACCGCTGCGCCAAGGCTCCCCTTTTGTGGCCATTGTGAGTCTATGACTAGATTTTTTGACAGTATGTAGCCACCTTTAATTCCATAACCAACATTAAATCAAGTGTACATACCAGTTGAAACGATCAGTAGCTAATCTTCCTTCAACTGTCTTGGATTGAGCTGCTGGGATACATGCCTTAAATTAGATGGAACTTTGATAATAAATAAATAAAATTTTCCATCAAATAAATGAATTGATTACTGATAGCTTTTCATTGCTCTTTTCAACAATGAAACCGAATATGGAGTTTACGGATATTATTTTAATAAAGAAAAATAGATCTAAAAACACAACAGTTGTTCATACTGTTGTATAAAAATTGTGCACATGTTTCCAGCTGATAAGAGTGTGAAAGGTATCTAGGCATTCTTCAAGTGAAATTTAGAGTTGTTTATCTTGTAGGTTGTGTACAGCGCACATAGGAAAAGAAAAGCGTCCTTTTTATGTTTGGGAGTGTAAAGCCAAGAACCAGTAAATAGTTTAAATGGGACACAAAAAGAAACAAATCTGTGAATATCTGTTCGATGTTTGGAAGTAAAAAGAAACTATCCATGTCATATGTATATCCACAAGATATAGATTGAAAGTTACCTTTAAGTTGGGTGAAGTATGGTTCCTGCATGTGCAGCTCGAAATCAACAGCATCATACATCTGAATAATAGAGATGACAAATAATGGGTCACTGAAACAACTAGAAAGACTGGTACTACTTGTCCATAGGAAAAGGGATAAAAAGGTAGTCATATTGCAGCAAATTGGGGGACATAACAATCCTTCTGGTCTACTAATTGACTTATATTGGTCAGCTGACAACTAACTGCTCCCAAGGCTGCAAGGATAGCACTGGAAACAGTTTATGGTGCTCATCTTGTCTGGTCATAAAGATTTGATGCTAAAAGAAACAAAGCAAAGTCTTTATAACATTGCAGAAATGCAATGATCACTCCTAGAAATTTGATGCAGCCAGCACGTCAGCTATGGTTTCTAATTATCAGTTTTCACCTCCAATTTTCAATCTTTGTTTAGTTAACTAGCACACCAGTAAATTTGGACAGATAAGTATTCATGGCTCATCTCCCTTTCAAGTAAATAGAGATAGAGCCACAACTGAAGCTGAAACGGAGCCAGACAAAGCGAAGAAGCATCACCTGCTTCAACTCAGCACCTTTCTCCAGCAGCATCGCCTCCCACTCCCTCTCCCTCTCCTCGGACCCTTCATCCTCGGCGACCACACCCTCCGCCACTGGCGACCTCGGCATCCGCCCCTCCTCTATGCACTGCACGAGGCTGGCCGCCAGCCTCTCGAAAAGGTCCCGATCGTCGAGGAGGCGGGCGCAGTAGGAGGGCGAGAGCCGGAAGGCGGGGTCATCAGAGGCGGCGGCGCGGGAGGCGAGGACGAAGCGTAGGAGCTCTGCGATGGCCGACGAGAGGGGGACCGCGCCGAGGCCCGGCGAGGGCGAGCGCGGCGGCGCGGCCGAGGAGGCGATGGAGAGGGCAGTCGTGGCCATTCCGGTTGGCTTTGGCCTGGTCTGCGCCGGCGAATGTGTGATGTGATCGCCGGCGAGAGGGGGATCGAAATCGTCTACATTTGAGGGCTAATGTAGACAATGAACAGTGAGGACCGTTGGATCAAAACCAGTGGTTCAGATTTTGTGTTACATGATAAGGAAACAGTACAATTGCATTAATATTGTATGGTAAGCAACAATAAAATACTACCTTCTGTTTTAAAACATTGACACCGTTAATTTTTAACATTTAATTTAATTATTCGTTTTATTTAAAAAAATTTGATCAAATGTGTAAAATTTTGTTATTATTTGATTTATCATTAGTGAAATTTAAATTATAACTAATAATTTTACATATTACAATTTTTTTAATAGGATAAATAGTTAAAATTGATATTAAAAATTAATAGTGTCAGTAATTTAAAATCAAAAGGAGTACGATACAGTGAACTTCATACTTATGTACCAATTTGTAAGTATTGCGGTTGCCTTTATACACCGATTGCTATATTAGTAGCAGGTGGCTAATCATCCTTTCACATTTTACTGTACTGACCACTTCTGTTCAACATCTACACTTCCTCTCTTTCTGCACATGCTCAAACGTTGGATTTGACATTAACGATTCAGATGAATAATGGCCCTTGATCATTGGTGATCAAGGTTGACAAAACTGGCCAAATCGAATCCTTTTTCGCGAAAACCGGTTAAACCGATTCGGTTCGGTTTGACCGATTGACCATTTTGTTTTCAAAATTTTTTGAATTTTGAAATTTTGATGGATTTTGAAAAAAAAAATATATGTAAAAAAAAATCGGTTGACCGTTTTTGTTCTCAAAATTTTTTGAATTTTGAAATTTTGATGGATTTTGAAAAAAAAAATGTATGTAAAAAAACTATGTGAAAAATGATGAATTTTGGTGGAATCCATTTTTAAAAATTCGAAGATTTAGGTGGCTAAAAAATCGATAAAGTAAATATGAAAAAAAAAATATAAGCTACCTTATCTCCTTCCTGGACTCCAGAACCACCCATTTGCACCCGTGAGCCTCTCCACTGCGTCGTCTGCGAGCTGTCGAAGTCCTTCTTTGCAGATCCACCGCCGTTCGTCGTTGCCACCGCTGGAACCGGTCGCCTAGAGCGACTAACCGGAACCCCGTGCCGCGCGCTCGACGCCTCAGTAAGTCGCCCCCTCAGAGAGGTTAGCCGGCCGGCACGGGCGGCTAGCCGGACGGCTTCGCTGGTTAGCCGGCGCGTGCGGCAAACCAGCCGATAGAAGCGGCAAGCCGTCCGGTTAGCCCAGCTAGCCGACAGCTCCATCCGATTTTCGGCCAGTGTGTGTGTTTGATCATTTAGGAGTGATTTAGTTCAAATTTTTCCATTTCTTTGAACCTTTTGAAAATGTATGCTTATTTTCATAGTTTTGTTCAATGTAGAAATGGCGGATCAATCGAAATCGGTGTGTGAACATGGAGAGAATTTGTACCTCAGATTCTGTTGCAAATATTGCAAGAGCTTGAAGAAAGGAAGTGGTGCTACACGATTCAAACAAAATTTGGAACATCGTGGTGGCAATGTGGTGGGTTGTCCTCATGTTTCCATGGAGGTGCGGGACTATTTCCATCGAGAGCTGGATAGGACTACCGAGCGAAGAAAGGATCGAGCTAGACAGGCTCTAAGACAACAGCAGGTTGCAGGTGAGGACAATGTGAATGAGAAGGATGCTGAGGAGCTGCAGGCTGCAATGAGGCTATCTAGAGAGGAGGAGAAATTCTGGCAGCGACAGCGTATGTATGGTAGTCAGTTCGAGCAATGTGTTGGTGGTTCCTCGGGTGCAGACGGTTCCTCTCAAAGTAGTGGCGGGTGTGAATTGTTTGGGATGATGAGAAGGTTAATGTCACAGAAGTCATGTGGCAAGGAACGGGTTCAAATTAAGACAAATACTGCTCCATGGACGGCAAATAGCAAGCTAGCAAAGTCAGCAATTAAAAAAGCATAGTCCAAATTCTTTCACACAGAAGGCATCGTTGGTTGAAAGGCGGATAATCCGTACTTCATTAGCACAATCAAAGAGACACAGAGATATGGTATACTACTTTCATTTGTTTCATTAAGTTTGCATTATGTTTTCACATATTTATCACATGTTTTATTATGTTTATAGGTGAGGGTATGTCTAGCCCAACTAGCAGGGAATAGATGAAACATACCTTGATCAAAACGAAGAAGGCATTAAAAAGCAATTCGAGAAATTTAAGGTAGACTAGCTGACGCACGATGTTACTATCATGTGTGACTCTTGGACTGGACCTACGGGGATGAGGTTGATAAATTTTATGATTTATTGTAATAGTGTCATATTTTTTCACAAGTCATATGATGTTACTAGGAATAGCCAGTCAGCAGAGTTTATATTTTAAGTATTTCTATAAGTTACTTGCATGTCATCATTCAATTTATTGGCATCACTGTCATATTAATCGATGGCATGTTCTTGTGCAGGAAATCAATAAAGTGAGCATTGATATATGTCCAGATCATATTGTGCAGATTATTACGGATAATGGTTCCAACTACAAAAAAGCGTGCAAGCACCTCAGGAACAAGTATAATCATATTGTCCAGCAACCGTGTGTGGCACATACAATCAACTTGATGCTAAAAGCCATTGGTGAGTTTCTAGAACATAAAGCAGTGATAAAATCTGCTCGCAAAATTTCTCGTTAGTTGTACAATCATAATCAGTTGCACTCCATGATGACGTATGCTATTAGTGGTGAGTTCGAGAATTACATGTAGGTTATCAATCGTCGGATGCATGATATTTGCAATGACACATTTGTGAATACAGGTAAAATATATTTACCAACATAAGTACTTATACATTTCAGCAATGATTCCTATATATCTAATTATTGTTATATGTGCAGCTGGAGTGTTGAACTCAAAGGCACACTATGTATACGGGTTGAATCCAAATATGTTGAATGATCTTCGGGACACATTTTCACGTATGGCTCTGAAGGAGGCGAAAATTTGGAGAAAAAAACAAGGTGCATTCGCTACTGACTTGGCCAGTAGGATGGCAGTGGATCAGAATACTTCACCTACTCAATGGTGTCAGATGTTTGGTGGTGACATACCAAATCTTTAGAAGCTTGCTTTGTGCCTAGTGTCGTAGTGCGCATTATCTACTAGATGCGAGCGTAATTGGAGTACATTCACATTGCTCCACACAAAAATGTGCAACAGACTATCTCATGCCAAATTGCATAAGTTAATATATGTCAATTACAATATCCAAATACAGATGCGCAATACTGGATTCACATATAAACCATCAAAAGCTGATCCATTTGATTGTCTCATGGAGCTGTCTTTGTATGATTATTCAAATCTAATTAGCGATTGGCTTAAACATGAAAGATCAAATGCGGATCCTTTTCTTGATGAAGAGGGCACGGAGAGTAACACTGCTTTGTCATCCCGTCTAATGACTAATGATGAAGCTAGTAGACAGTTGCTACAGTTGTCTCGTGCTTTAACAATATCTCAATGGGCAGAACAAAATATGGGTGACACTCACATAGGAAAAAGAAAGCATCAGAGTAAAAGAAAAAAAAGGTGCTAAAAAGAAAAAGAGTAAGAGCAAAGGTAAAGACAAAGACAAAGGTAAAGGTAGAGAAGTAGGCAACGACGACCTCACAAATTTTGGAGATGCCAGACGAAGCCCACCTTACAGGAGTTCAATGACAGCAACTCCCGGATAGATTTTGAAGACCCATCAGGCACTCTGGACGTGGTTTCTGACTCTCAGCCACCAGAAACTATTTATCATTTCACAGTTAACCATATCTTCACATCATATGACCAATTTTAACTCTTTTCTCTTACACTTTACTTTTTTTTAGATGAGATAGACTTTACCTATGCTACACAACGAATGAAGACTATGACGCTCCACAGTCACAGAGAAATACAATGATATCTCCTACAACCAAGATCTTGAGTACTACAATTATTCTATGAGTGATCGTAGTGCACAATCACTAACCACATGGGTATACTAATGGAAAAATCTAGAATTTTATCGCATGCTGCACTCACAATGGGAGACAACTGCCGCTTAGACGGGTCAAACATGGAATGAATTCAAAGCGGAGTGCTCGCCAGTAGAGGAATTCAAATCATGTCAAGTGATGATTACTACATGACGTATTATGATTGAAGTACAATCCTAAGGTAAAGTGTGGACTTTGTGTATGGACTTTATGTATTGACTATGGACTTTGTGAATTGACTTCTTGTGTATGAATTTTATTGGTATGGATATATTGTCTAATTGTGTGTTTTATTATCTATTGACGAAATGTATATTGTGTAAATATATTGCAAGAATTTAGAAAAAGTCATGCCAAATTTTTTTGAATTTTTTCTATTTTTTCCTTATTTTTCAACATTTTTTCGGTTTCCATTTTTTTTGCCGGTTTATCGCCAAAACTGGCTGATTTTTGTTTCTGCACTCGACGCCACAAATCGGCTGGTCCCTTTAACCGGCCGGTTTACCCGTCAAACCCGCTGGTTAGCCATTTTCGAACTGGTGAATGTTTGAAGTTTGAAAAATTGAATTTTAACCGGAAAACCGGCCGTTTTTTTGGTTTTCCAGTAAATCGTTAAACAGGCCTAGCCGGTTTCACTGGCTCCGACAATAGAAACATGGATTAATTTGATACATGCTATTATAATTTTGTGAAATTTAAAATATATCATTCGGACTCACGTGTCATTTATTTGCAGCGCTCCATCTATCATTGACGTATCAATGACATATTTTAAAGTTTGTAAAATTATAATAGCATGTATCAAATTAGCTTTAGAAACACTGTTAGTGATCCAAGGTCTGCGCCGGCGTGTGGGCGAACCACCTTAGATCCGTCTTCACCTCATGTTACACTCCTGGTAGGCGCCATGGCGTCCCTCCCTATGTTCGACGTGCAATGGCGGCTGCTGGCAGAATAGTAACTAATATTTGTGTATAAAAACAAATAATTTCATTTGATCTTCTCAATGTTATATGGCAACGAGATAAATCGTGGCAATAGCTAGAAAATGGCAATAAAACTTTTATATTGTAACAACTATCAAACCGTGGCCATAAATCTTATATATTCCAATTGCCACAACAACACACAATTCCAATAGACAAAACTTATTGTATGTATTTGTTAATAGTGGCCCAAAGCTATGAAAAAAGACTAATGCAACCATTTTAAATTAATAGTTAAAAGATATAAATTTGTAACTACAGGTCAAATTGGTTGCAATATTAGAGTTAATGTATTCTGCAAAATTATGAAACTTTGCAATGTAGGTGTTTCGTTGCTACATGACCGATTGACGTAAGTTGCCCTCATGCAGCATAAATAATAGAAACTTGCAAAAAAATTATCTTGTTCGTTCATTTTATATATTATTGTGATGTCTCATTGATCTCAGACTTTAGTTCTGAAATTTTTGTAAATTATTTAAAAGTTATTTTTGTTTGAATTTAATTCTGAAATTTCAGTACTTTAATTTTATCAGCAACCTGATAATTTTTTTTGTCTACCGGAATTTTTTTTCCTTGCATTGGTTGGTTCAACGTTGCACAAAGTCAACAATTAAAATACGGACGGAGCAGATACTTTTGACTTCGCATTGTTTCAGTTGGCGCCTAGCTTGGTCAGGCGATATGATCTGCCGGCAGTGCTGTGCTGGCAAATTCTTGTGTGCGTCGTCTGACGGACCTCTTAATATGATATCAGGACGTCTGCAATCAGTCGTCTTCCTTGGGCTAAGCTAATTTGATCAAACAAACTTCGTTAGGAGGAGAAATCCTCAGTGCAAACAAACAACTCGGCATAACATAAACTAATTTGATCAGTCTGACCCAGTGGTCTGAAGTGCTGCGCTGGAGGATCCCGAGTACCGTGTAGCCGTACATGTGGATTTGCACTTTTCACGCAAAATACCCTCAAGGACATAGATAGAAAGATGAAGTTAACCGGACAAGTAGTGGTAATTTTTTTGTCTCGCAGCTCCTATGTGGCTATAGTATATGAGAAAAATGTCGGCCTCCATCCAAGAAACTATTAAATTGCTACATGAGCACCCTGCACCTGTACTCTGCCCTTTCTGAGATCTTTGAAACGGATTTAGGCATTTATACATACAGGACTGGTAACGAGCAGGGAAAAAAAGAGCAAATTCATTATTTACCATCAAAAAATTTTCTTTTCTTTTATTCGCACTGAAATTTTACTCTTTCCCTATTTGTCATCATATTTAATTTTCTTTCCAATTTCTATCATCACCGTTAGTTCATCCATTAAAGATAACGGAGTTCTTTTTTTTACAAGTTACCAATCATGTTTTACATCGTTCATAACAGCATACTGTAGCTTGTGGGCACGTCTTGAGATGTTTAAGTGAAAATTTGTCGTTCGGCGAAACCAGGCCAACTAAAAGTACAAATTTGCATTTGCAATATTGAACCTACTTTTTGTTTGTTTCGGACGATTGACCTTGTCTGTAACAAAAGAAAACTAAAACATATAGAAAATTTCAGCACTAATTGAATATATTTTAAACTTAATTTTAGTAAAAATTTGAATGCTTTTACAATAATTTGAATATGGTTTAAATTTTTTTAAATTTTGACATCAATTTCCCTATAATCTAAATATTTTGACATCACAAATTTTATTTTTCAAGACTCACATTGCAGATAATATCATGTATCAAAGCACACAAAGAAATTGATAACTACTATATCCAGTAAACTTAGGTCAATGCCACAATTATCTTAAAAAAAGTATTTCTGTGATGTTTAATGGTTGAACTAACAGTATGGTAGAAAGGGGAGGGAAAATTAAATCTTATTTTGATGGTAAATAAGAGAAGAGTAAAATTTCAGTGGCGAATAAGAGAACAGAAAATTTTCTGATAGTAAATAAGAAATTTGCTAAAAAAAACTAGTACTTTCTCTGTCTCAAAACAAGTGACGTTTTGATTTTTTAAATCATCGTTTGACCATTTGTCTTATTAAATTTTTTTTTTAAAATTAAAAAATGAAGAAGTCAAGGTTAAAGTATTTTTGATAATAATCATTTCAGAATAAAATAAATAATTTTTTTACAAATTTTTTAAATAAAATAAAGTTATAAAAAGATGTTTAAAAATATAAAACCATATTTATTTTGATACGGATGGAGTACGTCGAGAGGATAGTTTGAGGTCCGGAGGTCCGGAGCCAGTTAAATTGTGAAATTAATGGTTCGAAGGCCGAGAGTCGCCATGGTGCGTAGTAGTAGTTATTTCACGCTGTGGTACGTACAGTACAATGAGTCTGAGACAGGCATGCATCCCGGGTGCCCAATCAGTGGCGTTAGCTCTGCCACGTATATAAAATTCATTTTTTAGTTTATGTTTGCGAATTAAATCTGTTGTCATAACATCAACAATTTCACAGTATAGAAAAATATGCAGCATATCATTATCACCCTACGAATCAAGGGAATGTCACATTTTCCCTACGGTTCCATACCGCACTCTAAGGAAATTTTATTTCCATAGGTTGTTATCTTTTAAATGTCAGTAGAGGAAATTAAAAACAGTACGAGAACATGTGAATTTAGTGCACGGCGTAGTCAGTGTACTGCAGGTCATCCTCGTGGAAGCGACGTTGCATGTCATTGCCGGCATACCGTAATGATGAAATTAAAGCACAGCTGCCGTTGGATTTGAGCGCACGGCAGCACACTGATGAACTTCCGAGACTGCAGCTAAAATTAAAATAATACTAAGTACTGCTACCTCCGTTTTAAAATATAAATATTTCTAGTTTTAAATAACATCAAATTTTTTTAACTTCTATTAATAATATTTAGAAGATTATAAAATTTCTAAAGTAAAAAAAAATATTTTTTATAAAAATTTATTTTATGATGAATTCAAAAAATATATTTTTTATATGATAAAATATTGTTAATTATACATTATTAATAGTCAAAGTGATAAAGTTTGACTTTGATTAAATTTAGAAATATTTATATTTTAGAACGGAGGAAGCATCTCCGTTCTTTAATTGTTCATTGTTAATTTTTAACATCAACTTTGACCATTCTTTTTATTCAAAAAACTAATTCAAATATGTAAAATTATAAAGTGTGATTCAAATAACTTTAATAACAAAGTAAATTATAATGAAATATATGATATTCATCAAACTTTTTTGAATAAGATGAATAGTTAAAGTTAATATTAAAAATTAATGACAACAACAATTAAATAACAAATGGAGTACCTCGTTGGTGCTTGGATCGTCCCTGGGGAGTGCTGGCTAAAATAGTTGTCATAGCAATATGTTGCAACTTTTATTCATTATGGAAGGCAAGAGAGAATACAGAAGGACGTGGGGAGGCATAATAAGACAGGATGTGGTGCAATGTGGTTGCAGAGAAATAGAAGTAATGACATTTAGTATGTTGCGTCTGTATAGATATAGGAGTTGAGCTAAGTATATAGAGATAACACTACCACAAAACCGGGGAACAACAGGACAGATCACCATCGTCATCAAGTGTTGACACGATCATCTTAGTAATTAATTAAATTCGCCTGGCGAGGAAGGAGAATCCGGCGGGGAAGAGACGGAAGATGCCGCCGATGAGCCTGGCGAGCGGTCCCCGGAGGTAGGAGACGAGGACGCCCACGTCCTTGAGGTCGGCGTTGCACTTGACCAGCGGCGTGTCCACCACGAGCTTGCACCCGCCGATGAGCGACGCCAGGGCGTTCGTCATGTTCGCCTCGATCGTGAACGACCCGTTGATGCCGGTCGTCGCGCCGGCCACCAGCTTGCCCATGCACCGCAGCTCCACGTCCGCGTCTGCAAGCACGCGCGTGCGCGGTAGTGGCAACTTGATTCAATGATCGTGGCATCGTGCTATACGACCCTAGCAGCCGCAGGTGTCCGTGTGCTTACCCGGGAACGCGGGGGAGGTGGCGGTGTCGATCAGGCTGCCGGTGGTGCAGGGCACGACGCCGGTGATGACCAGCCGGCCGATCGTCTTTCTCAGCTTCCCGAGCTTGCTCGCTTCCGCCGAGCCGAGCACCAGCGCCGCCGTGACCACGGCGGCCGCGAGAAGAACGACGGCCTGGGATCGCATTTGTCGGGGGCTTTCGGGGGCGCTGCTGGGTTTAAAGAAGGGATGACTTCTTGTTTGTTTAAGGAGGGCTGGACTTCTATTTATAGACTCAAGAATCGGAAAGTGGAATAATTGTTAGCCACACCTTCATTAGTAAACTTGCGCTAAGCAGCAGTCTAAGAAACTTCGTGAGGATAAATGTTTAGTGCAACCACACAAACAAACTGAGTACAATGATCCAAACACAGAATTTGATCGGTCTGACTCTGACCCCGATCTGAAGGTGACTTTCAATACACCAAGCCACATACGCAACTTCGTAGAAACCCCTCCCGAGTTCCCGTGTAGCCGTGTGGACTCGCACTTAAACTACCCTCAAGGACGTAGAAAGATGAATTAAGTTAACCGGCCGGATGAGTACCGTATCTGCCCTTGGTTTGTGAGATCATCAAAACCGCTTCCCGCAACAAAATCAGTGACGAGACGGTTCCGACGCTGCCTCCATCTAGAGCTCTTAGTGGCATTTTGATTCACACGTAGTACTAGTATGTTGTATATTTATAAAACAAGATTAATTATACGCATGCATGCTTGTACTGTACATTGAGTCTGAGACAAGTATACATCGAGATGCGATTCATCCCTAGGGACGTCGTACCCTGCAATTTGGCCCTCCATTGTGTTAAATATCACCCTGAATATCACTCACGTGGCCATGCATACATATACACTCCTATAGCCATCAGCGACTAAGGAATATATATATATATATATATATATATATATACAGAGAGAACGGCTTTTGTTGAATCCCATCGCAATCGGCTGTAAATTCCGCAGAAAGTCGATCATCAGCGGATTGCGCACCGATATTTAAAGTTCTGTGCGTTTGGATTTGCACACCATTATTCAATGGCGCCAGCCGGACTACGGCATTTCTTATTACCCAGGGAATAGAGAGGCACCAGATCGATGGACGCCGTCGAAAATAACTAAACCTTCCTGGTTTCCTTCTTTTTTTTTTCTCCATTTTAAATATTCTCCATTCAATCTTACTCTCTCTGTCTCAAAATAAGTGATGTTTTTGACTTTTCAAAATCGATATTTGATCATTTGTCTTATTAAAAAAATTATGAAAATATAATAATAAATAAATTAAACTTAAAGTACTTCTAATAATAAATCATCTCACAATAAAATAAATATTTTTTAATAAATTTTTGAATAAGACAAATGATTAAAAAGAGATGTTTGAAAAATCTAAAATGACACTTATTTTGAAACGAAGGGTTAGTCGGCAGTCACCTTGCCAGTGGCTCATGAGCCATGAAGGGACAATGGACCTTGCTTCACATATAGCATGTTGTATATTTAGGAAACAAGATTAGTTATATGCATGCATACATGCTTGTACTGTACATTGAGTCTGAGACAAGTATATATTGAGATGCGATTCATTCCTGGGGACGCCGTACCCCGCACTTTGGCCCTCTTCAAAAAAAAAAAAAAAATCACCCACGTGGCCATGCATACACGAATAGCCATCAGCGACTAACGAATAATATATATAGAGATAAGAGATAACGACTTTTGTTGAATCCCATCGCAATCGGCTGTTAATCCCGCAGAAATTCGATCATCAGCTGACAGCGCACCATTATTTAAAGTTCTTTGCGTGTGGATTTGCACACCATTTATTCGATGGATGGCGCCGGAGTGCAGCATTTCTTATTACCCAGGGAACAGGACCCCGTCGCAAACTAAACCTGCTGCCCGGTTTCGTTCTTTTGTTTTTCTCCATCCTAATTCCCCATTCAATCTTAGGCGGCAGTCACCTTGCTAGTGGGTCACCAGTTCATCGCCTTCCATTCCATGGCTCCCATGTGCACCTGAGTGTCAATTGTAGGAACGCAGCAATCATTGGTTAAAAACACTGCTTGAAAACCACATGCCTTGGTCAATGCAACATTATGTGGCACCATGCTACTCCTTTCATACTCATAATTTAATTCAAGTCGTTTTGGACAACGACACGATCTTTAAAATATAATTTTGACCTTAATTTTTTCTAAAAATATTTGTCAAAAGTGATGTATGTATACTTTTATGAAAGTAATTTTTAAGCCAAATCTAGTCATATGATTTTCATATTTCTAAACTTAACAATTTAAAAAATATTTGTAATTTATATATTTCTAATATTTGACCAAAGCAAAGTCCAAAATGATTTGAATTACGAGTATGTAGGGAGTATTTTATATACTATACTACAGTACTCTAAGATAAGGGTGTAACAGCCCAAATCTTGATGAGCAATAAAATGAAAAAGTGTCCTACAATTGCAAGTTAAATCAATCAATATATTTGAATCAGCACTTCCTGGGTGCAGATGCTTGAGCCCAAAACTGTTTCCTTTTCCTCTTTCTCGCGTTCTAAGCATGGGGGCCTGTGTCCTGCTCTCGAATGTGGAGCTCAATCTGCATCGCGGGAGGCCATCCTCACCGAGGCCCGATGCTGAACAAGGTTTTTCACGCGACTCAGCGCGGGCAACTTAGGCCTAGGGGGTGTAAATTAGTGCACCTAAAGTTAATCTCAAAAACTCTTTAGTTAAAAAATATGAACTAAGTTTTCAAGATTTTCATCACTTTTAAAAATTAGTTCACTTTTTAAACTAAAGAGCTTTGGAGGGTAATCTAATTGTGATTAAATTTCACCCCTATTTAGCCCCCCCCCCCCTTGTGTATGGCTTTGGACTAACAAAACTGACTTTAATTTGGAGGGTAAACTAATACAATTGGATATGATGTAGTTCTCTCATTCATTTGGATTAGGTACCCTTTTATTTTTGAAGCCAATGACCTGTAGTTATCTTTCGCTTCTTTCTCTTTGTGTTGGCATTTACTGTACCTCTGTTTGTTTTTTGCCCACTATCCTCTGACTCATTATCTTTATCATTTGTACGCTTCTTTTTCATCTAGATTAATGTGATCAGAGATGTCACAAGAAAGTTTCCTCATGCTCTGAGATGAGTCAATGCAATGAGGACCCTATGCAAAGGTGAATCTACCAATAGGGCAAGGTAGGGTACACGCTGCATCTAATATCCCTAGCGACTCCATCCTGCCCTTCCTCTGGAGCTCTAGCACGTACTATGTGTTTGGCTCGGGGTCAAAATAGGATGGGATAGGCCTGCCGGATGAGGTGGTGGGGCAGCCACGCGGCATGGAAAGGCACATGCAGATTTGAGCGTGGGCGCAGATGCTGCTGTCTGTCAGCCATGACCGATGGTCTGCAATGTCGAAGCCTACCGAAGAAAGAAGGCATCCGAGGATGAATTGGCCAATTCGCCAATGGGTCCAGCTGGAATCAGCCATTGTTCTCAACGAAACTCATAACTCATCAAGCTCAACTTTCTTTTGACATTTTTTTCTATATGCTAGACCATTATTCTGCCTAGAATTGAGACTCTACTTAGGCCTTCATGTGTCTTTTTAAAGAATATTATTCAACATTTTCAAACACAACTTGATAATTTCTCAACACAAATTCAACATTTTGAAGAATCTAAAAATGATATATAAAAAATTTTGAATTCATAAAATTATCCTAGTTTCAATAGACTATACACAAATAATAATTACTTCAACTTTTTACATGCTTATGTATTTCCGTTTTGTTGTTTGTTCAAATTTATGATATAGTTTGGCCCTATCTATTTTTTTCTAGATCCACCATACCTTATGAATTTATCTGATGGAGCCTCCGACTCGACAGCTAGCTTTCAGAGTAGGGTCTAGTGTTGCAGTTACTAGTAGTATTATTAATAATAGTTAATTTTTAAACTTTACAAATCTTTCATGGCTTAGGGATGCTCCACAGGCAAGTCAGGTTCATCACTGTGTTGTTGAGTTTTGGCAATAAATCTTGTTGTTCAACTGGACATTGAGGCGGGAAGTTGTATGCATGTTAGATGGACCATATAGGGTAAGGTGAAAAGAGAACTCTAGGGACAAGTTATAAAGACACTAGAATACACCACGATCAAGAATCCGAACATGAAGAATACATAGACAACCATGAGATGTAAAACACCACTACCAGCGGCAGTAGCGCCATTGCCATCTTCACCTTGCCTAGTAACAATACCAGCATGGAAGAGCAAAGCCCATAGGAGCGTGATGAGCTCGCCGCCCCGGGTGGTGGCCTCCAAGTGCCCATTCAGGCTTTCCAATGGCGCGACGTACAGGATCATCTCTGACCAAAAGCCTCCCAGCAACTTCCATGCCATCTCGTCGCCTTCAGACCTTAAGGCGAAGAATTATCAAAATTAATGAATCCGAATTATCAACCATGAAAACATGGAGAATTCATTTCCTTAAAGATAAAGGCCAAAAACTCTGAAAATAAAGACAAGTCTGATGATATCGCAAAAGTTCCATGAAGAGGACCCACTAGAGAGGGCCCACACCAAAAATTGGTGCGAACGTACTCTAAAGCATCGGCCAACCCAGTCTGAATGAGTTTTTAGCCGCGCCACCACGTGTTGGCTCTCCTGTGCTTCCCAAGACAGGATCCCTCATTACCCTTTAGACACATACACACTTCACTTGGAATTCACTCTATACTCACTTCGTTCTCCAATCTTAGCGGAGTTAGGCAACAGTAGCCTCTCCTCTAGTCCCGAAGTCTTAGTGAGTTACGGGTTTGACTCTCATATCTTTTCCTTGTTGTAAGACTTTGTTCATTAATAAAAATATATTTGTGTACTTAATTTCTCTTGGCGCATGTCCCTTTATACTTATCGTGATATTGTTCTTGTTCGATTTATTTGACCATATGAATGATATGTGTCCCATACTTGGCTTAATTTAAAGTTATTTTCGATGCCATAAAAACCAGAGAACCTAACATGCACATCTCGAACTCTACAATGGGAACAAAAAATACTGAAGACTCACTCAAAGGCCCATTCAAGCCGATGACATGAAGGACCCATTTAAGGCGAGGAACGAAATGGTTAAATTACTAATGCCCATGAGTAATCCTCGTGGTTAATGTGTAGTTAATTAAGAGTGTCAAATGAGCATTATGGATATGAATGACTACTATGGCTCGTAAATGACAGTACTTGTAACCCTAGGCACTTGTGAAAGATTTTGTGAACCGCGCAGACCCTAATCAGGGTTTGCTTGTATTTACAGATAACACGATTACATGCTTGGAGTACACGATGATCCATAATTCTCGAGATCCTAAAGACTCGGCCACTACACACACACGCACTAGTCTGCAACGTGATTCAGTTCAGTTGCCGTTGTAGTGCTGCCGAAGGACGTGGTCATCATGGTTCTGCTTCAACGGCCACTTCTCTGGATAATTCTCTTCTTCTAACATTCCCCCTCAATCTCAACATGGATATCTCAAGTTGAGATTGTAGCATATTGACTCAAATGGCAACCTGGGCAGTGGCTTAGTGAAAATGTCAGCTACCTGATCCTTGGACGAAATGAATTGAACTTGCAAGGCTTTCCTTGCCACTTGTTCTCGAACAAAATGAAAGTCTACCTCAACATGCTTTGTACGTCCATGGAACACAGGATTTGCTGTAAGATAAGTTGCCCCAAGGTTATCACACCACAGAATAGGTGACTCATTCAAAAATATTCCAAGTTCTTTCAGCAGAGATTGTACCCAAACCAATTCGGCTGTAACATTAGCAATAGCCTTATACTCTGCTTCAGTTAAGGACCGTGAGACAGTGGGCTGCTTCCTTGAACTCCATGATATCAGGTTTGATCCTAGGAACACGGCAAAACCACTTGTGGATCTTCTGTCATCAACACATCCAGCCCAATCAGCATCAGAGAAGGCACTAAGACTGGAGACTGATGTTTTCTGAATTCTCAGACCTTGATCAGCAGTCCCTTTTGCATATCGAAGAATTCTCTTCACTGCAGACCAATGTACTTCAGTTGGACTCTGTATAAACTGACAGACTTTATTCACAGCAAAAGATAGATCTGGTCTAGTAATGGTAAGGTATTGCAAACCTCCTACAATACTTCTGTACTGAAAAACTGCATTGCCTGTCAGAAGTGCCCCTTGATTCTTGGATAATTTCTCATTGGTAGCCATAGGTGTCGAGATTGACTTGCAGTGGAGCATATTTGCTCTTTGAAGTAAATCATGAACATACCTCTGTTGAGTGAGTGACATTCCCCCTTGTTCATGGTTTACCTCAATGCCAAGGAAATACTTGAGACTACCTAGGTCCTTCACTGCAAATTCGGTTGATAGTTGGGAGATAAGCTTATCAGTTGCACTAGCTGAAGAGCTGGCTATAATGATATCATCAACATAGATCAACATGTACATAACAAGAGAGCCATGATGGAGGATGAATAGAGAACAGTCTGCCTTTGATGACACAAAACCCAGTGAAAACAGTTTGGTTGTCAATTTGGAATGCCAAGCTCTAGGAGCTTGTTTTAAACCATAAAGAGCCTTCTGCAAATGACAGACATAATCTGAAGGAACATCTGGATCTTGAAATCCAGGAGGTTGTCTCATGAAGATCTGCTCTACTAAATCTCCATGCAAGAAGGCATTTTGAATATCAATCTGTCTTAGTGTCCATCCTTTACTGACTGCTAGAGATAAAATTATTCTGACAGTGGTAGGCTTGACAACAGGACTGTATGTATCATTATAGTCCACTCCAAACCTTTGCCTGAAGCCTTTAGCAACTAAGCGTGCTTTATATATGTCCATTGTGCCATCTACTTTTCTCTTTTAACTTGAACACCCATTTACAATCAATCACATTCATTCCCTTCTGTACAGGAACCAACTTCCATGTGTTGTTTCTGAGTAAGGCAGAATACTCTTCTTGCATTGCTAGTTTCCATTCTGGATGCTGCAACGCAACAATATGAGATACTGGTTCAGATGGTGGTGCTTGCAAGACCTTAGTGACAGAGTATGTCACTGTACCATCTATGAACTCTTTGGGCTTCACTATATTGTTTTTGAGCCTTGTTTGCATGGGATGACAGGGTTGTACTGATGGAGCAGAATCTTCAGAGAATTCTGCAACTTCTGAATCAACTGCACCTGCTTCATCCACAGAAACTGCTGCTGCAAGATCTTGATGCTCAGTAGGATGAGAAGTATCTACAGACAAAGGAGAAATATAGCTAGACTGATCTGGAACAGGGGGGGTTAGTCCATCATTAGTAGAACAATCATATGTTGCAGCAGTATTGCCTGTTGTACTGGCTGTTGTCGGGTTTTTGTCAGTTAAAAACTCTTCAGTGTAATAGGTCGTGTGAGCAGATGCTGGTAAAGCTGTGGGTTGTCTAGAGTTTGGTACTAGGTCTGAGGTTGGTGTGGGAGATGAAGCAAAGGGGAAATTATATTCATCAAAGATTACATCTCTAGAAATATATACTCTGCCTGATTGGCGATCAAGACACTTGTACCCTTTATGGTGTGGACTGTAGCCAATGAAAACACACTGCTTGGTTCTATATTCTAATTTGGTACTGTTGTATGGTCTGAGGTTTGGATAACATGCAGAACCAAAGACTTTAAGCAGTGTATAATCAGGAACAGTCCCAAGAAGACGAGTGATGGGTGCAGTATTATTGAGAGTAGGACTAGGCATTCGGTTTATTAAAAAACAAGCAGAGTAAAATGCATCATCCCAGAACCAGCAGTGTGAGCCCAGTTTCAACAATATGCCTGTGTTTTCTTTCAACTAGACCATTCTGTTGATGTGTGAGTGGACAAGAGATGTGATGAGTGATTCCTGTTTTCTTAAAGTAGTTGTGTAATCTCTGATATTCCCCACCCCAATCAGATTGAACAATTTTGATTTTCTTTTCAAGTAGAAGCTCAACATTTTTCTGAAATTGAAGGAACACAGGTTCAACTTCAGATTTATGTTTGAGAAAGTATAACCAAGTGAACCTGCTATAATCATCAACAAAACTGACATAATATTTGAACCCATTTATTGAAGTTCTAGCAGGCCCCCATACATCTGTATGGATCAATTCAAGAGACGAGGTAGATACATGAACAGCAGGTTTATAAGACAGCTGATGACTTTTCCTAACTGACATGCATTACAAATAAAATGATCATTATTATGGGCAGCAACTGAGCCACTACTTGCTAGAACTCTATGGACGACAGACAGAGATGGATGACCAAGCCGACGATGCCACAACTCTTGACTGTTTTTGGTTGTCAGAAAAGCATGTGTTGATTTATTTGGGACGGAGTATAGGCCATCTCTACATCTT
>BCLG01000083.1:30634-60779 GCA_001602295.1 Zoysia matrella
GAGAAGTCGTCAGGCCAATCAGTTGACCAAGAACCTCCTCAGTGACCGAAGTATTGATGGCTGTTAACACCATCTGATCCTGATGGTACCATGTACTATATGCAGGATTTACAGAGGTGCGAGGTGGGATACCTTCTCCTTGCGCCGGCGCTGTGACGGTGAGTGCCGGTCGGGTGATCGTGCCATCTATGTAGCCGATTAGTCGATAGCTCCTGAGTGGGAGGATCTGTGCACTCCACAACAGGAAGTTGCTCTGTGTGAGCTTGATGGTGATCGCATTGTTTGGAAGGATCACTAGCGGCGAGCTTGTGGTGGTGCTTGGGCTTGCAGTGTCACTTGCACTGGCACCTGAACTGGACATGGCGAATGTGCGGAAGCGAGGTGATCTAGGCTCTGACTGCCATGAAAGATTTTGTGAACCGCGCAGACCCTAATCAGGGTTCGCTTGTATTTATAGATAACACGATTACATGCTTGGAGTACACGATGATCCATAATTCTCGAGATCCTAAAGACTCGGCCACTACACACACACGCACTAGTCTGCAACGTGATTCAGTTCAGTTGCCGTTGTAGTGCTGCCGAAGGACGTGGTCATCGTGGTTCTGCTTCAACGGCCACTTCTCTGGATAATTCTCTTCTTCTAACAACTTGAACAATAAAAGGGACCTAGCAGTGAGAGACACAGGGCTCATTCTGATCCTCCTAAGTGGAACATACCCACAACACCTCTCAGGAGGATTGGCCATTCGCCACCATACTAATAGACACAATACTGATGTAGGGCTGTTATTCTAATTGAGGTCCGAACCAGTGTAAATCACTTGTCTCCCACTTGATTGATGTTCATCCAAGCAGAGCGTTCATCGAGCCAAATATTGAACGTGATCATAGATCGAGCGTCCGCAGAGGCATGCTAGGTAGGGACGCATTGCTGAAGATTCATCAAGGTTTCAAGCAAATCTTCAATGCATACGCGTGTTCATCTTTTTTTTGAGACGCCATCACTAATATCAAGGTCACCCTCGGGAATTCAAGAATCGTCAGACGTTCAATCATCCAATGAAAATCCCTTCGGGTAGTCGAGTAAAGGTCTTCCCACCAAGAACCAACATCATTTGTGCCACTAGAGCCATAAGCCTCATTGGCTAACCAAGCATCCGAAGGTTATATGACCATGAAACGCCATCACGTATGGCATAGGTGTGCATCATCAGGCCAAAACCACCCAGATTGATTGGAGTCAGAAGCACCATCGAATAACAAAGCACCCAAAGGCTATGTGACCACCCAAATGCCATCCTATGTAGCATGGATATGTGTCATCAGGCCATCAGGAGTTGAAGGCATCAGAGGCTCACTACGGCTACCGAACTGCATTTGTTTGAGTGTTCTATCGATAGGGAAGTTTTTCGTCATTCATGCATTGCAACTTAATATGTGTGCTCACCACA
This sequence comes from Zoysia matrella, assembly GCA_001602295.1. Lineage (NCBI taxonomy): Eukaryota > Viridiplantae > Streptophyta > Magnoliopsida > Poales > Poaceae > Zoysia > Zoysia matrella. The sequence continues at coordinate 32,089 of BCLG01000083.1, forward strand.
CAATTTTAGATTTAATCAGACTCATTGATCCGGGAATGATCATTGAGATTTTAAGACTGATAAAGGGGTAAGATATATCAGATCCGAGCGTTAATTTGGAAATGGATGGTAGTGATTTAAAATTATTTAAGTGGGATGTTTGTTTTAATCTTGGCCACCAATTGATGATCGGATGATTGTGGTGCCGTCGGCGTCAGCGGAGGTCGGAGACGAGGGAATTGGTGGCGCCATGCTGATGCTTGCTGGAGAAGGGAAAACACATTACATGGCATAAACATGACGGGAACAACCTTGGGGGAGAAAGGAGATCATGCCGGACTCACCTGGGCAATTGTCGGCATCGAATTTTGACCCACGACAGTGTACAATGACGGGGCAGACTCCAGCAGGGTGGCGCTTGGCATGGGTGTGTGGCGATGGCAAGTACCACCTGAAACTGCCGGGAATCGAAGAGGGAATCACCGGAGAGCTTCTGAGGCTGAGAGGAGAGGGAGAAGTGCGCTGGAGGCGGGGAATCACGGCGGAGTTGACCTGCAGGGCAAGAAATGGGGAAAAAGTAGAAATGTTGGGGTTTACTGAAATTGGAGACATGGATTGTAGTGGCCGGCCATCTATAGCCGGAGAAGGGAGCACGCCGTTGAGGATGAGGCTGACAACACTCCAGTGCTGGAGATAAGGTTGCATTCACGGTGATCGAGCAGCAGACACGGCGGCCCAGGGTGGAGTTGGCAGGGTGCCGGCGCTGTGCATGCAGAACACATTGCGGACAGGCAAGCATGATAGTGTGGAGGAGCGGCACGCGGCAGCGCTTGCGTGAGTTGCGGGGTCAGGAATGGTGGCAGCTTTGGGATGTGTGGTCATGAGTAGTAACTGCAGCGCTGCACAGTGGTAACGGGACTCGTTGTAGCATTACTGCAGTAGGGTTCACAAAACCGCTTAAAACCGATCGGTTTTTGTGGTTTTTAGTGAAATCGGTTCGGATCAGTTTTACAAACCGGTCGGTTTTTGTTTTAAAACTTTAAAAAAATTTAAAAAATTAAAAAAATTTGGAATACCGAAAACCGGTGGGCTTCAAATTTTGAAATCTGTTACTGTGACAAACTGATGAAACCGCTCGGTTTACTGTAGCAAACCATTCAAATTTTGAAATTTTGATTTAAAGCGGTTTTAACTGATTTTTTCGGTTTTCGTTAAACCGGTCTCGACTGGTTTTAGCGATTTAAACGAAATATTAAACCCTGTACAGCAGTCAAGAAGGTGGCGAGGTAGATAGCTGTCAGGGAAGGTGACGGTGCTGCACATGAGAGAGAGAGGGGGGGGGGGGGGCACAGTGTTGGGCTGGTGTGGAAATGAGCTAAGAGAGAGAAGGGAGCTGGGCCGGCCAAGGCGTTTTGTGAATTTTTGGACTTGAATAAGCTGATTTGAAATTTAAATAAGATTCAAATGAATTTAGCAAATAAAATCCAAATAAATAAAAGAAAGAAAGAAGGTCAAACACTTGCTCAGACTCACATTTAATATTTTGATATTTTTAAATTTGGACGATCTAATTTAAATGAGACTTTGTATTTTGAAAGAGAAAGAAGAGAGAGAAAAATGTTGAGCCGAAATTTGGGATTTCAGTGATGATCACTTTTCACAAATCATAAATATGAAGATATCAAATCAATAATGTGGACACATATTAGAGAACATGGTGTTGGAATGACCTACTTATAGACTCTACTGAGATGTTACTTGTTGTGCGATCAGCCGTTGTCCTATATGACATACCTTCAGAATCCTTAGACTTGAGATTATCTTTGACTCCTGAATGTGTAGGGGTTACCAAACGCTACATTATAACAGGCCGGATTGTTCGACAAGCCGTCTTGGGTTGGGGCTTTTCAACCCACCGGAGTATCCGGCACTGTGCCGGATTGTCCGGTGAGCCCTCTCAGGTTCCTGGAATTACACGACGGACACTCTGGTATTATACCGGAGACTCTGGTCACATGAGTATTTGACACTTTACCAGACACTCCGGTGGTGTCGATTTTGGAAAGTTTTAGCAAATTCATTCCAATTTCTTTTCAAACTTGAGGGATCCGCTGCCCTACGGGATAAGACCATCTCACCTCTATAAAACAGAGGCCATGGCTGGTTGAGGGGCATCCCAATAGAATCTATCATTTGGCTTTACATTTTCGTTCTTTTCTAAACCCTAATCCCCTTACTCGATTCTCATGCTGTTATTCCTTCATCTCTGCGACAACAAAAGATGATCAGGCTGGCCTGACCGAGCCCGTATCACCCCTAAGACGATCCTCCTCCGACGGGGTCCCTCTCGAGGCGGGGTTGTTTAGGTGCTGTCCAAACCCGATGTCGAAGAGACGTCGGCGTTCTCGCATACGGAAGTGCGAGCGGCGTGTTGGCCCGGACCTGAATTCAGCGTCAACACACTTTTTGGCGACTCCGCTGGGGAATGAGTGATTTCGGTTGCACAAACTGAATCGTCGTTCTCCACCATGAACTCCAATATCTCCACGGCGAATATCGTCATGCCATACTTGGAGTAGTTGCTCGAGGAGGCACGCAAGGCATTCCTAGAGCGTCAGAAGGCTTCCGAGGAGGCGCGCAAGGCGCGAGAAGAGCGGGAGCTGCAGAGTACTTGGCATGTTTCAAGAAGGATCACCTAGGCGCCATCTCTCAAGTGAAGGAACCCATTCTTACTATTGTCGTCGACGATGCGGCCATGGGTGTTGCCAATGTGAGAACATCTTCGCACCCTCTCGTTACTTTTGAAGACCTTTCATATTACTTTGCCGATTTAAAAAATGTCTTGACTAATGATATGCAATGCATGATTCATGAAAATATGTCCAAGTCATCTAAGAATGCTAGTATTGCATCATCTTCTCATGTTGCACATGTAGGCGCCCCTACTAGTACAACGGCGTCCACTACGTCTAGCATAGAACAACCCCGTATGGCATGCTGTTGAACTCCTTTAGTGGGCAAACTAGTTTTTCATCTTATGTGCAAACTAATACTTTGGTAGTGTCTCCCGCTAGCATAGAACCAATCACTAGCATCCTCAATCCGGCCACGAGCCGATTGAACAAATTGGCTAGTTTTGTTCCTCCTTACCGTACCGTTGCATATAGCATGCCACCTATTCCACCAAGTGGTACAGGTATCCCTCATGGCCCTGTCCCCAATGGATTATTTACTGCCATGAAAACGAGTGTACACCCCCATCATTGAAAACTTTCACTAGGCCACCCATTGCCAACATAAAGGAGTGTATGGCTCATATTAAGGATGACATAAACAAACAATTTTGTGAGATGCTACGAGTAGACCTCAAGGGAAGGGATCGGATTTATCAAAAACCGTACCCCGCATACTTTGATTCGGTCCCATATACCGTTGGATGGCGTCTTTCTGACTTCGTGAAATTCAATGGCGAAGATAGCAAAACTACTAGAGAACACGTTAGCCAATACGTAGCGTAACTAGGAGAAGCGGGTTTTAGTGAGGCTTTGAAAGTACCATTGTTTTCTTTATCACTAACCGAAATCGCTTTTTCTTGGTTTTCATCATTGTCTCCAGGCTCCATATACACACGAGAGTCTTTAGAGTGCAAGTTTCATGACAACTTTTATTCCGAGGACAATGAATTAAAGTTGTCACATTTGACATCGGTTCGGCAAGGGAAGGATGAACCCGCCGTTGACATCTTCGGTGGTTTAGAGATGTTAAGAACCGATGCTTTAATTTGACAATTTCTGAAAATGATTTAGCCGACCTAGCTTTTAGTGGTTTGGATCGCATCTTAGGGAGAAGTTGGAGGGGTACGATTTTCTTACACTCACTCACCTCCAACAAAGAGCTTCGGCTCAAGAAAGCTGAAGCAAAGAAATAAAACATGATTACAAGACCGCCACACTGTGCACGTCATGAAATATGATTCGGATAGCTCGATGATGATTCCAATGACATTCTACCTGCCGAGTTTGTTTGGCCCTCTAAGACCAAATCGTTTGCTTGTGATTCGCTCAAACCGGTTCATAAGAATCGGAAAGACGATATGAAATACACCTTTGATGTAGCTAAATGCGAGAAAATATTTGATGAGTTGCACAAAGGTGGATACATTAAAATTGCGTATACTTTGCCTCCAACGGATGAGCTTAAGCGTAGGGCATATTGTAAATGGCATAACTCTTATTCTCATGCTACTAACGATTGCAATGTTTTCCGTCGATAGATTCAATCGGCTCTTAATGAGGGACGACTGAGTCTTAAAGAGATGCGGATCGATAAGCACTTCTTCCCCGTCAACACTCTAGAGCTCAATCTCAAGGTGTTGGTTCAGTCTCATCAAGCTGATACAACCAAGGGGAAGAACGTGGTCATCGGGGAGGAGATGCCTATTTCTCCGAGTGAGAAGGGGGCCTCTAGGAAGGTGGTTCTCGAGAAGTTCTCCGATGGTCAAGAGTCTCTCAAAGTCACCATCCAAGGCTCTAGACCCAGGGGCAAGATCAACAACCCAAGATGATAAAGCCGAAGAATTTGGAGCTGGGCAAGTGGAAGATAAACCGAGGCAAGGCCACGGAATGAAAGATGGGGCCCAAAAGTGCGTTCGACCGTCTCATGGCTAAGTACAAAAACCAAAATACCGATTTGAACAATCGGTCTATGAAGCAGCTAAGATCACCACCAAAGGGAGGCAGCCCACCTAGGAAGGAGATGAGGCAAACCACGGATGTTCATGGGCCTTCTCCTCTTCCTCAACATGGATTCGGAGTGCCACCTCCATGACACACCGGATTTTGTAAACACAAAACCCGATGGCATCTACATGTATGTCAGGATCAGTTTCATCATATATGTAGGACAATTAAGTGATAATCAGTTCTATATCGGTAAACAAGCAATAAATACCAGAGTTTTGAAGAGCAGCGGGAGGAGAAAACTTTTGGACACACTGCAGGCAATCGACTGGCGGCAACGCGACCTTTTATACTTCATCTTCAATTTACTGGTTGATTTTACTTCTTTGATCTTCTTGTCACTGAGCAGCATTCATGGGCAACAAAACAACAAAAGCAACACATGTGAGTACATAAAGTACTCAGCAAGTATAGGAAGAGATGACATGAGGGTCATAAGCAAGAAAGACTATACAGGGTTAATGCACTACTGCCATCTAAAAACTGTTGTTACTAAGCATCCTATTTCCTAAGTTTGAACTTCCAACCAAAAATCAAAGAGACTTCATCGGATTCCATCCGACTGCCAAACACACCAGGGCACCAACACCTGGCTACCAACTAATCAGGTCCCACCCGACTACCAAGAAAAGATTAACCAAATCCAACCAACCCATACGGTGGAACTAATCCTGAAACAATCCAGGCCGCTCTTGACCGTGAGTACAGCTGTCATGACAGTTTTACTTCTCGAGAGTTTGCACACTTTTCACTATAAGTCGTGATTTCATCCCCTGTTGCCAGGTGGACTAAAAACCTTCTTTATGCCAGTATCCGTCGATACATTACACACTTCCTTTGGTGTGTGGCCAGAAGATCACTACAAAGCCTTTACAAAGTGTCACTTAGCCAACATACACCTGCTAAGGTTTCACCGCCACGGCATCTATAGAGTCTATTTTACCTCCGCCGCAGAAGCCCCCCTCTTGCGCCACTACACCGCCACATGGTGCACACCAAACTAAGCTCAACCAATTAGTCGGCTTGGGCTTAGCATTTAAGCTTTGTGGCCGCGCTATAAAGCCAGGTTACATGGTTCACGAATCGGTCCTTAGAATCTAGAGCAAGAACTTGCACATACCACAAACACCGAATAATATCCAAGAGCAGCATACCATACCATCCATCCTGCTCAGATTCTCTATACACTAAGTCATTACCATTTTAATTAACATAAAGATGATTAAGTTACATATATACCATTAACCAATTTTAGTAGTTCAAGTTTTACCCAAAGCCCAACTAAGACAGCAAAGCTAAGCATATAAAATAAACTACCACTACACCCAACCACGAGCCAGCTTTAAGGAATTATGAGGAATATTCTAGTAAATCCAACATATGATTCCAGTTGAAGACTAGCATGCATTACCTAAATTCCTATGTCATCCTAAATAGGAGCAATGTGATCATGGACACTTGCCTAAAAATATTGCTTAGTTATCTTCAAGTTTCGCTTCATAGGCTCTCTTGATTCCGACTTGTATTCTTTTCTTCACACAATCACCGACAAACAAACAATCGAACAAACAACTAAAGATCATGTGCAATATTGGAGAGTCATTTTGGAATGCTATCAAGGTTTGAAGAACTCACTAAGGATTAATTTACAGCAAGGAACTTCAAGGCATAGGATAATAACAAGCGGTGAACGGCGGTAACACGTCTGTCTGTCCACAAACAACACTGCAAAAACATGTGCGTTCTCAATTATTGGCTACACAATTCAAGGAAATCTTTGAATACAAATGTGCCTAATTATGTGGAACATGATAAATACATGATGTTTTGGACAAGATTTAATCTGAGAAGGAGATCAACGAGTGGGATAGAGATTTGGTCCTGCAGCGGCAGTTGAAGAACAAATCATGTTCCTAGAGAAACCGAAGTGAATCTTGGTGAATCCTTCAGTGATGATGAAGAGGACTCTCTGGCACACAACATAGTACGGGAGTTTCTTCAAGATAATGGTTGAAATTGAGAGAAACAATAAACGAATTACCGATTCGTGTGCTGAACCTGTCCGGAACAGAGAGCAGTAGTGATTGCGATGGAGATCCCAGAAGCTACAGATCTCCATTGGCCTTGAATTTTGGATATGTCGTATAGGACTTCAACGCGCACATCCTGCAAAAATTTCGTCGAATTTGGTTGGACGGATCACCGGGAACGTGGACGGGAATTGGAGGATCTGTGTCTGCTCGAGAGTAGTCCACGAGTTGAGGAAGTGAGGGGTTGGGTAGGACGTGGAGAGGATAGGAAAGGGTGGAAATAGTTGGAGATGGTGGGGAAGTTGAAGGGGAAGAGGTTATTTGGGAGCTTAAGCGACATTTCTTTGGTTTTTGAGTGGATAGCATATAAAAAAGGGTGGAAAACTCTTCACATCCCGAAATGAGAAATTTCGAGGTGTGACACTCCATGATTCCATCCTATGTCTTGCCCGCTATTCCCGGTGAGACATCCATACATGGGGCCATGGATATCGGTACCACCGGTGCCTGTTCCACCGATGCCATACCTGTCATTTCATCCGGGGTGGAACGGATCGAGAGGATGTCTTCACAAGGCTCTTTGATCCTATTACAGATCGGACGGAGTCTCGACCGATCAAGAATCAAGGAGGGGGCTCCACCACCGCGTCTAAGCAGGAGTGGCGCCCAAAGCAAGATAATGAACCTGCCCCTTCTACTTTTGTTCATCAAGAGAGCGCATCCGAAGGTGTCGCGAAAATCGGTACAACCGATGTCAAAATCGAGGGAGTCTTCACGGGACCGATCATTTGGATGGGCCGGTCGAAAAGGCCTCCCATGATCATGAAGCTAGCAGCAGCAAGAGCTTCTCCAAGTAAACACAACCGAGGTGATGTCCACCTGGCTTGACCCACACTCAAAAGAGGAAGCTCCAATGGCCGCGCCTCCGAAAGATCCGAGAGGAGGAGGCAGAAAAGAAGAGGGATGAGGTCTTCAACGAGATCAAACCGATGGTCTCTCAAGGTAAGCAGTAGAGAGTTAAGGAGCTCGAAGCTCCCACTCCACCGGTGACAGAGGAAGCGGTGGCTACTCCGAAGGCTTTCTGGCTGGCCGACGCCCAAGGAAGACGTTGACATGTCCGAGTTCAACGACGACGACCTCTTGGACAATGAGCCTACACCGCCTCGAGAAGGTATGGACATCAACACCATTTGTTTATCTCTTTCTGATTATTCGCTCGTAGAGGAAGAAAATGTTATGGCACAATTTGACTTTGGGCCAAAGAGCGCCATCTTTGAAAAGCCCAAGAAATCGGAGAACCATTTGAAACCCCTCTATGTGAGAGGTCATAATGGATCACCGATTTCTCGCATGCTTGTAGATGGCGGTGCTATTGTTAACCTAATACCATATTCTTTGTTTAAGAAGCTAGGTAAGACCGATGACGAGGTCATCCGGACCAACATTACTTTGAACAGCGTGGGAAGAGGAGACCCTATCAAGGCTAAAAAGGTCGCTTCTATGGAGCTCACCTTTGGGAGCAAGACCATGGCTACCGCTTTTTTTTGGTTGCCGATGTACGTGGTAGTTATAGCTTGATCTTAGGGCGTGATTGGATTCATGCCAATAGATGTGTTCCTTCTATATTGCATCAATTCTTGATACAATGGGTTGATGATGATGTAGAGCTTGTTCATGCGGATGCATCGGCTTGTGTTGCTATGGCCGAATCATCTTCTTTGTCACATGACACCGTCAAGTGCTTGACCGGCTTAGACTTGACGGATTATAGTTTTCTTAGTGTGACTAGAGATAGTTTTGTACCGTCAATGTAAAGCCGATGAAAAATCGGCTCAACCATATAATATGATTTAATGGAGTCAAATATTGATTGGTTGCAAAAGAGAGTGTAACACTATTGGTACAATACGAACGATATGTGCGAAGCTATAGAGGAGATAGAGGACATAGATAAGTTAGGACAAGGATTCACATCGGTCGATCCTCTTAAGAAGGTGAACTTTGGAAGCAATGATAATTCTAGGCCAACTTTTATAAACCAAAATCTGAAATCCGATTACAAGGAAAAATTGATTGGTTTGTTAAAAGAATATGTGGAGTGTTTTGCATGGTCTTATAATGAAATGTTCGGGTTGAGCCGTGAGTTAGTTGAGCTTCGGATTCCAATAAAATCTGGTTTTAGACCTTTTAAGCAACCGATGAGGAGGTTTAACCCGAATATACATGATCGGATTAAAGAGAAAATTAATCGGTTACTTGATGCGAAATTTATAAGACCTTGTAGGTATGCGTAGTGGATATCTAACAGCGTGCCGGTTGAAAAGAAGGACACTGGTAAGATTAGAGTTTGCATTGATTTCAAAAATTTGAATACAGCCACTCCTAAAGATGAGTATCCTATGCCCATAGCCGATATGTTGATTAATGATGTTTTCAGCAATAGAGTTATTAGTTTATTTGATGGTGATGCGTGATATAATCAAATCTTTATGGCCGAAGTAGATATGTCTAAAACTGCTTTTAAGTGTCCCGGTTTTGTAAGATTGTTTGAGTGGGTTATCATGACTTTTGGGTTAAAGAATGCGGGTGCCATATATCGAAGAGTCATAAACTTTATCTTTTATGATTTGCTTAGTGTCATTATAGAGATTTACATAGATGTTGTGATGATCAAATCGGTCGCTTTAATTTTCACTTAGCTGATTTACAACTCGCTTTGGACCGGATGCGCCGTTTCAGTTTAAAAATAAACCCACTCAAGTGTGCTTTTGGTGTATCCTAAGAAGATAGAAGTAATTAGGAATGTGTACGCGCCTACATGTAAAAAAGAGTTGCAAAGCTTCTTAGAAAAAGTAAATTACTTGAGACGATTCATATCCAACTTGTCGAGAAAGATTAATGCATTTACTCTTATTCTTTGACTAAAGAATGAAGCTAAATTCATTTGAAGGGCAAAACAGCAAGAAGCAATTTGAGAAGATCAAGAGTATTTGTCTTCGCCGCTGGTCCTTAGGGCACCCAAGGGCAGAGTCCCAATTTCGGCGTCAACAACTTTAGTACTTCACAGATCCTCCTTTGTTCTATCGATAACCCGAAAGTACAATGTTTGTACAAGGAAGCTGTACAGAACTTGTTAGACAATAGCGCCCAACTCACTGTATCCTTCTCCTCATTCAAGGAGACTATCCATCAGTGTTTCTAACTCCATCCACTCTTGTAATTCACACTCTCCAAAAAGCCCTCTGAAAGGCAAATTGATTCTACCCCCCTGTAAAACTTTTCTAACCACTAATAACTGTTGATGGCAAATCTTAAATAGACTTTCAAACCTGATTTTTAATGGGCAACTCCCTAACCAGACATCAAGCCAAAATCTAGCTTTCTCACCATTGCCTACTACGTATCATACAACCAGTAGGCACACCTCTTTGATCTCATGTAACACTCCAAATTTGTGACACGTGTTGTGGACAACTATTAAAAAAAACCTCCTTCCTGCATATATTTTTTCTTTAATAACTCACTGCATGAATCCTCATCTCCCTGTTCTAATTTAATAATCCATTTAGATAATAGGAAATCACTCGTTACCTTAGTGTTGGTGAACCCCAGACCCCCAAAACTCTTTGGTTTGGCCATCCCAGACATCCCATTTTACCATATGATAATTTTTTTTTGTTCCACTCTCCCAGTAAAATTTAGCCCTAGCCGAATCTAACTTATGATGAACTATATTAGGTAAAAGATACATCCCCATTGAGTAATTCAGTACTGCACTTAAGCAACTCTCAATCAAAATAGATTTCCCACCTGAACATAGGAATCTCCCTTGCCAGCAGGTATCCATTTTTCTACCCTCTCAATCACATACCGAAAATCCTTTGCGAACAACTATTTGTTGCTCACAGGGATACCTAGATATTTCATCGGTAGGGATCCCTCCTTGCGGTTTAGCATTTGAGTTAGCACTCTTCGTTCTTCATCAGTTCCTACTATCACTATCACTTCACTCTTATGATAATTAATTTTTAGACCTGACATATTTTCAACACAATATAGCAGAAATTTGGTATTGATAACGCTTTCAGTGTCCAACTCTAGAAAAATAACATCCGTTTATTGCAGGTGCATTAGCCCTCCTGGGATCAGCTCTGGAATTATCCCTCGAATGTGTCCAGCTGCTTTAGCTTTCTTTAAGATCTCACCCAATGCATCTGCTACTAGGTTGAAAAGCAATCCCATGTTCCCCACTAATATTCATTCCCACTCTACCTTCCAAAAATACAAGATCAGATATAAACGCTGTTTGTGATTTGTCAATAACCTAATCAGCCACACCTTTGTCAGTCTCATAGCAAGGACTTTAGTAAACCACTTATAATCAACTCCAGTCGGTCGATATTGTTTAATCCTCTTTTAATTTGGGAATCAAAGAGATCATTCTGTAATTCAATCGACTCATATTCATTTCCCCTCTAAAAGGCAAAGAAAATATTTCTAGAATGGGATGTTTTATTTGTTCCCAGAATTCTTCCGTCCGGACCAGGTGCTGTATTGGTTTTCATATCTTTGAGAACACTTTTGATCTCTTCTTCCGTGAAAAGCATAAACAAACTTTCTGCTTCTTCATTTGACAGGTAACCTTGCTCTGCCCATATATTATCATCAAGCCGGCACAATCCCCTCTCTTCACTGCCAAACAACTCCTTATAGTATTTCTCAATGTGAATCCTAAGTCTCCTTATAGTATCTAATCTGTTCACATTTAAAATTATGAAAAGAAGGAACAACCTGCAGAAATAACTTATCCATTAAAGCTTCACTTTGATGCTGACATAACGTCCCATTTCCAACTGTTTAACGTTCCCCTGCTTGGATCAGTGCAGCAACAACTATCCAAGCTTGTTACTTGGGCTCAGTGCAAAATAAATTAGGCAACTGTGTTTTTCAGTGCCAACTGTGATTTTACCTCTATTTTTTAGGTCTGTGAGTTTGCCCTCACTTTTTCAAAATGAAACCAAACTGTACGCCTACTCTACCAGAATGACAGAAATACTCTTGCAAATGAAGAATCACTCAAATGATACATGGACTACAAATTGACTTCCAAATTCTATGCATGCCCAAACGAGTATTTGTATCGGATCTTACCTAACAACAGTGAAAGTAATTTTTTTAAGCTTGACCAACTGATGACAATAAGGTTAGTCCATGCAGGCCTACAAAATGACGTCGCCGTGCTCACAATGCTAGCTAGGGTGGAATCAGCAGCAGAACGCATCAGTATCATGGGTTCCTCCTCAGCATCAAGAGCCAGCGCCTCGGTCCAGTGGACTTCCCCTACTCCCTGAGTGGGTCACTCCTGGGCTCACCATCCGCCAGGGATGCAAATCCCATGATGTTACATCCTGCGACATTCGGTCACTGGCGCATGGGCCTGGTCCCACGTGTCAGTGATGGTGACCGATCTCAGGGGATCCAGCTCGATCCACCACCTGCAAGTGCCTCCACCTCCTTCTGCAGCAGAAACAATACAAACGGTAGAGTCACTGCCTTTACCACTTCTAACTCCAAATTCAAATCATTTGCAACAAAGCTCTAGCCTTTTCCGTATGTGTGCTGTAGAGCCAGCATTTCATGGCCCACCTGATGCTGGCCGCCTCCACTGTAACAAAGTGTCTTTCACAATGGATATGATTTTCAATTGGTGGGGTGGTTTGGCTTTCCTGCCTCTCTCCTAGGGCATCCGTACATCCAGTGCCAAGCATCGAGATCGCCACTTCCTGTGAAATTTAATTTATTTCTATAAAATTCCTATGCGATTCCTATAAAGTTCCTGAGTTCCGATCGGGGCCTAAGCATCGAGACCGCCACCTCCTCTACCATAGATCGAGCACCAATTTGATTGGTTAATCTTTTGCATCCCATCTCAGCTACTTATTTATCTTCATTTTGAAAGTTTGGTTGGATTTTAGGGCTGTGGATTCACTTCGTCAACTTTTTGTGCATCATTTTGATGTGTCATTGATTATGGTGTTTACGTTTTTTTGTTCTTTGAGTATTTAGTTGTATCCCTTAACTATGAAACCCCTTCTGTAGGAGATATGACTTACTTCAATGAAACAATAACTCGGGATTATTTTTTTAGAAAAAAGTCTATGAGAAAAAGGAACGGGTTACATTTTAAAGTCCTTATCCAGTTTTTGGCTTTAAGATTATATTTTTAAACAATAGCCATGTATATGATGGAAAGTGAATTCACCTAGGTTATCTAAAGGGCAAAGAGGTCACATATTTTAAAGAGCCAAAATTGCAAGATTTGTAGTTCATCATAACTTATTTTAGTTTGTTTTCTATCACTTTTTCATTGTTTACTTTGTATTCTTTTTATTACAAATTTAAATACTTTTATTCTTAATCAGTTTATCTTGTCAGTGGTGGCATGCCGGTCTTCTTGGTAAAAAGCAAAGATTGGTGACACTTGATTCTAGTTATCTGGGACCTTATCAGTGACCATTGCATATGATGCTAAAAATCTGTTGTGACAATTTTCTTTTTCTATTTGAAAGTGATGCATTGTAATTAAGGCTAGCAGTACAATTTGATGCAATTGAGTTAGCATACGGGATTTATCAAATTTTTTGTGTTTCAAAAGAAATGAGCAAAAAACGTTTGATTGATACATATGCATCTGAAGGAAGGAGCATATATCTGCACCGACTAACAAATTTAAAAGAGTAAAATGGACCAGCGGCCCTCGAACTAGTTGGGTGGTCTCATCTGGGTTCTTAAATTTTGATTTTGCATTTTTGGCACCCTAAACTATTGTCACCGTCTCATCTTAGGTCCCTAAACTTATTTCTAGCACCCTAAAAATGTTGCCTCGGTCTCATCTGGAACCCTAAACTCTTATTTTCATTTATGGCTCTTTAATATATTTTAAAAAAACTTCCCTTCATGTTATTCAAAAACTTGTTCAAATGTGTAAAATTATAAATTATTTTTTAGTAACTTCAATGGTAAAGCAAATTATAATAAATATATAGGATATTTTTATTTCTACTTCCCTAAATATATTTAAAGTCATTTTTCCATTCATCTTCTTTCAAAAATTAGTTCAAATATGTAAAATTATAAGTCATTTAAAGTACTTTTCATAAAAAAGTAAATTATAACAAAATATATGATATTTATCATATTTTTTAAATAATAAAAATAATCATAAAATTCTTGATTTCTCAGACATTTATATTCAGTACATGCATTGACTGAGCTAGAGTCTTAGCAGGGCTGCAAAAGATATTTCAGCTACATTTCACTCTCTAAATTAATCATAAAATCCTCGATTTCCTTAACATTTATATAAGAGCTAGTTAGTACATCTATGGACCGAGCTAGAGTCTTGGCAAGGCAACAAAAGACACTCCAGCTACATTGCACTCTAGAGGATTTTATGATCATTTTTATTATTTGAAAATATGATAAATATCATATATTTTTTATATTTTACTTTATCATTAAAAGTACTTAAACTGACTTATAATTTTACATTTGAACTAATTTTTGAAATAATATGAATGGAAAAAATGACTTTAAATATATTTAGGGATGTAGAAATAAAAATATCATATATTTTATTATAATTTGCTTTATCATTGAAGTTACTAAAAAATAACTTATAAGTTTACACATTTGAACAATTTTTGAATAACATGAATGGGATAAAATACTTTTTAAATGTATTAAGGAGCCAGAAATGCAAAATAAGAGTTTATGGACCCAGATGAGACGGGGGCAATAATTTAGGTGCCAAAAATAAGTTTAGGGACCCAGACGAGACGGGGGCAATAGTTTAGGGTGCCAAAAATAAAAGAAATGAAATGAAACTGCTAACACTAGCAAGTTGTTTCATGAGAATACAACCATGTACTATTGTAACAAACTATAAAAGCAACGTCCCATATTGACATTTGTTTTATAAATTTTGTCCACTAGACATTCTCATTGTTGCACCGTAGCTTTGTAGCATGTAACACTTTTTTACTTATATCATCTCTTACAAAACAAAAGACTGCATCATCACAGAGAAGATTGTATATGCAATATTTATTTTAGTTGTTGAATGAATGGGACTTTTAGACAATGTAAACCAATAAAACATCATCTCATGTGTCAACCGATGAAATAAATATTCCAGCATGTCATTCTCATGAGGATATCGAGTTTAATACGGTGGGTTTAAAGTCCAAATTCCAATCCGTACATCAATTTTAGTCAGCAGTTTAGATCATTGTACTATGATGATATCCTCAAAACTTGACTTATTATCGGTATTTTTTTCTGATGTTATCTGGTTTTCTCATATTATATGTGTGAGTTCAATAATATTGATTAAACCCAATCTACATTGCTAGTGACAGCAGGTGATGGCTTTAAATACTCATTTCTGAAGTCTCCATTCAATAGTACACCACAGCCGGCCAATTATTTCTTCACTTTAGTATTCTTCCCCTTTTTTCTCTTTCTTTATTATTTGGTTGATACAGATGCTCCCTTCATATTAGCAAAAGCACCTAAAACACTATGCCTTATGTATTAATTGGTCCTATGGAACGTACAACCATATAGGAGCTGACTAATTTTGCCAAGAGTATGTACAACATATTGTTGTGATGTCACATCACATTTCAGCACATTATGGTCTTACTAGCCTCACTTCCGGGGCTCTGTGCCTCTACTTATTTAAAGGGCATAAAACATAATACATCTCAATTCAGTCCACATAGTAAATAGCAGCACAGGAGCAAAAACATCTGTGAGACATGGCAAAGCGGAATTATTGTATTACCACCCTTGTGGTCAGTCTCATGTTGGCACATGCCACAGGCGCAACAAGGGCCACTCCCTTTGGCAGTGAAGGTGCTGCCTCTGGCACAGTTGGCAGTGAGCTTATCGGCAGCACAGGTCTCGATCACACTTCTGGCTTTGACGTTAATGCTGGGGCTGGAGGGAGTGCCGATGGTGGTGCCCGTGGCATTGTTGGTGGTGTTGGCGGTGGTGCCGGTGGCACCGCTGGCATTGGCGGTCAAGGTGCTGCCTCTGGCGCAGTTGGCAGTGGGTTTAGCGACCACGCTGATCTCAGTCACACCTTTGGCCTTCATGTTCATGCTGCGGGGGAAGGCGCTGCCAATGGTGGTGCCCGTGGCATTGATGGCGGTGTTGTCGTTGGTGCCCGTGGCAGCGCCGGCACTGGCAGTGGATTTTGAGGGGCTGCCGGTGGGAGCGCCAGTGCTACTAGCACCAGGCTGGATGGCTAGAAGCGCTATGTTGGAGCTCCTAAAGTGAAGTGTCTTGATGTACACTGTCCCATATGTGGTAAAATGTACTACTATGAAATAAGGTCACAATACCAAAATAAATAGGGGTGTAAATAGGTGCACCAAAAGTTAACCTCAGAACCTTTTTAGTTCAAAAAATGAACTAATTAAGTTTTCTTGTTCATTTGTTTTTGAACTAAAGAGGTTTGGAGGCTAAGCTAATGGTGACCAGTTTTCACACCTAAAAAATAAGGAGATTGAGCAATCTACATGTGTACCAGCTGCTAGTGCCATATGTTGTGTTTAATTAAATATGTTTGTTGCCACATGCATTTGCACTTGATGCATGTTTTGTTTCATGTGCTCTAACTTTCAGTCAAGTATATATAGATCGCATCTATTCTCACGATGTCAATACAGGCCACAATATCTTGCCAGCATCGTGCGGCGGCTTCACCTGGGAAAACCGTGGCTGGTGGTAACATCCTTTGGTTCTTTTCATACGGATAAGACGGATGAGCACAATATGGAGGCAGAGGAAGAGGATACCTATAAACAAATTCATAATAATACAATTATACAAAGAAAATTCACTGTGGTCATTCATAGACACTAAACCATGCAAAAGTCATGTTTGAGTAGTGTTGGTTGCTTTAGCTTATTTTGTTTTTATTTCTATTTTGTTCTTTAATGTGTAATCCTTTTATTCTAAATAAATATTCCAGTCAGTCAGGGCATGCCCTTCCTGTTTGTTCAAAAACTAAATGATTTCGAATCTGAACCGGATGGACCACTGGTCCACAGGAATGGTGGTTAGAGATCATCCTGTGATCAGTGTTTTGATTTTTAAATACTGAGGTCCACTTGGCTAGCATATGAAAGTGCCTGATAAATACTAGTAAACGCTTAACTCCCTGATACTAGTACAGGATAGTTTACTAGTCCAGCTTTGCGTATTGATTCAATTCACTAGGTTCTGATGGCATTTACCAGTTTTCTGGCACAATCAAACGTATTGTCGTACGGCGTATATATGAAAGTGCTTATTACCTCGTTACTTTACCACTTCCAACTCCAAACTCAAATCGTTTGCAACAAAGCTCTATCTTTTTACATATGTGTGCTGCAGAGCCAGCGTTGCATAGCCCACCAGAGGCTGCCCGCCACCACTGTGTATGTGTTAGGATTAATCCAGGCACTGTAACAAAGTGTCTTTCATGATTGATATGATTTTCAATTGGTGGTGGCTGCGTTGGCTTTCCTGCCTCTCTTCCTAGGGCATCCATGCATCCGGTGCCAATCATTGAGATCGCCACAACCTATGATATTCCTGAGATTCCTGTAAAATTCCTGAGTTTGGATAGTGGCCAAAGCGTTGAGACTGTCACCTCCTCTGCCTTAGATCTAGCACCAATTAGGTTTGTTAATCTTTTGCGTCCCATCTCAGCTCTTTATTTATCTTCATTTTGAGAGTTTTGTTGGATTTTAGGGCTGTCGATTCACTTCGATCCACTTTTGGTGCATCATTTTGATGTGTCATTGATTATGGTGTTTACATTTTTGTTTTTGTGGGTACTTAGCTGTATCTCTTAACTACGAAACCCTTTCTGAAGGAGATATGACCTACTTCAATGAAACAATAACTCTGGGTTACCTTTAAAAGTCCTTGACCAGTTTTAGCTTTAAGATTATATGCTTAAACAATAGCCGTGTACATGATGGAAAGTGAATTCACCAAGGTTATCTAAAGGGCAAGGAGGGCACATATTTTAAAGAGCCAAAACTTGCATGATTTGTAGTTCACCATAACTTCTTTTAATTTCTTTTCTATAATTTTTCATTGTTTACTTTGTATTCATTTTATAGATTTAAATACTGTTATTCTTAATTACTTTATCTTGTCGGTGGTGGCATGCCGGTCTTCTTGGTAAAAAAAAAACAAAGATTGGCAACACTTGTGTTGGTGAAGCGAAATGAATACAAAAATAAACTTGATAGCTGGAACCATATATTCGATAATCATATGATTTACAATATACAGAATTCAAACAGACGACTTTATCTTCTTCTGACTTCTGCATCAATACTTAAAAGAGATATCTGACTTTGAGAGATTCCATAGTCGGCTGATTCTCGGGGCCATGCATGGCTCGACCGGTTAATTACATCTACAGAGTGAGTCTGCAGAACACCTCCGATTAGGCTGCACACAATGGTCATTTTTTCATGTATAATGTTGCTCGTCCTCCATATACAATACATGTACTGCTGAACTCAATTAGAATAGTGACATCAATACGTTGGATGCAAATAGAATTCATTAATGAAGTGGTTGACTTTCGCGTCGTTAGTGCCCAGTCATCTGTACGTCAGTCTTCATCTACTTGGCGTTGTATGTTGCCTTCGCCTCGTCAGTACCCGGCAGTGTGTCCGATCCCGTTGCACAAGATGTGTTGATGGAATGGTAACTCACCTCAGTGTCGCTTAATTGCTTGGTCGATGCTTGCTGTGACCGCATGTGATCAAGCTCTTTGGACACATGGTCCCTACATATCCTCAGACATGGGACACATGTGAGTTGATTATCCATTCTCCACACTAACAGGCAGACCACTAATGCTCATACATTGTGAGACACACATCTTCTTCTGTTCACCACACCAACAGGTAGACGGCTAATGTTCATACACGTGAGACACCCATCTTCCTCTGTTCACCACACCAATAGGTAGACCGTTGATACTCATACATGTGAGACACCCGTCTTCCTCTGTTCCCTACACCAACTGGCAGACCGCTGATGCTCATTCCTCTGTTCACTATGCCAACAGGTAGACCGTTGATGCTCATACATATGAGACACCCGTCTTCCTCTATTCACCATGCTAATAGGCATATTGCCAATGCTCATACTATCTTTCTCTGTCCTCTACACCAACAGGCAGACCGCTGATGCTCATATATGTGAGACACCCGTCTTCCTCTATTCACCATCATAACAGGAGATCGTCGATGCTCATACATGTGAGACACCAGTCTTTCTTTGTTCACCACCACAATAGGTAGATCATCGATGCTCATACATGTGAGACACCCATCTTTTTCTGTTTCGGCCTATTGAGATACTCTGGCAATGATCTACTTGGTGTGTTGTAGTACTTGGTGAGATGCTTCGAGTTGACCGGATCATGGTGATGAGAGCGATCCTCCATAGATGGCGTGGCTGGCAGCATCACTACGGCATATGCATGGGCGTGGCCTGCAGCAGCATCATGGCAGCTTGTGCATGCCCTGCGGCAGCTTGCCGGCGGCGTGGTGGGTGTTTCCGGCATGCTGTGCCAGCAGCTAGCGGCCTACTTTCTGCGTGTCCCCCCAGCGACATCTTTGAGCGTGACTGGCAGCAAGGCAGAGGGGTGGTATATGCATGCTTGTGGCATGAACCCAGCTGCCTGATGGCCGGGTATCTGCGCCCCTCTCTGCCGAGGCCTCCCATTGTTTATATAGGCAAGGCCGTTGGGGCTCTTGCGTGCATGTTCATTGTGATAGGAACGTACGGTGCATGCAGCTGATACGATCTCCACGTGACTTCAGCGGGCACGCGGTGAGTTTGTTGATGCAGGCTTGGGTTTCTTCTCATGTCAACTGGTTTGTTTTGCAGCTGTAGCAGGGAGTTCGAGATTTGATGCGCGCGGAGGTTCATCCCTTTTGAGTTTGTTTTATCTGACCGCAGAAAGTTCTTCCCGATTTCTCTGCATGCAGCTGGCACCTTACTGTTGGCCTGCAAGAGATAACCAGAAGCCATTTTGCTGACCGTCGCGTGCTCGGTTGTATTATGGCACCGGCTCTCCGGAAGGATAAACATAAGCACTTCTCTTTGTTATGTATAGATCTTGGCCTCCAGCATAACCAATTTGTACGACATTGTACGCAGGCCAAGCATCACAACAGCCGGAGGTATACATATAGCATGGCCCAGTTGCCGGAGCTTAATCATAATCTCACACTGATGCATTTTAATCTCTCTACTAAGTTGATACCATGCAGACCTAGCAAATGAACCGTTAATACTGACTCATCATGCATTACGTGTCAGTTATCTTGACAAGTATAACATTGTATTAATTATGTGCAAAGCGAAAACATGTATGTGCACTTTATATCTCGCCTGGGTACATCATGCATTGCCTCCAGGTAACTACTGTATAATCAATACAATAATATTCATTGCCAGAGCAAAGTAGAAACTCTCGACATTTTGTCTTGTGCCGTTGTGTCGTGTTGTAAGGTTTCATGACTTTTGAAGTCCCCTTAAAAGATATGAATTAATTTTGATGATTAAAAGAACACAGATAATTATGATTGTGTGTAGGTACCACCCCGCATTTTCTTCGCGGCCTTACTCGATGGATGACAAGGATGATCCTAAGATGAGGAGTTCTGGGCTTTGGTGGACCAAAGCTAAGGAGTAGCTAGAGAGTTAATAGGATTGCCGCTACTACTAACGGGGTCAAGTCATTCGTTCTCGTGTCATAAAATGTTAAAAGGTTTAAATGCTCTTAGATAGAAGAGTCACCAAACAGTTCGGTGAGGTCACCATACATTCTAGTGAGCCAGAAGATGCAAAGTCCAGATAGAGGTGGTCTCTGGAGTCAAAGTGGAGAAGATACCGGACAGTTCGGTGGGCCAATGACCGGTGAGTCTAGTGAGCCCGAAGACGAACTGCAGAAGAGGTGTCTCCGAAAGTCCAGAAGTGAGAGTAATCGGATAGTCCGGTGAAAGTATAGTCCCGTGCCATATGGAATGGATTTCAAAAAGGGTGTTACCCTGGTCCGGTGAGAGAATGAGTCACAAAACAGTCCAGTGGTGCGCCGGATAGTCTGGTGGGAGGAGTCACCGGACAGATCGTTGACTGGCAAAAAGCAGTCAACTTTATGACATCACGTTACAACGGTTGTTTCTGGGCTTGGAGCCTACTTAAACTATGGAGGGAGATGTTTTGCAGTATGTCTGAAGTCTGAATTGCTAGAGCAAACTTGTGAGACGCCAAGAAACACCAAGAAAAGAGCACAACACAAGATTAGAGATATTTAGTGCTAGTAGGAGAGTGAATAGGAGCATTCATACACTTCTAGAGCTTGTAGGGCTTTGACAGTAGTGATATTTGCCTAATTACTCTTGGTTTGGTAGTCTAGACTGGCTAGGAGTCGGTGTTCGAGCTTTCGAGTAGATTGTGAAATACGACGCCAAGTTTGTGAGCAGTTTGGGGTCCCCTGCTCGAAAGTGACACCAAAAGAGAGCGCCCGGACCCTTGGAGGCTTGCTCTTGCGTGAGAGTATTGTGTGCTATAGCCGGGCTGCCAGTGACTTCACTCTAGGAAGTTGAGCATACCGTTCGGAGAACCATTTCGAAAATAGCGGGAGGGACCGGTACTCTGACGGATGTGATTTAACAAGGATTAGAGGAAGAGGAAGGCGCCACCCTTTTGAGACCTTGAAAAAAATTACTGAGCATTCTCTTGGCTCTCTCAATTTACCTTCTGCATTTCATATTGGAAAGTATGAGTTATAGGTTGCTCGATTCTTCTTGTTGGCTATAGTGCTTGTGCTTACTTGTTGTCTTCATCATACCAGTGGCATTGTTAGGGGGTCTTAGCGTACTAGAATTATGTAGGTTGCTCATGTTGTGTTTGAGTCTCATAGTTTGAGTTTGTAGTGAATTAAATTCCATAAGTCCACCGATTCAACCTCTTTCTCGGTGTCTTTAATCCTTTCACGTGTTGATAACTCTCACGGTATTTTTGCAAGTAACAGGCCGGCCAATATACATATTCGTACATGTGAAGAGGCATAGATATTTCAGCATGCAGCACTTTGCTCTTGTGAATTTTGAGTTAAACAAAATTATCATCAAACAACTTGAATCTGGATATCAGTGATCATTACAGATGTTGCTAAAAATCTGTTGTGACTATTTTCTTTTTTCTATTTGAAAGTGATGAAATGTAATTAAGGCTTGCATTACAATTTTGGTACAATTGAGTTAGCATATGCATGGGATTAATCAACTATGTCCAATTTGTTGTGTTTCAAATGAAATGAGCAAAAAAAAAGTTTGATTGATACATATGCATCTGATGGAAGGAGAGCATATCTGCACCGACTAGAAAATTTAAAAGAAATGAAACTGCTAACACTTGCAGGTTGTTTCATGAGAATACGACCATGTACTATTGTAACAAACCATAAAAGCGACGTCCCATATTGGCGTTTTTTTATAAATTTGGTCAAACAAACTTTCTCATTGTTGCACCGTAACTTGATAGCATGTTACACTTTTTATCTTATATCATCTTCTGAAAAAAAAAAGACTATCATCACAGAGAAGATTATATGTGAAATATTTCTTATAGTTGTTTAAGGAATGGGACTTTTGGACAATGTAACCCAACAAAATGTAACACTCCATCATCTCATATGTCAACCAATGAATTAAATATTCCAACATATCATTCTCATGAGGATATTGAGTTTAATATGGTGGGTCTAAAGTCCAAATTCAAATCCGTACATCAAATTTAGTCATCAGTTTAGATCATTGTACTCTGATGATATCCTCAAAACTTGACTTATTATCGGTATTTGTTTCTGATGCTATCTGTTTTTCCATATTATATATGTGAAAAGTTAAATAATATTGATTCAATCCAGACTATATTGCTAGTGAAAGCAGGTGATGGCTTTAAATACTCATTTCCAAAGTTGCCATTAAATAGTACACCACAACCGACCAGTTATTTCTTCGCTTTAGTATTCTTATCCCTTTTATGCTTTGTTTATTATTTGGTTGATAGAGATACTCACATCATACTATAAAAAGCACCTAAAACACTATGCCATACTCCTTCAATTCCTAAATTGACGTCGCTGTTGACTTTTAACATCAACTTTAACCACTGATATTTTTAAAAAAAAATTTGATGACTATCATCTATATTCTTATAATTTTATTTATCAATAGAATTATTTGAATCACAACTTAAAATTTACAAATTTGAACTAATTTTTTGAATAAGATGAATGATCAAAATTGATGTTAGAAGTCAATGGCGACATCAATTTAGGAATGGAGTATGTATTAATTGGTCCTATGGAATGTACAATATAGGAGTTGACTAATTTTGCTATGTACAACATATTGTTATTATGACACATCACATTTCTAACGTACAGCACATTATGGTCACGGTGCTCCGACTCCATCTTCTCAGAGAGCCGACTCGGCATCCCTTCTAGAGGACCCATGGCATGGAGGAAGGGGGGCAGGAGACCCCCGTTGGCCTAAAGGGAGCTCCAAACTCCCCAGCTTCAGATTCTTCATAGCACCGTTCATCTTCTTGAAGATGTCTGATGCCATGTCGGTTTGAAGCTGGAGGGACACCCACATATCCTCAAGATTTTGGAGAAGCTTGACGAGTCGTGCCTTCGACTCCTCAAGCCGCCTCTCTAGCTCTTGCACTTTCTAGGACACCATCGGAGAATGGTTCGGAAGATGGTTCGAAAGTGATGGTTCGGAAGAGCTGTAGAAGACGACAAGAACATGAGAATGAGGAGCGCAGTTGCGACCCCTCTTATAGCCCTTGGGTGAACTCCTCACCTTCCGACGCTCCATTTTCCACTTAGCGTTTCACATTCCGACGCTCCATTTGGATCCTTCTAGTGGGATCGAAAGTTTTCAATATTGTAAATATGTGATGGTCAATATGGACACTAATGGTGTCGGTCAAGCATGACGTCAGCATAAACCGACATTACAATGAACAATAGTGTCATTCAAGTATGACATCAGCAGAAACCGACATTACAGCTAGCAATAGTGTTGGTCAATATGACGTCAGCAAAAACCGAAATTAACTTAGATCTATTTTTCTGAAAAATGAACTGGAACATGTTTGGCACTGAAACACTGAACCAAACAACATTGACACAAACCTAGCACTAAAACAGGGAACAAATTACAGCACTGGATACACAATTTCATAATTCAAACAGAAATAAGAGTCTGAAACACAATATATTTCTCACATTCTCCTACTTTAACAGGTTTGCCACCAATAGTCCTACCATACAACCAACTAAAGCAGTGATGACACAAACTCCATCAGCTAACACTCCTACCTTCATCTTTGTGCTCAACTTCTCGATCACATGCTTTAACTCAGTTAATTCACAAGTCATTTGCGCAATTTCAAGCTTCAAGTTTACTACTTCCACAGACACATCAATTGCTTCCTTATGTTCTTCCTCTGATGGAACCTGAACATGGTGGGGCACATTTGCAGCCAACCATCTCCTATAGTCTTTTTTCTCACTTGTAAAAACCGCACCTCATTAGATCATCCTACAATGAGATTCAAAGCATTCTAAAGAACAGGTGCATTAAAGCAAGTCAAATCAGAGCAAAATTGAACCCTTACCTGTTGATTCTCCTCGCATTTGAAGAAGAATTCACGTACGTGTTGGCCTTCTTGCTCTGCAACCTAAAGACCCGCTTTTCACACTTTGGACAATCAACCAGGGGGAGTTGCCGCACATCCAGACTGGTCGCCAGGCTCTAAGACGTCACAGCCTTCACCGAGCTAGATGAAACCCTAGGCACTGACATGGATCAGCGGGAAGACACCAGGGACATGGTCCCGCGCCACTTGTTCTCAACGTCGATGCTTGGGCTCGAACACCGGTTACCGAGCAATGGGGAACGAGGATAACCAAGAGAGCGAGCGAGACTCGAGCAATGGAGAACGAGGATGACCAGGAGAGCGAGCGAGAATGGAGAGGATGCCAGTGCGTGCGATAGAAGAAGAAAGGGGAAGGGCAATTTCAATACAAATAAAAATTAGCAATAGTGTCGGTCATGTATGACATTAGTGGAAACCGATATTACAAATAGCAATAGTGTCGGTCATGTAGGAAGTCAGCGAAAATCAACATTATAATTGGCAATAGTGTCGGTCAAATATATTGACATCATCTTTGAGCGACATTACAGTACTGCCAATTAACATATCCTAGAATCATCGATGAACACATGTTGATCATTACAAAATAGAAATATCATTACAAACTACAGTAGCGACACTTTACAAACTCTTTTCAAATACATGTCTTCAAGAGGGTTGACAGAGCCTAGAACGGCAAGGACCGCATCTACCTGCTGCTCAACGGTGGCAACGTTCTCGAAGGCCGATGCCTATCACTCGTCTGGCTCAGCTCGCGCCCGAAAGAGAACGCAGAGATTAAATACAAGATGTAGGCTAACAGACTAAAAATGTCATGATGTCAGTGATGCAAGGGTGAGTGAAGCTAGATCTGGACGTTGTGGATGAGCGTCCGCAAGCTCTTCACTTTGCGTCGGCCACCGCAAGATGAAGATCATGCAGACGCTCATCAACAACGTCCAGATCTAGCATATGTCATCTTTGCACTTCTGGTATCATGATATTTTTATTGTTCTAGCCTACATCTTGTACTTATCTCTGCATTCCCTTCCGGGCGTCCGAGCCAGACGAGTGACAAGTACCGACCGCTGAGAATGTCGCTGCAGTTGAGCAGCAGGTAGACGCGGCCCCTACCGTTCCAGGCTCTGTCAACCCTGTTGACAGAAATTACAGGACACTAAACTTGTGAATGAGTCCTAAACTCACTGCCAGAAACCCTAATCTATAAACCCTAATAATTTGATCTGACAAACCTACATCAAATAAGAATAACAGATTCGGTAAACAAATGATGTTGCAAACAGATCTGACAGGCGAAATACAGAATTTGTATATGCTCACCAGGCTACCCGTGCGCGACTGGGCATCATAAGTAACAATCGAAGAAGGACCATACGCGTGGCGTGACAGGAGGAGCGGCGGTAGTTTGAGAGAGGAGGAGGGCCAGCGTGCGGCGGCTGAGGGGCGACGGTGTGCTGACGATTGAGAAGCAAGGGGGCGGGATACTTATATATAGGCGAGAATGACTAGGGTTTATTTAGTCGTGTCGGTCAGTTTGACATGACCAATAACCGACATTACAAGGACAATAGTGTCAGTGATTTACAACCATAGTGTCGGTAGCTGCCTGACCGAAATTAGAACATCACTCATTAAACATAACTTCAAACATTTTGATGCTTTTAAGCATGAAAATTTTCATTATTTTGTACAATGTTTTCTAGTAGATGGTATGCATTCTTATTTCATTTTTAACATATTTTTTAGAAATTTTATAATCACTTTCAACCTACATTCAATATTTTCTTGTACTCAAAATGTATAGTGCCATATGATTGGTAACCTATAGTTCCATTTGAACTAAAAATTTCATGAAAAGACTCAAAAAATTCAAATAAAAATTTGACAGGTTACTTACACAATGCAAGTTAGTAAAATCAAATTGAAGATCAAAATTCATTATATACGTCAAGAAAAAAAGATTAAAGAAATTGTTGAACTTATCAACATTGTCGGGCAAGCTGAAATCAGCAGCGATCGACATTGCAAGGACAACAGTGTCGGTCTTTTACTTTTGTAGTTTCGGTTGGCGTGATCGAAATTACAACGCCTCTCAGCAAACATAACTTAAATTATTTCAATTTTTTTAGCTCCAAATGTTCCATTATCTTGTACAATATTTTCTAGATGATAAGCATTACTATTTCATTATAGAACGTTTTTTTTATAAATTTTGTAATCACTTTCGACCTACATTCAATATTTTTTTGTACTCATAACGTATGGTGCCATATGATTGGTAACCTATATTTCCATTTGAACTAAAAATTTCATGAAAAGACTCAAAAAAATTTTAAACAGAAATTTGACAGGTTCCTTACACAATGCAATTTACTAAAATAAAATTGTAGATCAAATATTATTATATATGTCGAGAAAAAAATTAAAGAAATTATTAAACTTATTAACAGTGTCGGGCAAGCTGAAATCAGCAGCGAACGGCATTGCAAGGTCAACAGTGTCAGTCTTTTACTTTTGTAGTGTCGGTTGGCATGACCAAAATTACAACGTCACTCAGCAAATATAACTTAAATTATTTTAAAAAATTTTACACGCCAAATGTTCCATTATCTTGTACAATGTTTTCTAGATAATAAGCATTACTATTTCATTATAGAACATTTTTTTTATAAATTTGTAATCACTTTCAACCTACATTCAATATTTTCTTGTACTCATAACGTATAGCGCCATATGATTGGTAACCTATAGTTCTATTTGAACTAAAAATTTCATGAAAAGACTCAAAAAAATTCAAACAAAAATTTGTCAGGTTTTTTACACAATGCAATTTACTAAAATGAAATTGTAGATCAAATATCATTATATATGTCGAGAAAAAAACAATAATGAAATTGTTAATCTTATTGGTTGTTTTTGCAGTGTCGGTTATTTGTGACGTCATTGTGTATGACATTGTTACTTTTACTATATAAGCGGGTCTTGTCGCTTCGTTTCACACTAAACCTAGTGGCATTTTTATTTCCCACGCAACGCCGTTACGCTGGCAAAAATTTTTACGATCCCTAAACCCGCCACCGCCGCTCCCATCGCTGCTACTCTGACACCGGCCGCAGCTAGTCGATCGACCTCCTTGGCTCCGGCACCGGTCTTAACAAATATTCTAGTCAGTAGGGGCACGCCCTTCCTGTTAGTTCGAAAACTAAATGACGTGGAACCAATTGTTGGTGCTTTTGGTGATTTAAAAGATTCACAACCCTTCATACTCATTCTTTAGATGTTTGGAGGAAGGATGTGGAGCACGTGGAGGAACCATGGTCTAGCTCACTACAAGAGATCACACCAACTCACCATGTTGGAAATGAAAAAAAAATGGTGTTGGGTGAATTGTGGATGTGGCACAGGAGTTGCTGGGGGAGCTCAGTAGGACGATTATTGTGGCAAAGAAGGAGCTAGAGAAACGCCGTCAAAAGGGTATCCTAGGATCACATCGAAAGGGAGCATGGAGCAAGTTCTATGATGCAAGTTCCAAAGGCCAAAGGAACTAAGCAAAGGGCACATGTGGCAGAAACTCAAAGCTCCAAAGGCCTAGTTCAACCAAACTTTTTAATCTATGATCCTTGTTACCACATTCACATACTTAATGAGACATGATTTGTATATTTCAGCTTACCCTATGTGAATACTTTGTTTTTCCATAAAAGATTTAAACATATAGGGTACTGATGGAAAGTGAACTCACCTAGGTTATCTATGGAGCAAAGGGAACATAGTTTCTGAAGAGCCAGAACTGGCTAGATTTGTAGTTCACCTTAACTTCTTTTATTATTGCCTTCTAACATTTTTCATTATTTACTTTGTACTTTGTATTCTTTTAATTTTGAAACCCTCAGTAGGGATATGCGGATCTTGTTGGTATAAAAAGATAAATATTGGAAACACATGATTTTTGTTATATAATCATTGTATATGTTGCTAAAAATCTGTCATGGCTATTTTATTTCTCTATTTGAAAGTGATGCTATGTAATCACGGCCCGCACTACATATTTGGTGCAATTTAACAGATGGGACTTATCAACTTAATCCAATTTGCTGTGTTTCAAATGAAA
>BCLG01000083.1:76310-104792 GCA_001602295.1 Zoysia matrella
CCCCCCCCCCCCCCCCCCCCTGGCCATTTCATTTCGGCGCGGTTGTCCCCACATATACTGGTTTCTTGCTATATGTGCTCCCTAGGCTAGTGGCCAAGCACCTGTGATGGGTAAATTTTGGGGTTAGTATTAAGGCGGTGGCCAAGCAAGGTTTTATCTCTTTACCTGCTGTGGGGAAATTTTGGGATTACTATCGAGGCGGGACGCATTGCCTCCCAATTTTCTTGGGGCTTGCAATGTTTATGAGATTGGAATCACGCATTTCCTTTCTTTTCAAGAAACCTATTCGTATGTATTTATGTTTGCTCTTTAATTGTAGCCGTGATTAGGATTTAACTACGGCTTATGTTCCTGGGCATTGTTTTTG
This sequence comes from Zoysia matrella, assembly GCA_001602295.1. NCBI lineage: Eukaryota > Viridiplantae > Streptophyta > Magnoliopsida > Poales > Poaceae > Zoysia > Zoysia matrella. The sequence goes on from BCLG01000083.1 coordinate 76,678, forward strand.
CGATTTAGCATGCTGTGATTATTTCTTACTCATTTTTCTATTACTGTGATTTAATTACGGCTTATGGATTGACCAAGATGTGTAGGATTTAATACCGTGATCCTTTTTAATATACTACAAATATGAGGCAACGAGTTGTACCATGTAACTTCATTTGTTGTCACAGATGGTTCAAATTTAGCATAATGTCTACTGCTTTTTTACTTAATCAACCTGCCATATCGAGACATATTTCCATGACTATGAGTACCTATATGACAATGTTTTCTTGCAAATTTTGCAAAAATTATTGTGTTGTCAGTAAAGTTTGCATTCAATGCCTTTCAGGTGTTCAAAAAGTGAAACGCGAATCCAGTGTCTCATTGGACATTTCCAAGTATGAGTCTGAATCAGTTGCTTCTGTGAAGAAGAAAAGGGTGAAGCGGGCACTAGAAGTAAATGGCGAGCGTCCTAAGAAGCAGGTACCCGCTGACTAGCTAGTATCTTCAAATTGAAAAGCAGGAACTTCATCCCCTTAAATTGGATATTTGGTTTCTCAAGCAGTTTCCATGAATTTTATGAGCAGCTTTTCGATTTAGCTTCATTTGTATGCAATTACTTTGGCATTGGCTCCCTTTGTTTTTTTTCTTTTTTTGTTTGATTCAAGACCCCCTCAACAAAATTGTTTACACGGGCCCAGGTTGCTATTGTCCCTGACATTGAAGACTTTCGATACGAGAAGAGCAGAGTGTCAAGATCCTCAAATGAGTCTGCACCATCTCTGCGTAAGAATAGCTGACCAAATAATATTTGAAAGTTTTATTTGAAATGCTTGGATTTAAAGTCGTACTTCATCAGCTATATACTCCATTGTAAATATGCTGTGCATCATTTGCACAGCTACAGTTTTGAAAATGATAATGAAAGTTAATATTTGTGTTTGTGTGGGTTGTAAGGGCTCACGCTCCTTCGTTCGTCTTCTTAATACAAAGAGACGCAACTCATGCATGTTCGATAAAAAAAAATCGATATTTGTTTTGTTTGTTGCCTTTTATGAACTGACATTATGCTTTTCTCCTTTTCTTTTTCCTGATGGAGGGTGGAGGCACCTACCACATTTTAATAAGAAAGATGAAACATCTAGGTTCGAGCCTGGGTTGTGCACGGTTTTACTCCTGAGCTGTAGTTCAGTTTGTCGCATTATGTTTTCTTCCTCCAACTGGGGCTTTCTTAACCATTAGTTGGGAAACAATTAGTATTCTGACGATTCTCAATTGCTGTTAGTTTCTTTGCCTCACATATCATGCATCTGGATGGTCTTTTTGCAAGGATCCATATAGCATATTAAAATTTAGTTTACTGTATTTACCATGTACTGCAAAAGGCTTAATGCTTCCGTTTTCAGGCAGGACGGAGAAAAAGGTCAGAGTTTTGTCGATTGTAAAAGGTACTCATGAAATTCATGAATCATAAGATTACTAGGAGGATAAGTTGTTGAATGTTTTATATCATTCTATCGATTGGGTTTTTATACATATCTATTGCATTGCAAGCTAGTATCAAGCTAATTGTATTCAAGATTTCAGCTATGAATTACTCCCTCCGTCCCCAATTACTTATCATCCTAGAGTTCACAAATTTTCCCCTTTTACTTGTCATTCTCGCTTCCCAATACACCTTTCTCTATTCCCAATACATCCCTATCCCTATCTCTCCTCCTCGTTTTCAGCACATCCCACCTTTTACACCATCCTTAATCCCCGTGCCCTCATCTAGAATGACAAGTAAAAGGGGACGGAGGGAGTATATAACTCTTACCGTATTATGCTCACAAATTTATAGTTGTTTTGATTTCTAAAATGAATAGTCACTGTATTAAGATATCTACTCTTAACTAAAAGTCGATCTAATTATACATGATGCCCCTTACATAAATCAGGATATATGGTGGATACTGGATTTTAAATCTCAGTTTGCCCATAGATCTCGGAGTCTCCTAAAGTTTGTTTGCCAAATAATATTTGACTTTTATTTGGTTTTTGCCACTATTAGTTTTCAGTGTCAAACCAGGCGAGTATGTAATCAACAAATTTGATTGAAATCGTAGGATTAATATATTATCCTTTCTATTTATATATTGAATGTGGATCTTCATACCCATTTACCTATAAGAAAGCTAAAGTGGTGTTTATGCAGCTGGAGCTCCGGAAAATTGGGAAGAAGTTCTTGAGGGTATTAAAAACATGAGATTTTCTGGCAAGGCCCCTGTTGATACTATGGGATGTGAAAAAGCTGGTTCTCTTCTCCCGCCAAAGGTAGTTTCAGTTAGCAAATTATCCTTTTGATCAGAAAATTTATTATACAATATAATATTGGTCACAGTGCTTAGCTGTTGCGAATTGTAATCAATTCTAAGGTTCCCTTTGGCAGAGATTCTCTAGAAGTGATTCTTTGTGAGAAGTGATTCTCTGATGAAAGTGATTTTGGGGATGAAATTGATCTCTTTCATTCTCTAGGATAAACTCTTGGAATCATGATAGAGAATTAATTCATAAAATCAATGTTTTCAAGTCGCCTGGTTGACAATTGTCTCCGACCAGATGACTAATCGGCCCTGGTCGGTCCTGATCGTGCATATAGTCGTTCTATGTGTTATACATATATTTATGCATAATAAAACAAACGAAAGGGTTTTATTTAGTAGGTGTGATTTCAATGCTACCACACATCAGGGACACATTAGACTTGATGGGTAGGTGTTACCCACGAAGAACAATTTTCGTTACATGGGATCAATGCTACAGAAGCATGGGGATATTGATTAAGATGTTAGTCATCAAATTAAAGCCGAATGGTTGATGTGGCGTCAAGTAGAACTATCATTGAGCCGAGCTTGAACGAGCCTGGCTCATCCAAGCTCAAGCTCGAGTCCAATTGAGTCTCTGTTTGTTTCAACTATAGATTTTGTGATTCTACTTCTAGTAGTGGTAGTGCAAACAAACAGCCTAGCTTTTGTTCTAGTTTCCACTAGTTGAACCTCCCAAAACCTGTAAGCTCACAATCTATTCTCCTTGTTTTTGCTAGATTTTGTCTCACACAACCCACAAACCCTAGTCCTCAATCTTATAATCTGTTTGTTTGTTTCAGCTTTTGTATCACAACTTTTCACAATCTAGCTTTTGTATAAATTTTCGCAATCTAATGGAATCCCATAATCCGTAGTGAAAACAAACAGGACCTGAGCCAAGGTCGAGCAAGCCTGGTTTGAACTTCAAGCTTAAAGTTGAGCTTGAGCTTGGCTCGATTAAGTTCGTTGACAAAAAAAATCAATATAGAATAAATAATACAAAATGGTACTTTAGACTATTAAATTGATAAATTATTAACATAAAAATAATGATTATTCATCTTAACGAGTCTTATCGATACTAACCAAACTCGAGCTCGGCAGACTCGTAAGCTTCAACTAGGCTCGAATTCGGCTAATTTACTTTTCAAGTCGAGCTTGAATCAAGCTTGTATCAAGCTGAGCTGGAGTAGCTCATGAGCTTCTAGCTTAGTTTATAGCCTTGGCGTCCATCTTCTAATGTCCTTTGTGACAGTTGGGAGCCACAAAAAGCTAAAGGACAATTTTTACAGGACTGCAATCTGTCATGTCATGTTACATGGAGTAGAGTGTAGGTCTACTAAAAGGAGCCATGTCCAATAGGTATATGTTGCAGAAATGCATATGTTGTGATAGATTTGTGGCCACATAAGAAGTGATCGTGTCTAGAACAGTGGCAAACAAAAGAGACTAGGAGTTGCACGAGTTAAGTAGAAGCTTTTGCAACATCATTTGTGGTGGTTTGGACATATACACCGAAGGTCACATGAGGAACCGGTTCGAGTTGGGTAATAAGTCAGCCTAATTATGTGAATAGAGACAGAAAAATCAAACATGACATGGAGGTTTCCGTGAAGAGAGATATGAAGGATTGCGGAATTGCCACAGAGCTAGCCTTCGATAGGAGATTGTGGAGGCTAGCAATTCAAATGCGACAACCTTGACTGCTGGTTTACCCCTTTTCTATACTGTTTGGTTTTTCTCTTTTCTTCTGTTTTTTTTATCTTCCTTTTCCCTTCCTTTTCATTTTTTTAAAGAATCCTTTGTGGTTTATCTCTTAGTGTTTCATCCCTAGCCTAATCCAACTTGCTTGGGAGAAAAAGGCTTTTTTGTTATTGATTATAATGTGCTTACTTTTAATAACTTCCACACTTTTCTCGAGAAATACTTCAGCATATTGATTCATCTATTTTTTCCCCTGATTCACTCATTGATAAATTTTTTTGTTTAGTTGCATGGAATGTAGTTGTATGACTATTTTTCATCCATCGATGATACACTACATTTCTTGACAGGAAAAAAGATTTGCGGTTCTGATATCAACTATGATGTCAAGCCAAACAAAAGATGAAGTTACACATGGTATGTCTTGAGTTTTTTTTTTCTTTATGTGGAATGTGGTATAGCCTGTATTCTTATTTTGCGCTCCACTTTCTAGCTTAGAAATGGAGTTGAAAATAGCTGACCAAGTGGTTCTTGTTGATTTGTTGTTGGCTTGTCTTCTAATTATCCTGTTGAGTAGCCGCTGGAATTTGTATTAGTCATGAATTATATCGTCATGTTAAAGACTTGGCTGTTTATCAACTACTTCTGGTAGGCTAGGTTCAGGTTTGATGGATTCTGGTTCAATATGTAATCTGGTTCAGGTTTGACATACAAGAAATGCTGCATGAAAGCAACCTTGCTTGGGTCTGTCTATTGAAAATCATCAGATTTAAGAAAGCATTATGCACCCTGGTCCCTGTTATTAATCAACAAAATAGTATGGTTGATATTCTGCACTTTCTCCTTGTCATGATATTATATCATCTCGCTTGCTGTAAGCTTTCATAATTGCTTATTGTTTAAAAATCGCTCATGCCATTCATATACTTGACACGTGATTTGGAGTCAAATTCTTGTAGCTGCTGTGGAACGTCTTGCTGATCATGGTTTGCTCGACCCTGATGCTATTGTCAGAACCGATGAGGCCACACTAGCAAATCTTATCAAACCTGTAAGTTGCAAATGGAGTTCACTCGATTTGGATGAGTACCAACCACTATGGGCCCATTTGTCACTAACGAATAATGTAACTGTTAGTACTTAAATAATGAAGGATTAAACATATAAGCATGGAAATAAAAAAACAAATTACTGTGTTATCACATCATAGGCTATGATGAATGGCTATATTGTGGACTTAACATATCATATGCCATGAAACAACATAGCTTTGTACTCAAGGATTACATGTTTTTTTTTTTCCTAAATCATCTAGTTTACACCATATTGCTTAATGCTTGCTCCCTCCAATTTTAAAATATTTGACACCGTTGAAATCTAACATCAACTTGGACTATTCGTCTTATTCAAAAAAATTTTGTTCAAATATGTAAAATTTTTAGTTGTGTTTCAAATACCACTAATGATAAAGAAAATTATAGCAAAATATATTATCTTTCTCATATTACTTTGAATAAGATGAATGGTCAAAACTGATGTTAGAAGTTAATGGTGTCAATATTTTAAAACCTGGAGGGAGTATAATTTATCAGGTTGGCTTCTATTGAAGAAAGGCACAATTCAATCTCTACTTTACACCATATTGCTTATAATTTATCAGGTTGGCTTCTATCAAAGAAAGGCACAATTCATAAAAGAAGCTTCTAAAATTTGTCTCGAAAGGTTTGGTGGGGATATTCCTAATTCGCTTAATGAGCTGCTTGCTCTGAGAGGAGTTGGCCCTAAAATTGCTCATTTGGTAAGACATTTACTGCACCCTTGATATTTTTAATATGAATCAAGTATAAACTGTTGCACTTATTCTTATTTTATACTAATCAGGTGATGAGCATTGCATGGAAGAATACTCAAGGAATCTGTGTGGACACTCATGTGCATCGCATTTCCAACCGTCTTGGCTGGGTTTTCAGAGAGGGGACAAAACAGGTATTTTGAGTTTGTCTCTTGTTTTGTCTTGCAAGTAAAAAATATAATTAACTGTTGGAGAAGTAATTCATTATCAGGTGACAATCCATGTTCATGTGTACCATGTCTTACATACAGAAAACTACAACACCGGAACAAACGAGAATGGCTCTGGAGAAGTGGCTGCCAAAGGATGAGTGGGAACCGATAAACCCGCTGCTGGTATTTTCTATGGAAATTTTTCATGCTATAGTACTATGCTTTGTTCCATTTGCTGCTTTATATATATTGAAATGAGTCAATTTTGTTCAAGCAATGCCTATATCAATTGGAAGGATGTTTTATAGGACCCAGGTCCTATATAACTCCGTAGGATGCTGCTCTGATCGCACCACGTGTCAATCACAGCGTCTCCACACCACCGTTGCTTATTCAGATGATTTGTTATTTATCCAGCCCTTAAAAGATCCAACAGTGAGTAGAGACAGTTTTTGATAGGTGACGCAATTGGAACATGGTCCTATGGTGTTATATAAGATCCGGGTCCTATAAAATTTCGTTCCATCTCAATCAGACCCAAATTGAATTATTGTTGTGTTGAAATATCTGAAAAACGTCTTGTAGGTTGGATTTGGGCAGACTATCTGTACTCCGTTGAGGCCCAAATGTAACTTATGTGGCATAAGCAGTATTTGCCCATCAGCCTTTAAGGAATCGTCAAGTCCAAAGCAAAAGAAAACAAGGTCTCCTGTCTCCATAGAAACTGAGGATTACTGATCTGGTGTTGGAGTTGGAATGTTTTTTTTATTGTCTTTTGGGCGTGCTTGCCATTGCCATTGGCAATCATATAGTATCATTTTGTATAATTGTAGTTTATTGAAGACACTTGTGGACAGACTGATTGTGGGGCCACGCTGCAGTGTGCCAGCGTGTTAGTAGTTAGCGGCACCGCAGGGTAGAAAATCAATGTTCGTTTCCTATCTTGTATTTGTATTTAGGCTTGTTAAGAGCATCTTCAACAGTTCCCTAAATTAACTCTCTAAACAAAAAATTAAGAAATTATTAAAAAAATAACCTTCCAACAGTTCTTCATATCAACTACCCAAACCTAAACTTAAAGATCTGTCGTGAGATCAGATTGGAAGTCCCAAAAGCTCCAAAATCATTAGTTCTTGCTACAAAATTGATTCCCGCTCCAAAAATGCACCGTCACGCAGTGCATAGGCCTAATGAAGCTTGTTGTTGCCAGTTAGTTCAGAAGTACTCCTTCCAGTGTAAAAAAAAAAACGTTTTGCACAACAGCATAGTCTTCAGAATGTAACTTAGTATATATTGAAAAGTGACAAATGTATATATTTTTATGAAAGTATTTTTAAAGAAAAATATAATACTTTCTTCGTTTCACTATAAAGATGTTTTTGACTTTTTGAAATCAACTTCATTTGTCTTATTTAAAAAATTTATAAAAATACAAAAATAAATAAGTCAAGCTTAAAGTATTTTTAAAAATAAATTATTTTACAATAAAATAAATATAATTTTTATAAAATTTTTGAATAAGACAAATGGTCAAAGGTTGATTTAAAAAAATTCACTTATTTATAATTTTTCACATGTTTAAACTTTGCAAATTAAAAATTATTTATAATTTTTATTTTAATATTTGACTAAAAATATTACCCAAAATGACTTATTTTGTGATATCAGAGGGAGTATGTGTTACTAAAATAGTCCTATGGTGTCTAGTCTGAAGGCACATGCAGCATTGCTAAGTCTCCGATTGATAGGTATCTGTATCTATAATTTTATCATCTATAATAGTAGTGTAACTGCTCCAAAGATCCAAAGAGCTTTCAGCGTACTTAGGGTATGTTCGGCATGGCTTATTCCACCGCGGAGCAACTCCACTCTAAAACTGCAATGCGAAGCTGCTCTGCTGTGAAGTTGAAATCGTCTATGTACTTATTTGTCTAGATGACTGACTCAACTCTGTAAAAGAGAGTTTTTTTTAAGTCAATTATCATTCTTGCCCTGTTGTCTGAGAGTATTAAGGTTAGTAAACCAATTTAATCATTTTCACATGAGCACTTGCCACAAACCGAACTACAATTGACAGTGTATTATTGAGCATCTCATATGTGTTGATGGTTAACGTCATTCATTTTTTTTCACAAAACGCTGTCAGCCGCTCAACTTGCTCATGAATCATACAACCGTTCATTCAATCAATCTTTAAAAATACCAAACGAGCTGAATCACCTGAGTAGTCAAGTCGATGCAAAGTGGAGCTGCTTCGAGCAAATCAGAGCTTGGATATCGGGCTGGGGCGTCACCCCTGGCGCCGATCAGAGAAGCGCGAAGCTGGGGCCGGATCACAGTGTGAGTGGGGTGGATCGTGGGCGTTGCGTGCGTCACGTGGCGCGGTTCCAATCAGGAGCAGCTGGCGACCGGCGCGTGGCGGAGACCGGCGACTGTGCAAGTAGTACAACGAGAGTTCTTTAGCTGCCGACATAGAGATGGCAACGGCGACTGTGCAAGTACAACGAGAGCTCTTTAGGTGCCGGCTTAGAGATCGCAATGAGTTGGGTTCAATTTGGGTGAAGAAAAACTCATACATGATAAATTAAAAAGAATATGAATGGAATCTTAGACCCGTATCTGTTGGTTGTCAGCTGAGGTCCTTATTGATTCTAGGTTCAAAACTCCTCGTAGGAGTGAATTTTAATACCTTCGTCTATCTCACATCAAACTAAGACTCGGTTCTTAGTTGTTCTCACGTAGCTACGATGCAGCTGTGTAAGAGTGAAGTACATAAACCCAAATAATCGAATATGGTTTATACTACAAACAAATGCTTCCCTTTCAATGTTGTACAACTGAAAGCTAAAGCAAAACAAGAAGTAGATGCACAAAGTTATGTGCTAACAATGAAACTAACATATTTCACTAGGTATTAACATAAAGAACTTGTCCCCAGAGGAACAATCAATTTTTAAGGTAAACATATTCTACTTGCAGTTATAGCGTATATGTGATGTGGAAAGGAACAGGTCCAACTTTCGCGCCTTGTCAAGTGCTCTATGCCCCACTTGACGCAAACCATTTGGCTAAGATCTGTGCCTAAGCTGCAAGGTGGTTCTTCCAATTCCCCTCCTATGGATGGCAAGCACATTTTTTATTGTTGCCACACATCTCTAGATGAGTTTTGTCAGCATTCTGACCACCAGTAGAATTTACGCACTTACAGAGGGATTAGGTGCGCTCTTTATATCGAGGTGGTTTAGTCTACAAAAGACTCAAGATTTAACTTGGTTTAGACCACCGTAGAGGTGTAATATCCTACATCCAGAGAAATGGTGAATTTGTCGACGCAACAAAGAGGTGGGTGAAGCCCCCGAGCGCTTTTCAAAAACGCCGAATCATGTTGAGCCCTCAGACTGCAAAGGGCGATATGATCAGGATCATCTAGAGCTTTTGGCCCAGCAAGTGCGTCTGTCGGGCGTAAAACTGACAACCCTTGCAGGAGTGGATGAGCTGCTCGACGTCGGAGACAGCCGTGGGCCAGTAGAACCCTTGACGAAAAATTTTTCCGACCAGAGTCCTCGGGGCAGCATGATGATCACAAAGTGGATGTCGTCTAGAAGATGCCGACCCTCTGTCTGAGAAATGCATCATTGAAGGATACTACTAGAGCTCCTCTTGTAGAGTTCGTTGTTGCGCAATGACATAGGCTTTGGCTCGGCGTGAGACTCGTCTGGCGAGAGTGCCATCTTGGAGGAAAGCGAAGATATATTGGGACCAGTCGGGGACGATCGCCATAACTGCCGGTTCTTGGGTCGTGGTTTGCTCGCCGACCGTTGCTTCAGACTTTAGGTCAGCAGCGTCATCTTTGAGATGGTCGGCTTGGAGAGGATTTCGAGTAAGACATCGTCGAGAACCAGATCCCGCCACGAGGACATCTTGTCAAGCGCATCGGCCGCTTTGATGTCGTGGCATAGAACATGGTGGAGCTTGAGCCCGTCGAACTTATCTTTGAGCTTGTGAACTTTTTGACGGTAGGCCGCCATCTTGGGATCTCGGCAGCTTGATTCCTTCATAACTTAGTTGACAACGAGCTCAGAGTCGCCCTTGACGTAGAGCCGCCGCACGGCGAGCGTGATGGCCATTCGGAGGCCATGGAGTAGGGCTTCATACTCGGCATCGTTGTTGGAGGCGCTGAAATGAATCTGCAACACATACCGGAATTTGTCGCCCCTCGGAGAGATGAGGATGACGCTAGCCCTTGAGCCCCTCGGCATGCAGGAGCTGTCGAAGAACATTGTTCAGTGTTCGAGGTTGGCGGGAGTCAGCGGTTCTTGAGCCTTCGTCCACTCAGTGTTGAAGTTGGTGAGAGTACGAGATTTGATGGCTTGATGAGGCATATAGGTGATGTCGTGGCCCATGAGCTCCATTATCCACGTGGCGATCTGTCCGACCACGTTTTTGTCGTTGATGATCTCCCTGAGCGAGAAACTGGTCACCACCCGGATGGAGTGGCTGTCAAATTAGTTGCACAGCTTCTCCACCTGGGTTTATCGAGTCTTGGTGTCAGAGAGCACCTCGCTGATGAAGTAGACGGGTCGTTGGACCTTCAAGGCCCGACCCTCCTCTGAGCGCTCGATGACGAGTACGGTGCTAACGACCTTCGATGTTACTGAAATGTAAAGGAGCAGCGGCTCACAGGGGTTGTAGGATCGGTGGTGTCGATAGCAGAGTCTTGAGTCGCGCGAAGGCTTCTTGGGCCTCGGTGGTACAGGTGAAGCGGTCGGACTTGCATAGGAGTCGGTAGAATGGCATGGCCTTCTCGCTGAGTCTAGAGATGAAACGGTTGAGTGCCGCTAGGCACCTGGTGAGCGTCTGGACCTCTTTGACATTGTTGATGGGCCCGAAGTTGCGGATAGTGGTGATCTTCTCGGAGTTGGCCTCGATGCCGCGCTCAGAGATGACGAAGCCGAGTAGCTTTCTAGAGGGGACACAAAACACGCACTTCTCCAGGTCTGCGATGAGGTCGGCGGTTTGCCGAGATTTGATTACGATGTCGTCGACGTAGACCTCCAGATTTCGACCCAACTGGTCGTGAAAGTACTTCTGCATGTAGTGATGCGTTGTTGCGCTGGCATTCTTAAGCCTGAATGGCATGGTGACATAGCAAAAGGAGCCGAACGGTGTGATAAAGGACGTGGTTGTCTGGTCAGGGCCGCGCATAGAGATCTGATGGTACCCGGAGTACGCATCGAGAAAGCTAAGTGTTTCGCAGCCGACGGTGGAATTGACCACATCCTCCATTTCTCATTCTTTTTCTTGACCATTACAGGGTTCGCTAGCCATTTGGGGTGGTAGACTTCTTTTATGAACTTGGCATCCAGCAGCTTAGTCGTTGCTTCACCGGTCGAGACCCAGGAATGATGCTGAAGAAGTGCTCGGCGACCTCCTTCAGGATGCCTGGCATATCAGAGGGTGCTCAGGTGAAGACGTCCCGATTTTGGATGAGAAAGTGGATGAGCGTGCTTTCCTATTTGCCGGAGAGTGCCGTCCGACCCTGGCCTTCTTGATCAGATCGGAGGGGTTGAGGACGATCTCCTTGAAGTCGTTGGCTGGCTCGAAGGACATAGTGGTTGAAGGTTTGGAGTCGTGGGTTGGAGCCGACCTTGAGAGGGTCATGGCCACCTCAAAGCTTTCTTGCTCACAGGCGAGCGCGTGCTTGAAGTGTGATGCCACGGCGATAACGCCTTTGGTCCCCGGCATCTTCAGCTTGATGTAGACGTAGTTGAGGATGGCCATGAACTTGACGTATAGCAGGGCTAGCCGAGGATGGCGTGGTACGTGCCGACAAAGTCGACCACTTCGAAGGTGAGCTTCTCTGTCCTAAAGTTGTTGCCGTCGCCGAAGGTAACGGGGAGGGTGATCTGGCCTAGGGGCACTGGGCGGTCCCCAGGATAACTCTGTGGAAAGGAGCATGACCCGACGGATGTTCGACTCTGAGAGCTTCATGCCTTTAAAAGTGTCGACGTAGAGGATGTTAAGGGCGCTGTCGCTATCCATGAAGACCTTGGTGAGGCGCATGGTACCAATGATCGGGTCGAGCTCGAGAGGGAGGCGCCTGGGCTGAGGCATGTGGTCGGGGTGGTCGGACCTGTCGAAAGTGATGAGTGCCTCCGAGCTCTTGAGGTAGGTCGGGACAGCGGGGTCGGCGATGTTGACCTCTCGTCAGGTCTGCTTCTGGTGGCGCCGAGACTCATAAGCCACCGGCCCACCGAAGATCATAAGACAGTTCTTCGGCTTGGAGAAGGGCTGTGTTAGTGTCGCCCTCGGCGCCCTTAGCATGAGGGTCGGGACGTTTAGGTTGACGAGAGTCGGGACGGAAGTTATATTTGAATAACTGCTTCATCATGTGATAGTCCCTGAGCGAGTGCTCGACGGGGTCAAATGATTAGTGCAGGGCTTGTCGAGTAGCTTCTCAAAGTGGTTGTTGTGGTCGGCCAGCTTCTTGGCTTGAGGTCGGGGCTGTCACTTGGTGATGCCCACGAACTCGTCGTCGTGCTGCTTGCTCTTCTTTGGCCTCTTGCTGCTTGAGCCGCCCCTGGAACGGTCGGAGTGGCGGTCAGACTAACAGCCGGGCTTGGTCTTCTCCTTGTCCTTGCACCGATCCTGGTCGAAGTTGGCTTGGACAGCCTCCTCCCCCGTGAGGAAGGTGGTGGTGATGTCGCGGAGGTTGCAGGCCGTGCGAGAGTTTTTACACCCGAGCTTATATACGAGCGCATTGGAGGTTGTACTGCAGGTGATGGCATTGATGACGTTGGCGTCGCTCACTTCAGGTAGCTCGTTATGTTTGCGCGAGAAGCACTAGATGTAGCCCCGAGCGACTCACTCAATTTCTGTTTGCAGTTCTTAAGATCCTAGTAGTTACCTGGCCGACTGTAGGTCCCCTGAAAGTTGCCGACAAAGATTCGCGAGAGGTTGGACTAGTCACAGATGCAGTCGTCGAGAAGATGCTCGAGCCAACCCCTGGATGATTCGGACAGGAAGAGTGGCAGGTACTGGATGGCGAACATGTTGTCCGCGCCCCTCGCTTGGCAGGCGAGGTGGTAGTCTTCGAGCCAGTGGGTCAGGTTGGTCTCACCGAAGTACTTGATGATGTTGGTCGGCGTGTAGAATCGTTGTGGAAATCTTGCTTTTCGGATCTCCGTCCTGAACGCCCAGGGCCCGACCTCATCAGGAGTGGGGCTCCGGGGGCGATCGTAGCTATGTCGTGGATCGAAGTAGTTGTGAGTTCATTCCCGTTTGGACTCAGCGTAGCGCTTGCTCCTGGCTTGCCTTCTGGAGTCGATGGTGTGTCACGCATCGCGATTTTGCCTGAGGGGCTGGCGAATAGATCCAGCCGGCAGTGGAGGGTCTCGTGCCTCAATCCGACCGTCGTAGCTGCCACGGGTCGGGCTTTGTCGGTCGATGCGTGGTTGTTGGCTGTTGTGGACCTCAGACTGCTGCGGCCGAAGCGATGGTTTTTGTTGTTGAAGCGTGCCGTGGAGGAAGGCGCGCAGACGATTGTGGGTCTCTTTGAGCATGGGGTTGTAGGGGGTGACGGGTTCCTCGAGAACGTAGGCTGCCACTGCCAGATTCTCAATTCGGCTATCGAAGATAGGCGTGCCGCCGTCTATGTTCTATTGGTAGGTGATCTGCGCTTGGGCTCAGGCGCCACTGCTCGTCGCAGCAGCGTCCTTGCTTGGGGTGTCGGCCCTTGCAGCGACAGATTTACGCCGGAGGGCCTGCTCGACGGTGGAGATTGCTCGATGATGTAAAGAGGTGTTGCCATCTGGAGTTTTGCCGAGAGGTGTTTCCTCTGCGGCCTTGGGAGCCTCAGCATGAAGCACTCCCGCGTCAGGTCGTGACCCAACACCGTGTGAACTCGACGATGGCGGGCCGTGCGCCTCTTGCGTGGGGCCTGAAGACGAAGCCTACCGCCTTGGTCGGGGACGAAATCTAGGCTTCCGAAGTGGAAGGCCTGGCCGGCGGTGAAGACGGGGATGCACTAAGACTGACCATCACGAGTGACGGTGACCGTGAAGCTTCCAAAATGGAGGTGAGAGATCGAAGCCTCTCCCACCAGAGCGAAGATCGAAGCCATTGACAAAAACAAAGCGAAAACGCACCACAGAAAAATTCTCTTCCTAGCGCGCCAACTGTCGGCGTTCTGACCAACAGCACAGTAGAATTTACGTATTTGGAGTGGGATTAGGTGCGCTCTTTGTATCGAGGTGGCCTAATCTACGGAAGACTAAAGATTTAACTTGGTTTGGGCCACTGCGGAGGTGTAATACCCTACGTCCAGAGAGATGGTGGATTGTATAAGCTTGAAACAGGGTTACAATGGTGGAAGAGTTCTATCTCGAGCAAGAACCCTAGCATGCGTATGTGGTGTGTGTATGAAGACTTGAACTATGTGAACCCGTCGTCTAATGTCTCTGGTGCCTTCTTTATATAGGGGTCGGACCGGGGTTACAAGGCTTGGCGCCTACGAAATCAGGCGCCGAAGCAGCTTGTCGGCGTCCTTCGATCGTACTTTGTCTAGTGCTGGTGTTGACGTCAAAATTGGGTCCGGGCCAACACACCGCTCGCACGTTCATGTGCGGGAACGTCGATGCCTCTTCGACGCCGGGTTTGGATAGCACCAAGACAACCCCGCCTCGGGAGGATCCTGTCGGAGGAGGATCGTCTTAGGGTTGATCCGGGCTCGGTCAGGCCAGTGGGATCGTCTTCAAATGTCGCCGGGACGAAGAAAGAACAACACGAGGGTCGAGTAAGAGGATTAGAGTTTGGAGAAGAAAGAAAAGGTAAAGGCAAATGATAGGTTCGATTGGGATACCCCCTCAATCGGTCTTAGGCCCCTTTATATAGAGGTGGGGTGGTCTTACCCCGTTCAGCCATCAATCCCCTTGATTAGGAAATAAATTAGCTCTGATTTGGTGTAAAAACTGCCAAAAACATACTTGGGTACCGGATACTCCGGCCATAGGCCGGACACTTCGGTACTGGACGTTTCGGCCCATTATCGGACCCTTCGGGGGTCAAAAATGCGGTTCTAGAACGAGGTCGGTCGGAGTCTCCGGTCCTTGGCCGGACACTCCGGGTGTCCAAAAATGCGATTCCAGAAAGGGGTGTCGCAGCCATTTTTGTTAAGGCCGTGATTTACTCGTCTGAGCTTCGATTTAGATGATCCATATACCCGTTTTGATCGTCTCGGTGAAGTCTACGTTTTGGAACCTTCAAATCATGGATTTGGCTTCATCTTCATGTCTTTTTAAGCATTTATTTCCTTCTTTTAGTAGAATTTAGCCAAACTCTTCGAAAATATCTTTCACGTCCTGGAAAACATGTTGGAAAACAATTCTTGTGAAATAAAAACATGTTGGAAAACAATTCTTGTGAAATAACTATTAGCGACCGAAATTTAGACATCTCCTACTACATTCGGCCTATCAAACATGAATTTCTGATCTTCTCAGGATATAAATTTTGAGTGTCAACACATCCCCCCTATTTTTTTGGTAAGGCTAGTGTACCATAAAACATTCAAGCACTCAAAATCAGCTAACGGCGATGGTTCTCTTAACTCATCGGCCATATCCTAATCTTTTGGCAATGATATTCTTTATACCGTCCATCTTTCTCTTTCAAGCTTCTTGCCATACACTTGGATGATACTTTTTTAAGTATCGATCATTAAGAGCGCTAGGTAATAAATCTTCTCGGATATCCTCCAACATATATGCATTCTCGGTAATGACTTTTACTACTCTATATGGCCCCTCCCAACTAGGGAATCATTTTTCGAATTTGTTGCTTCTTGAGCCTATGGGAAAAATGGTTTTCCACACCAATTCGCCCACTGAAAGATTTTAGCCTTTACTTTCTTATTGTAAGCTCTAGCAACTCTAGCCTTATCTTTCTCAATTCCTCTCAAGGCACTCAAACGCTTATCGGTGACTTCATCAATATTGTCTAGCATTAAAGTTCTATACTCATCGGTGGATAAATCATTTTGCTTAGCTAATCTTAGAGCTCCCAGATTTACCTCGACAGGTAAAACAGCCTCTTGTCCATACACAAGTTCATAGGGTGTTACCTTAATTACCCCGTGCCTAGATATTCGATGAGCCCATAAAGCCTTCGACAAGACTTCTTGCCATCTCTTGGGATGGTTTTCTATCTTTTTCTTAATGAGTTTTGTTGGGGTTATACCTCTCGGGTACTTACGGTCTGGGGTTACTCGACGGCCCAAGCTACAGTCTACGGCCCATCAACAATGATCGACTCACGATTCTTCATGGGCCCAGAGGAAAATTCTCGCAAGTTTTCACGAAGCCCAACCAGAGGGTCGGGCGCATCCAGTAACAAGAGCTATCTCGACCCTCGTAGGATCGGAGATAGCGTAACAACAATGGCTTGGCCGCCCGATGGCCAAGCAACCGACTTACTTTCTGACCCCAGGGTCGGGCGACCAACCCGTGACAAGGCCCTTGCTGGACAAAGATTCCTGGCGACTGTACAGAGGAGGCATGGAGGTAAAGCAAACGATTAAGCAACTTTGTCCCCCCGACGCAGAACTGGGGATAGGTGAAGGACGACAGCCGGCGCCAGAGGACCGTCAGGTGCCAGGGAATCACCATGAGATCATTCGTGAAGATGCCATCAGCTCCACCCGTCAGAGGAGGTCTGTTTTCGTGGAGGCCAAGTTTGATGGCGGCCCCGCTCGTCAGAGGAAGCTCCATCTCGTGGGGACCAAGTTTGGCTGCTACCCCACCTGTCAGAAGACATTCAGTTCCGTGAGTACCAAGTTTAGTTGCGGCCCCCACTCGTCAGGGAGCCGCCCACTTCGCCTTGCTTTGTAACCTTGGTCCAGTATATAATGGTTCGTCGGGGACCCCCGTACAACAAGAGAGACACATCCAGTAAGACTTATAGATTAGTTTGACACATCCACATAGGTGCGCTAGCCCGCGTAAGAGCCCTTCCGCCATTGTAATCCATTCGATCATACATGAGTTCGCCACATCCAACCCCTAGACATAGGGTATTACACCTCGCGGTGGCCCGAACCAGGTTACATTCTTAATCTAACGTGGGTTTGGCCATATCGATTAAAAAGAAGCGCACCGTACTCCCTCTGATCGTATAAATTTGTAATGTGCTAGTGTACGGAACACTGACAAGTTTGATCAACATTTTGTTGCTAGGCTCGACCTGACCATTGGCCTGAGCATAATATAGAGATGAATTGAGTATCCTAATCCCGTAGGATTTGACAAACTCTTTAACATGACCGGACGTAAAGGAAGTACCTTAGTCGGTAGTCAAAGTTTGCAGTATGCCGAATCTATAAATAATATGCTCGGTAAGGAACTCAATTACCTCTTTGTGTATCATGTTCTTGAGAGCCACCGCTTCGGTCCATTTGGTGAAGTAATCCGTTCCTACTAACACGAAGCGTTGCCCCTTCGAAGATGGAGAATGTATTTGCCCTATGAAGTCCAATCTTCATCCTCGGAATGGCCATAGCTTTATGATGGGGTTCATTACGGCAGCGGGTGCCAATTGAATATTGCCAAACTTTTGGCACTCTTCGCATTCTTTATAGTAACGATAACAATCGGCAATCATGGTTGGCCAATAGAACCCAGCCCTTCTTAACAACTATTTTATTTTTGAGACCGATTGATGCGTACCACAAATGCCTTTATGAACTTTCCCCATAGCTACTTTGGCCTCATCATCACCCAAACATTTCAAGGGCAAATCGTCCTCTGTTCGGCGGTATAAGTCACCATCAATCAAAGTATATTTGAAAGCTACATGTCGAACCTTCCTATCCACACTTTGGGTTGGACTACGAATGTATGAAACTATGGGTGACCTCCAATCAAATGATTCGACACTATCACGGTTCGACGTGTTAGTATCCGAATGGTGTAGTTCTAGCACCTCAATCATCGGTTTCTCAATACTAAAAATTTACCTTTACTAACGTTGTAACCGGATGTTTGTTGCACCAACTCATTTGCTTTACTGTTTTTTAGCCTAGGCACATGATGTATATTGAACTCATCCATCCCTCTAATAATGTCTAGGCATTTGCCCAAAATGGCATTTAACGATCCGTCTAAGCATTGAAAATTTTCAGCAACTTGTTGCACTACTAACAACGAATCTCCAAAAGCCTCTACATGTTTAACCCCATTGACTCTAACATCTCCAAACCGAACAACAATGCTTCATATTCGGCTTGGTTATTTGAGCAATCATACTCTAATCGATTTCAGAATTCAAAGTGTGCATCATGAGGTGAAACCAACACTACACTAATACCTTGACCCTCTTTGCAAACCGATCCGTCAAAATACAACTTCGAAGGGGTAAATGTCACATAACCAACATCTAAATTATGCTCTAAATCAATCCAATGTTCAACAATAAAATTAGCAACAATTTGGCCTTTCATGGATTTCAACGACTCAGAAGCCAAATCATACTCAATCAATGCATAAGGTCATTTACCAAGCCTACCACTAAAAATCGGTCTATGCAACATATGTTTAATAACATCGGTTTGATAAGCAACCACACAAGTACTAGATAGCAAATAATATCTCAACTTGTTGCAAGCATGATACAAAGAAAAACATAGTTTCTCTATGAGAGTGTACCTTGTTTTCGCATCCACTAACCGTCGGCTCACATATGTGATCACATACTCCTCTTCGGCCTCTTGTGTCAAAACAACACCGATCACATCATCCTTTGCCGCTATGTAAAGACGAAAAGGGATTCCACACTTGGGCGCCCTAAGAACCGGCGGTGAGAACATGTACTCTTTGATCTTCTCAAATGCTTCTTGTTGTTTTGCCTCCAAGTAAATTCGGTTTCATTCTTTAACCGAAAAATATGAGTAAATGCATTGATTTTCCCCGACAAGTTAGATATAAATCGCCTCAAGTAATTTACTTTGCCTAAGAAGCTTTGAAACTCTTTCTTACATGTAGACGCTTGCACATTCCTAATTGCTTCCACCTTCTTAGAATCTATCTCTATGCTCTTTTCATATATTATGAAGGTTAAAAACTTGCCGTTGATACACCAAAAGCATACTTGAGCGTGTTTATTTTCAAACCGAAACGGCGCATTCGGTCCAAAGCGAGTTGCAAATCGGCTAAATGAGAATCTAAAGCAGCCGATTTAATCACCACATCATCTATATAAATCTCCATGACCACACCAAGTAAATCATGAAAGATAAAATTCATGGCTCTTTGGTATGTGACATCTGCATTCTTCAACCTAAAAGTCATGACGACCCACTCAAACAATCCTACAAAATCGGGACACCTAAAAGCAGTTTTAGACATATCCTCTTCGGCCATAAAGATTTGGTTACCCCGCATTACCATCAAGAAAGCTAATAACTCTATGACCGGAAGTATCATTAATCAACATATCGGCTATAGGTATAAGATATTCATCTTTAGGAGTGGCTCTATTTAAATTTCTAAAATCAATGCAAACTTTTATCTTACCGGTGTTTTTCTTTTTCACTGGCACGATGTTGGATATCCACTCCGCATACCTGCAAGACCTTATAAATTTTGCATCAAGTAATCAGTTAACTTCCTCTTTAATCTGATCGTGCATATCCGGGTTGAATCTTCTCATCGGTTGTTTAAAGGGCTTAAAACCAGATTTGATTGGAAGCGGATGCTCAACTAGCTCACGGCTCAACCCGGGCATTTCATTATAATACCATGCAAAGTAGTTCACATATTCTTTTAGCAAACCGATTAGCTTTATCTTGTAACTGGCTTTTAGATTTTTCTTTAAAAAAGTTGGCCTAAGATTATCATCGCTGCAAAGATTCACCTCCTCAAGAGGGTCGGCCGACGTAAATCTTTGTCCTAACTTATCCATGTCTTTTATTTCCTCTATAGTTTCGCACATATCGTTCATGTTGGATCGATAGTGTTTCACTTTTTTTTTGCAATCAATCCAGATTAGACTCTATTAAATCACATTATATGGTTGGGCCGATTTTCCATCGGCTTGACATTGAGGGTACAAAACCATATCTAGTCACACTAAAAAAGTCATAATCCATCAAGTCTAAACCAGTCAAGTACTTGACGGTATCATGAGGCAAGGAAGATGAATCGGCAATAGCAACACAAGCCGATGCATCCGCGTGCACAACCTCTACATTATCACCAACCCATTGTATCAAAAATTGATGCAATGTAGAAGAAACACATCTATTGGCATGAATCCAATCATGCCCTAAGATCAAGCTATAACTACCGCGCACATCGGCAACAAAGAAAGCGGTAGCCATAGTCTTGCTCCCAACGGTGAGCTCCATAGAAGCGACCTCTTTAGCCTCGACAGGGTCTCCTACCACACCGTTCAAAGTCATGTTGGTCCGGATGAGCTCGTCATCGGTCTTACCGTGCTTCTTAAACAAAGAATAGGACATTAGATTAACAATCGCACCGCCATCTACAAGCATGCGAGAAATTGGTGTGCCATTGATATGACCTCTCACATAGAGGGGTTTCAAATTGTTTTCCGATTCCTTAGGCTTCTTAAAGATAGCACTTTTCGATCCAAAGTCGAATTGTGCCATGACCTCTTCTTCCTCTACTAAAGAATAATCAGAAAGAGATAAACAAATGGTTTTAAGTCTATAACTTCCCGAGGAGTTGTAGGCTCGTAGTCTAAGAGGTCGTGGTCATCAAACTCGAACATATCGACGTCTCTCATAGGCGAAGGTGGTGTAGAGTCCTCTCCCAAGATGGCGTCGGCCAAGCTTAGTGCCTTCGGAGTAGCCACCGCTTTCTTGACTCTCCACTGCTTACTTTGAGGGACCATCGGCTTGATCTCGTTGAAGACCTTGTCTCTCTTCTTCTCCACCTCCTCCTCTCGAATCTTTCAGAGGCGCAGCCTTTAAAGCTTCCTCTTTTGAGTGTGGATCAAGCCAGGTGGACACCACCTCGGTTGCGTGTATTTGGAGGAGCTCTTGCTGCTGCTTAGCTTCATGGTCATGGGAAGTCTTTTCGACTGGATCATCTAAAGTGATCGGTCCCGCGAAGACTCCATCGATTTTGACATCAGCTGTGTCGATTTTCACGACACCTCCAGATGCGCTTTCTTGATGAACAACAGTAGAAAGGGCAGGTTCTTTACTTTGCTTCGGGGCCACTTTTGCTTAGGTGCAGTGGTAGATCCCCCTCCATGTTCCTTGATCGGTCGAGACTCCGTCCGATCCAGAATAGGATTGGAGAGCCTTGTGAAGACATCTCCCCTCGGCCCGTTCCACCCTGGATGAAATGGCGGGTATGACATCGGTGAAACGTGCATCGGTGGTATGGGCATCGGTGGCACGGGCATCGGTGGTCCCATGTATGGATGCCACATCGAGAACGGTGGGTCAGACATAGGATGGAACCATGGCACTGGCACTCCGAACCTATGTGGAGGAAGAGGAGGTGGCCCACGAACATCTGCAGTTTGCCTCATCTCCTTCCAAGGTGGGCTGCCTCCCATTGGTCGTGATTTTGACCGCTTCATAGACCCATTGTTCAAATTAGTCTTTTGGTTCTTGTACTTGGCAATAAGACGGTTGAAGGCGCTCTTGGGCCCCATCTTCCTATCCATGGCCTTGCCTTGGTTCATTTCCCCTTGCCCACTTCAGAGTTCTTTGGCTTTATCATCTTAGGTTGTGAAACTTGCCTCTAGGTCTAGAGCCTTGAATGGTGACCTCGAGAGACTCTTGAACATTGGGTGACTTTTCGAGCACCATCTTTCTAGAGGCCCCTTTCTCACCCGAAGAAATAGGCATCTCCTCCCTGATGATCAAGCTC
Organism: Zoysia matrella; assembly: GCA_001602295.1. NCBI lineage: Eukaryota > Viridiplantae > Streptophyta > Magnoliopsida > Poales > Poaceae > Zoysia > Zoysia matrella. The sequence goes on from BCLG01000083.1 coordinate 98,611, forward strand.
TTACCCTTGGTTATATCGGCTCGATGAGGCCGAATCAACACCTTGGGGTTGAGCTCTAGAGTGTTGACGGGGAAGGGGTGCTTGTCGATTTGCATCTCTTTAAAACTCAATCGTTCCTCATTAAGCGCCGATTGGACCTGTCGACGAAAAACATTGCAATCGTTAGTAGCATGATAATAAGAGTTATGCTATTTATAATATGCTCTACGCTTAGTCTCATGTGCCGGAGGTAAAGTGTATACAATCTTAATGTATCCACCTTTGTGCAACTCATCAATTATTTTATCACACTTAGCTACATCAAAAGTGTATTTCATATTGTCTTTCTGATTCTTATGAACCAGTTTGAGTGAATCACAAGCAATAGATTTGGCCTTAGAGGGCCGAACGAACTCGACAGCCAAAATACCATTAGAATCATCATCGGAGCTATCTGAATCACATTCCACGATGTGCAAGCTACGGTGGGTCATTTAATCATGTTTTATTTCCTTGCTTTGTCTTTCTTGAGCCGAAGCCCTTTGTTGGAGGTGAGTGAGTGTAACAAAATCGTATCCCTCCAACATTTCCCTAAGGTGCAACCGCAAACCGTTAAAAGCTAGGTCTGCTAGGTCCTTTTCAGAAATTGTTAAATTAAAGCATTGGTTCTTAATATCTCTAAACCACCGAAGATAGTCAACGACGGGTTCATCTTTCCCTTGCTGAACCGATATCAAATGTGACAACTTTAATTCGTTGTCCCCAGAATAAAAGTAGTCATAAAACTTGCGCTCTAAAGACTCTCACGTGTATATGGAGCCCGGGGACAACGATGAAAACCAAGAGAAATCGGTTCCGGTTAGTGATAAAGAAAACAACTGTACTTTCAAAGCCTCACTAAAACCCGCTTCGCCTAGTTGTGCTATATATTGGCTAACGTGTTTCCAAGTGGTTTTGCTATCTTCCCATTGAATTTGACGAAGTGGAGAACACGCCATCTAGCGAGATATGGGACCGAAGCAAAATACGTGAGGTACAGTTTTTAATAAATTTGGTCTCTTCCCTTGGGGTTTACCCCTAGCGTCTCACGAAATTATTTGTTTAAGTCCTCATTAATCTGAGCCATACACTCCTCTATGTTTTCTATGGGTGGCCTAGTGGATGTGCCCGGTGGTGAGGGATGTGTGCTTGTTTTTATGGCGCTAAACAATGCATTAGGAATGGGGCCATGAGGGATACCCGTACCGCTTGGTGGGATAGGTGGTGTGCTATATGCGACGGTATGGTAAGGAGGAACAAAATTAACCAATTCATTCAATCGGCTTGTGGCCGGATTGGGGATGTTAGTGATTTAGATCCACTACCTAAGCATTAGTTTGCACATGAGATGAAAAACTAGTTTGTCCACTAAACGAATTCAACGGCATGTCATACGGAGGTTGTTTTACACTAGCCATAGTGGGCGCCAATGTACTAGTAGTGGGATCTACATGCGCAACATGGGAAGATGATGTAATACTAGCATTTTTAGATGACTTAGACAAGTTTTCTTGGATCATGTATTGCATATTATTATTCAAGACCTTTTTCAAATCGGTAAAATAATACGAAAGGTCTTTAAAAGTAACGGGAGGGTGCAAAGATGTTCTCACATTGGAAGCACCTATGGCCGCGTCGTCGACGACGGTCAGAAGAACGGGCTCCTTCACTTGAGAGATCGTGCCTTGACGGTCCTTCTTGAAACACGCTAAGTACTCCTGCAGCTCCCGCTTTTCTCGCGCCGGCGCGTCTCTTCGGAGGCCTTTCGGCACTCTAGGAATGCCTTGCGCGCCTCCTCGGGCAACTCCTTTAAGGATGGTATGACGATGTTCGTCGTGGAGATCTCGAAGGTCATGGTGGAAAACGACGATTCGGTTTGTGCAACCAGAATCACTCGTTCCCCAACGGCGTCGTAAAAAGTGTGTTGACGTCGAAATTGGGTTCAGGCCAACACACCGCTCGCATGTCCGTGTGCGAGAACGCCGACGCCTCTTCGACGCCGGGTTTGGACAGCACTTAGACAACCCTGCCTCGGGAGGGACCCCATCGGAGGAGGATCGTCTTAGAGTTGATCCGGGCTCGGTTAGGCCAGCCGAATCGCCTTCAAACATGTCGGGACGAAGAAAGAATGACACGAGGGTCGAGTAAATGGATTAGAGTTTAGAGAAGAAAGAAATGGTAAAGGAAAATGATAAGTTCGATTGGGATACCATCTCAATCCGCCTTAGGCCTCATTATATAGAGGTGGCTGGTCTTACCCCGTTCAGCCACGAATCCCCTTGATTAGGAAACAAATTAGCTCTGATTTGGTTTATCCCTTGATTAGAAAACAAATTAGCTCTGATTTGGTGTAGAAATTGCCAAAAATATACTTGGGCACCAGATACTCCGGCCCTAGGCTGGACACTTCGGTACCAGACGTTTCGGCCCATTGTTGGACTCTCTGAGGGTCAAAAATGCGGTTTCAGAAGGTGGTCGGCCGGTGTCTCCAGCCCTTGGCCGAACACTCCGGTACCTTACTGGACACTCAGGATGTCCAAAACTGCGATTCCAGAAAGGGGTCTGCCGAGTCTCCAGCCCTGTCGTAGCCATTTTTGTTAAGGCCGTGATTTACTCGTCTGGGCTCCGATTTAGATGATCCATGTACCCGTTTTGATCGTCTCGGCGAGGGCTACATTTTGAAACCTTCAAATCAAGGATTTGGCTTCATCTTCATGTTATTTTAAGCATTTTTTTCCTTCTTTTAGTAGAATTTAGTCAAACTCTTCGAAAATATCTTCCACGTCCTAAAAAACATGTTGAAAAACAATTCTTGCGAAATAACTATTACCGACCAAAATTTAGACATATACTATTTTTGGCTTATCAAACATAAATTTCCGATCTTCCCGGGATACAAAGTTTGAGTGTCAACAACTGGGGACTAAAGTTGCTTTGCCATTAGCTTTACCGCCCATTGGACTGCTTCGCCTCCTGCTAGATTGTTTTATCTCCTGCTAAGTTGCTTTACCTCCTGTTGTACGTCGTCAGGAATCTTGGTATTTGTCAGAGGTTGGTCGTTGAGGCGGTGGCCAACCCATGGGGTCGGACTTGTAAGGCTGTTCCCGACTGTCGGTCGGTTGGGTTTTATCGTGTTTTGGCCCCGACCTTTGGGTGGTCGGGTTGGTGTCTTCGGATGAGCCTAACCATCGGGAGCCGTACGACGTCTTTGGGCGACCCCGATCCTAAGGGGTCAGGACATCTCTCTGTAGTTTAACGTGATGAAGTCCTTTGTGAGCAGTGAATTGGACTGTGGGCCGTGTCCACGGCTGTGCCTTTGTATCTCTACTGGGTCCATAGGTACCTGGGGTTCATGATCCCGACAAGTTTTGCTTCGTTTATTTGTATTATTGATCTCAGTTGAACTCATTTACTTAGAGCACAAAAGTGCTTAGGACATTAATTCTCGTGAATCCTTGGCATCATACCACCGTTTTGCATGTTTCTTAGAGCATCGTACGGATGGAAGTTAACAGGCATATGGTTTAATGGGTTTTGAGAGAACATATGACGTTTAGGCCCGTTAGGAACATGGCAATTTTCTTAAATTTTAGGTTTTCTGTGAAATTTAACTAATTTCTATAAAAAATTCTATATGATTGATATACTCTCTCCGTTGACTTTTATATGTCGTTATAGCTTTGGGTACGGGAATTAAAAAAAGTGAACTCAGAAAATGAAGAGTAAAGAGATAGAGATAGAGATTTATTGAAAAGAGAGAAAATGTATTGGAAAGAGAGAAAGGTGTATTGGAAAGTGAGAATGAAATATATTGAGAAACAAATTTTGAATGCTAGAATGACTTATATTTGTGAACGGAGGGAGTAATATTTGTGTTCCAAGCAGAGTTTTAATATAGAAAGATAAAAATGCATACAAGTTATTGAAAACTCGGCTAGATGATAGTTGTATCATTATTCTTACCCCATATCACTGATCAACGAGCGTGGACACGTTCCCAGCAGGACCATCCGATCATGCCCATCCGCACCGCTGAGCCACCGCCGCACATCCCCGCTTTATTCTGAGGTCCCCAGGGCTCCTGCCGAACCAATCCGTGGTCCAGAGCGCCCAGGTGCCGCAGGAATTGATGCCTGGAGGTGGTGCGCGTTGTCAACGACGGATTCTCCTCTCTCTACTCTGATGACGTGCTCGTCTAGAAGAAGAGTTGACTGGCGGAAAATCAAGGGAATTATCCGCTTGTTTCAATGATTCTTTGAGTTTACGTGACAATACCATTACTGAGACTGAACCAAACAAAGTCTGTATTTATCCGTTCCATTTGATATACCGATGTGTTTCGAAAATGTTTCACCGTAGAATTTGAATCAAACAACACTTTAATGTACTAGTTCCGATACCGTGCTAAAACTACGGTTTAAGAGAAAATATTAACTTAAGATAATAATACATTAATATTAAAATTTAAGTTTCTTATTTTTCACCATAAATTAACAGGTGGATGGTAGTGGCGGAAGCGATTCGCTAGACGACTCGAAATGAATTTGTTTTATTTTCTCATAACTTTTTTTTTATCTCGTATATTTGTTTCGAGTAATTGCATTTTGTTGAAAAATAATGATCTTTATAAGCCCAAGATCTGAAGGATCCGAAAGAGCTCGTGCGCTAGATTTGTAAGGTATGTCTATAGAGAGATTTTATCCGTTAGGTTTGTAAAAAAGGATAACACTGAATTTGTAAAAAGAGATAACACCGGCTGCATTTTTTCATATGCACGTAGTCTAAGTTTATCTCTGTTGAGTTGTTTTGACAGGTGTACAGCAGAAAAGAAAAACTTTTTTTTAAAAGAGTAGAGATTAAGCCGTAGTTACTCGAGTTTTTATCTAAAGTAGATAATCATAAATGAGACGGTGATATATTGCATTAACATGAGTGTGGCATAAGACACTCCAGGCACTGGATACAAGAGGTGTTGCTCACTATGCGATTTCTTATTCCATCACGCTCCGCGCCGTTACTTTTGGCATGCATGGTACAAATCGACGCACTTCCACACCCTTTCGTGTATATTGACTCTCATGTCTTCACGGTTTCGTCCGCCGCTGGCTTGCCGCCTCCGCCACCACACCGCCTCATCGTAAGGGCTCGGACAACGGCCTGTTTGCCCATGACATGAGTCGGTGTAAGAGAAATATACAGAAAAGTACTTGTAAGAACGACGGTTGTCTGCAGGGTATTGACGGACTTACCGTGTAAATGTCAAGGTGCATCGCTCGGTTGAGGGCTTCGAGCGCCGCTTCCTTTATCGCCGCCGTGGAATCGCACTGGCACTTGGTCTCGACACCCGCCTCCAGCTTCTCATCCATGGCCGACAGGTCCTTCTTTACCTTGCGCCAGTACTTGATCCGTTCCTCAATCTGATCCAGCGCCTTGCATGGGTCCTGTCCGAGTGCAGGCTGCGGCTGCACCTGCGGCGTGTCTGGCACCTGCTCTGGCTGTGGCTGCGGCGTGTCTGGCACTGGCTTTTGCTGCGGCGTGTCTGGCATTGGATTTGGCACCGAATCCGGCTCCGGCTGCTGTGGAGTTGGCGCTGGCCTGTCCAAAGAGACCACGGACCGACCAAGGTTGACGTGCTTCCCGTCCCAGCCCTGGGTGTAGGCACCGGACACCGCGAGCACCTCCATGACGTCGGCGTCTCCCTCCGGCACGTCCAGGTACACGGTGAACTCCGGCGTCTCGCCGGCCTTGATCACGCCGATATCCACGTCCCCGGACCGTGCATCGGCGCTGATGCTGGCCTTTTTCTCCCCGGGGTCTATCCTCGCGATGGATATCCCTGGGTGCACGGACGCGAGGCTGGCGCTCGCGCTGACGGCAGAGAATGGCTGGGACGTGGCCTCGCTGAGCAAGGCCTCGAACCCGGCGGTGAACTTTTCGAGGTCAGCTTCGCTGGCAATGTCATCAGGGAAGTACTTCCCTTTGGTTTTATCGGCGATGAAGCTCAGCGTCTCGCGGGTGTGGTCCGTGAAGCCGAACGTGTGCACGGGGAATTTGGGATCCTTGAGCTCGCTCTCCCTTGACCATACCTTCTCTTCCAGGACCGTCTTATCCTGACCGTCTGATAACAGTATGATCAACGCGGCACGGGAAGCATCTTCACGCTG
>BCLG01000083.1:104813-134191 GCA_001602295.1 Zoysia matrella
ATCGTTGCACCTCTACATTAGTTGAAATATACTGTGCACCCATATTAATTATATACTGCAATATTTAAATCATGATTTTATTGGGATGATCTTTTATGCTGTGCACCAAACACTTCTTTTTTGTTCCAGAGCCCAGGCTCCAGAAGCTATATCGGATTGCGACGTGTGATATGGTTACTTGTGATAACATCACCTCAAGTATTGAAATACTTCAATTTTGTATTAATTTGTCAAAGCTCAATCAGTGTTATTAATTCAAAAGTCTGTTCAACATACCTTCTGCGCCTCGCTCATGGGCTTGACAAGAACGGTGCCACCACGGGTAAACTTGCGATCTTTCACGAGGCCGCCAATCTTCTTCTTGCGTATGTACGTCGTGTTAAGGAGCTGCGCCATCTCCTTGGCGGCCGCGTCGAGCTCGATCTGATGGCTAAACGGCAAGATGGCCAGGCGGTCGTCGGCGCCGAGCTTCTTGATGAGGAGCTCCACGGCAGCCTTCTCGAGCTCCTCCATCGGAACATTTGTGTTGCTGCTCATGCTGTCGTCCATCGCCACGATAATGTCCACCGGGGCGCGCACCGGCTTGTCAGTCCCCGGCGCCGCCAGCCGAACTGTCACCGGGAAGTCGGGGTACTTCTCCGGCCTGGGGATCGACTGCACCTTCGTGAAGGTGCTCAGTTGAAGAGCGGATGCAGCTGGGTCCTGGAAAGAATCACCGGATAGGCTTAGCAAGCATGATCCAATCCAACGAGTACCGTAGCTTTGAGACAACGACATGAAAACGATGGAAATGCCTCTCTTAGTAAAAATCCGAAAACATGATACACATGAGATTGGGCATTTCAAAATTATGTGGTAAGAGAAAGCCACAAATATTATTTTTCCTTCTAAGAATTTCTGTAGTGGCATGCACAAATATATAATTTTTTTTTGCTAAAACAAATAAAAGGGAGAATTCACAAGCAGAACTTGCTCGTTTTCCCCTTTTAAAATGTTTTTAATATACCATATTTTTGCTGCCAGCAGATGATGCCGTTGCCATCTGAGGTTCGGATTTCGTGGTAAATATTCCACGCCCAAGCCAGGAAAAAACTTGCCCAAGTCCTGATTTTTTCGTCGAACTCTACGACCACAGGTCCACAACAACTATTTTCAGCGTCCTGGACATTACTGAGTTTCTGAAAAATATTCTCAAAAGCAAACATCTCAGCTAGTACAGAAATTTGACTCTCTTAGAACCCATAATCTACTCTAACGCTAGCCTCTTTGTTTTAGCTTCAGACTGCGGATTCTTGAATTTTCAATTTGAAGCTGAAATAAAAGGCTATCTTTCGAATCTGGGATTCATGCAATTCTACAATCCAGCACAAACATTGTTTTGCCAGATTGTGGCACACATGTTTACCCACTGTCTACACAATTATATATATAGTTCACAATAAGTGAGTATAAGTTGGATCGTAAAATTCAGACAACCAAAGAACCCTCAGATGTTGGCTCAATTAGCTTTTAACAATCTTCTCATGATAAATATATAAATATACAAATTATAATACGGGAACCATGATATGACTACAAAAGGGAAATATCGTAACACACGCAGGCAAAGGGATCACCTGTCGATCCATCTCTTCAAGAAAGCAGTGCGCCAATCTCTGCCTATTCAGCTTATGTTTCAGCAAGCACTGTTCTTTGCTAAGCACGACTCGCTATGCTTCGACGATTTGTACGTGCTACACCGCCATGCGTGTATTTATACAGCCTGGAGACGCCTTCATGACCGCGATCGGCGTGGCTCGATCGTCTTCGAGGTCGTGTCTCACGTTCTCGAGCAAGCGTACACGTAAGGCCGTGATACACGCCTTCCCCATCGTTTTGTGATGTGTATATATACTCTCTCCGTTCTTTAATTGATGTCGCTGTTCATTTATAAATTCAATTTTGACTATTTGTTTTATTTAAATAATTTTGATCAATTTTATATATTTTGATATAATTTGATTTATCACTAGAGTTATTTGAATTACAACTTAAAATTTAACATATTTAAATAAATTTTTTGAATAAATCGAATGATCAAAAGTTGATTGTAGAAGTGACCATATAATATAATAACGAAGAGAGTACGGCGCTGGCTGCTCTTCGCTAGGATGAAGACTGGGTGCTAGCGGCCATACAAGTCACTGGAGTACACACGATTTAATTAGGGGCCAGTGCTCGCCGCATGGGCGGAGCTACCTCTCTGCGGACCACTTTGAGATTCCTATCTAGCTACGCCACTGACTCGCCGAGTTGGGATATTTATGACTGTGCAATTCTGTTAATCGTATTACTGATGTTCATCTATCACTGGAGTATAATTAGCCAATGAAACCATGTCAACAGATGTATCTCTTTATATTCTGGTTGTATAATTAACTAGATATAAGTAATAGTTAATGTGAAGACATTAAAATAATTCGGTTGAAAAAAAACTCTACATGTGGTGGGTAGAACAACCGTTGTATAATTATTTACCCATAGGAGGAGCAGCTCCTAAAGCGTTTGTGCATGAGATTCAACGAATAACGTGCCCATCGTCGGTCGCAAATCTGTTCCTTCTTGTCATAGACCGCGGCTCCCGCGTCCACATTTTACACGGCGGAATATGCAAACGGCAAATCGCCTTTGCGCATCGGGTGATCTTGACAGGGACTGTTTGAAAACGATCGTAATGGGGACAAGGGGAAAGGATCCCTACTACAACGGAGATAAGGAAGAATGATGTAGATTTGAATAATTGCCAAGGAAATACTGGTTAATGAGGCTACTTCGTCGGTGAGATGGGCGGTCGCAACAATCTTCCCGAAATTTCCTTTGTGCATATGTGCATGACTCATGGAGGCGTTCATGTATCCGAGGAGCAACGCAAGTGTAAACAACTTGAACTGATCACTGACTGCAAATAAAACAAAACGAAGAAGTACCTGTCTACCTGATAGGTTCAGGTATATCTCCACACAACTGTTTTCCAACATGTTTGGTTAGTCGACTAAAAACTCAGTCAATTTTCCTCCAAACAGTGGCCCATGGACTAATTGGTTACCTGTTAGTCTGTCCAGAGGGAATTAGAGACTAATAATTCACATTTAAAAAGAAAAGTCTAAAATACCTCAACTGTTTCTTTTTTAAAGAAACTAATAGTTTCCTTCTCCAAACAGGCACAGACTAACAATAAGTCAGAGGCAAAATATACTTTTTATTGCATGTTGGACTAACAATTGTCCTAATTCCAAACAGGAAGTCCCTTAGCAATTAGCTGACTAGTTATGATTTTTCAACAAATTATTAGTCTCAACTAACAATTACACACCTAGATTCAAACAGGTAAAATCAGGCGATTGCTAACACTTAAAAACTGGATTGACCTCTTTCCTTCCTCTCCTCTCTCGTAAGTAAACAGGCTAGCTTCCGGCAGCCCATGAGATTTTCAAACCATTCTCAATAGGAAAAAGTCATATTTACCTCCTTCAACTTTCCTCCTTCTGTTATAAAATCAGGTAGCCAGACTCCTCCAATGAACAAAACCGTTCGTTTTACCTCTTTGACTCCTTTTGAGGACGGTTTTTGCTGATGTGACAACTGACATGACGGTTTTTACTGACATGGGCAGCCAACGTGACGGTTTTCGCTGATGTGGCCAGCTAAAGTGTCCTCACTTTGTTTCAAATTCAAGAATAATAGATTAACAAGCTCATAAACATATGAAACTTTGCATTGAATTAAATCATTTTACAAGGAATAATTTTTATTTTAGTCCCGATTCCAGATTCAGAACACATTTATTTGAAAATTTTAAAAATAAAAATAATCATTTTAGAAGCAAAAATTATCTAGACCTTTTAGCCGCTTGATAAAATTTTACAAAATTTTCTAAATTCATGCCTTTTAAGTATATTTTATTTCATATACATTTTCTTTGGAAACCTTTAATGTTCACTTTTCGAACTTGAATTCAAATTTAAATTTTGAGCTAAATTATTTGTTTCTTTTGAGCTCAAATTTTAATTTATTTAATTTGAGCTCAAGTTTCAAATTTGTTCGATTCATATATTTCTAAATACTTTCAAACAAGAATTGTTTCACATATATTTTCTTACGAAATCTATAATTTTCACTTTATAACTCAAATTTGAATTCCAATTAAAAAATTGAGCTAAATTATTTTTCTTTCATCTCAAATTAAAAGAAAATGAACTTTGAGCCCAAATTAAAGAAATTGAAATTTAAGCTCACAAGAATCAAAAATAATTTAGCTCAAATTTTGAAATTTGAATTCAAATTAAAAGTGAAATTTAAAATTTTCCAAAGAAAATATGTATGAAACAATTCTTGTTTGAAAATACTTATAAATACATGAATTAAAAAATTGAAATTTTATAAAAATTTAAAAGGTCTAGATATTTTTTTACTTCTAAATGGTTATTTTTTTTATGAATTTTTCAAATAAAATGTGTTCCGAATTTGAAATTAGGCCTAAAACAAAATTTATTTCTTGTAAAATAATTTAAGTCTATGCAAGGTTTCCTAAGTTTCGGAGCTTGTTAATCCATTATTTTTGGATTTGAAACAAAGCATAGACAACCTTGGGTGTCCACATCTGCGAAAACTGCCACATTGGCTGCCCACGTTAGCAGAATCTACCACGTCAACTGCCACATCAGCAAAAACCGCCCTCGAAAGGAGTCTGGGAGGTAAAACGAACGATTTTGTTAGTTGGAGAAGTCTGGCTACCCGGTTTTGTAATAAAGGGAGGTAAAATGAAAGTTGAGGGAGGCAAATAAAACTTTTTCCATTTTCAAATAATTGTTATTTCCACATGGATGTAGTAAAAACTTGAGTAAATTTCATAAAGCCCCAGATTTCATGGTTCTATCTTGTTCCAAGAAACCCCAAATAATTTGGTTTGTGTAACTTAACCGCAGGTTTTATGGTCATATTGTTTCACAAAATCCCATATCTATGAATATAAATAGTTATAAATATTGTCGATACTTCAATTTTTGTATCTCACGAACTGTAAGTGGGCCGCCATGGAACTTCCCGAAGTCAAGATGGGCCGTGGCCCACGAAGAATCCACACCGGCATGAACCACCACATGACCCCCCCCCCCTCAATGTAGCATTAAATGCAGGATTAAGGGTGAGGTAGTTACAGTCACTAAAGGAGTTGTTCCCCCAACGACAATGTGCATGTAATTAGAATAGATGTTACTAGGGTTTTTATTATGCTTTTCGGGATAGTATACCCCGAGTATCTATGGTTTTGGCTCAATCAAAAGGCTCAGCCATGAAAGACGGCCCATCATATCGTAGGCCGTGGATCAACTCCACTGAACCGAGGCTCGTCCGACCCCTGGGTTGGGCACCGTTTCTCTTGTTCGATCCCCGGGTCGGGCACTGTCTTACTTGTCTGACCCTTAGGTAGGGCATTGCCTTCGACAACCAACCCCCGACAATCACAAAGATTTTTGACACTGTGCAACAGGCGTGGGACGTCGGACGGTGGTGGGTAAAGCTGACTTTGTCCTGCCCATGTTGGACAAAGGACGAAGACGAGGACAATGACACGTTGACCTGGTGCTTAGAGGCTGTCAGGCGAAACTTCAAGATATTTGCAGCCCCACCCATCAGGGGGTCGCTCGGTTTTTTAGGGTCCAAACCGTTGTAACCCCCGTCGGACCCCTATATAACGGCGCACCGGGGACCATTGACGTGAAGAATTGGACAACTTCCGTTATGATTAGCGATACACATTCCACACCCATGAAAGACCTAGATTTCTTGCTTGAGCAAGAATCTAGTGCCATTGTAATCCTCATTCGATCAACTTCCATACACATGCTCAATTCTTGATGTAGGGTATTACGTCTACGTGACTGCCCGAATCGGGCTAAATCTCTTGAGTCCTTGTAGACTAGGCCACCTCAACAAGGAGTGAGCATGAATCCCCCTTTGATTTGTAACTTATACTATCAGATAGGATAGGCGAGAAATAGACAACTAGCTACACATCACTAAGCAATACACACACGCTCATACTGGTTGTAGGGTTGTTATTCTTTGAGACGCCCGAACCAGCCTAAGTCCTGTGTCATCCTTTTGAGATTAGTTTCACGCTATTCGTGCTCTCGATCCTACTCACTATATCTGGCGACCCCAATCACAAATAGAGTGTCAACAGAGGCACGCTATGTAGGGGGCATGAAGTAGAATCTAGTCCAACTTCACTAGTGCCATCTTCAGCGAGCAACCTCACCATTTTGGTAGGAACTACTTTCCAGTTTGGATCGCAAGTTTTTATCGCTGACCAAGATGGTTCTTTAGCTCATCAGCCTGAGTTCCTATAAGATTTCTCGCAAATCGCTTTCGAGATAGCTATTACAATCGAAATACCGAGTGTTCCACTCGGGTCTTGATTAGAGTCTGGTTCTATTAAAGGGTAGAATTCGGGATTACCACTCCAGTCTTGGGCAATATTGAATCTCATTAACGGCAAGTTCTCTGGGCTAGGGTTGGAGTGTTACAACACTGACAGCGATGTTGACGCGGACAATGAGTGCACCGGCGACGATATTGGTTTGATAAGGATTACCGATTGATAATGGGATATCCCAATTGGAACCACGACATTGAGCTACGTTGGATTATTATGGTGGGGAAGTAAGCTCCTGCACTGTCAACCCCCATCATCAAGCCGTTTCCCCACCATTGGCTGAGAAGCAGCGGAGCAGACCAATCTACCTGCTCCCCTGGTAAGAAATCTACAAACTGACTTTGAGGCCATGTGACTCTAGACTATCCTCGAGTGCATGCGATGCAACACCTGGCTGCAGATAGTTTACGTTTCGCGCCTTTAGAACAGTAAGGACTAGAGATCACTGGCTGAATCGGTCATACACCACCATCTGAGTTTAACCAGTCTAAGGGTTCTCATTGGGGTGATTCCCGTGAACGGCCTACATCCCGAAGAGCTCCTTCAGCTTTGGTCACATCTTCATGACAAGGACAACAGCTCTCCGCTAGAGATTTATGGCATAGCATTGACAGGCAATGTAGCCAGAGGTATAACATCAGTATTCATCCTTGCGCGCATGATGCAGGTGATGATATCGAAGCAAGCTGGCGCAAGAAAGATGTGACCAAAGTCACCAACCATTGGACGTGCCCGAGTCGGGTCTCATTCAAAGTTCTATCCCCCTAGTCTTCGTCAAGTTCAGTGGCCCGAGAAGTTCAAGCTGGGCCAATCGAGAAATACGACGGGTCAAGCAACCTTGAAGAGTTCTTGCAAGTCTACTCCACGGTCATCGAGGCCGCTATGGGTGACGACCGAGTGAAGGAAAATTATCTGCCAACAACTTTGTCCGGATCAACCTGATCTTGGTTGGTTAATCTGCCCGAGTCCTCATTCGGGACATTGGATCAACTATATACGACTTCCATCAGTAACTTCCAAGGAATCTTCAAAAGGCCATCTACCATGGAGACTATCTGCACACCTAAGCAAAAGCCTGACGAAAGCCTTTGGGACTACGTCAAGAAATTCAGCATGACGAGGAATGCAATTCCTCACATTGAAGATCTTGAGGTCATCATCGCTTTCCAAGAAGGCATCTTTGATGTCTACAGCGCTGAGTGACTAGCCATTGAGAAGCCTAAAACAGTGGGTAAGCTCTTATCCATTGCTGAAAGCTCTTATCCATTGCTGAAACTTGCATCAAGGCATTGGGTGTAAGAGCACACCTTGTCAGATATCGAAAAGCCAAAAATTCCCAGAAGAAAACTGATGATCAGGAGGTGAACACTGCCATCTGTGAGGGCGGTAACCATCCGGAGAAAAAGAAGAAGCCGTTATTACATCCCGAAGATATGAAGAAGTGGTGTTCTGTACATTGCTCGCCGCATCACAACTTCACCAAATGCATGCTCTGCTTAGAGCAAAAGAAGAAAGATACTTTGGAAGCTCCGTCAGCCCCCTCGTCCTTAAGCTCCACCAAAATGGCATTGGAGGGTTGAAGAGGAGATTGAAGAAGATTTTTCCGAAGTCAACATGATCTCCAAGGGAAGTACTGCGGTTCCATCCAAATCGTAGTATAAGAAGTACGAGTGCAAGGTGCTCAATGTGCTCCTATTGGCAAAAAGATGCAGTGGTATGAAGTCTCGATGACGTTTGGACCTGAAGACCACCTAAAGACAAAGCCATCAGCTAGGAACCTGCCTTTCGTCATCAAAATTCTGATCCATCGCAACAACATCGCCAAGATCCTCACTGAACAGGTGCAACACTAGTCTCCTCATGAAGCATACTTAGGAGTAGATGGGCTTGCCTTTGTTAACTTTACAATTCCGGGCTTATTATCCAGACCGCTTAGGAAAATCAACTTGACCATAGCATGCGGTCATGGAGATAACAAGCATCGAGAAACCCTCACTTTCGATGTGGTGGACTTCGACTTGGCATACAACTGCATTTTAGGGAAGCCATTTCTCCTGAAGTTCATGGTTGCTATTCACTCAGAGTAAGCCACGATGAAGATGCCGGGCCCATTTGGGGTCATCATGTTTGTATCCGATCTCAAGGAGGCTGTCAAGTGCGACATCAACTCCCTAACTCGGGCGAGCCCCTTTCAAGCAGAGGACATGAAACCACTCACAAACTTGATGATGACTTTTACAATCTTCTTAGAAGATCAATCATCGATTCCAAGAATATCAAACAGAAACACTCCTCTCAAGCCTCACAAGCCTTAGGAATCTACTATCATTTGAAACAGATTTTCTAGATGTGTGTTGGTCTACTTGAAATGGCTTTTTTTAGGCTAATTACAAGCAGATTGAATTATATATAAGGCTAATATATCTAAGCATACTTAGATACTGCTCTTTTTCCTCCATGTACTCATACATAAGTAGTTCCAAATCTCAATCCCCAACCTGTACGAAGATTCATATGGATGGCCGCACAGGCGAAGACTCAATAAACAGTGTGAGAACATATGCCCAAAGATTGGCGACCAACATAAAAGCTAAGCCTAACCTTCCAACTCAAAATCATTCGAAATCGATTTGAGGGAATATTTACTCACTAGCCCATCATCGTCATTGGATTTAATAATGATAAAGTGGAAAAAGAGCCTGGAGAAATTTATTCCATGGCAACAACTTCATCCCCACCTTGATGTCGTTGTTTAGAAACCTAATCTCCATACCGTCGTAATACTGATGTCAGCGACTTCATCCTGTTTGTGGAGACAAACTGCAACTGTAGGTTCCAAATATTGTTCACCAGTTCTTTCAGTTTCTAGATTATGGTTTCTTAGTTTGTCTGAACATTTGGGCTAGTACGACTGCATTCGGGTTGTGGTTTTGCTGGGCTCCCCTGCTTTCATGTCTCTATCTCTTTGTATTTTTACTGCTCTGTTGGCATTTTTACTGCTTTGTTGTCATTTCTTTTTTTGAACTGTTCATTGTCATTTCTAAACAAGAGGTTATATGTAGCTGGAGAAATTGCTAAAATACTAGGATTGACAGATGGAGTAGAAACTATGCAACCTACAAACAAGCTCACTGTCCAGGTATGTATTTTATATTTCTATATTGTTTTATTATCCATTTTCTTTCTGCATTTCATGATTTATATCATTTTCAAATATATGATCAATAAAAGTTCTTTTCAAAGCGAGTAGATGTCTTTACTCACAAGTGGTTAGTCACAAATTTTGTTGCAAGTTTATAGTATTTATTTTATTGTATTTGCAACTGCAGATAGTGGACACCCTGCAAAGTTAGCTTTTCTCCGTAAATTTCTCGAACTAACACTGCTGTGGTGGTGAAGCTCTAGTCTCTAAAGGTTATTTTTCCTCCCTGTATTGTGCATACATCGCTATGGAGATTATTTCAGTTGGGATTTTTTTTCGGTTGTGTCCATAACTCTATATAAATTATCGTAGTGATAAACATTTTCTTAGTAAGCATGTTAGATAAAAAAAAATGGTTCAGTTGCTACATTGATGTACTAGATACAATCATATTGTTCAAATTAGGCCCCAATTTTTATGAGCCCCGCACTTGGGTAGGCTAAATAAAAAATCTCTGCCTGTTACCACCACTAGGTGTACATGCACAAAATCATAAGAATGTGATGTTAGCTGCCATTAAGAGCCAGTTAATCTGCTTTGGAATATTTTACATTTGCCGCTCCCTTATCTATACCATGCCTTTGCTGTTTTCATGCCTAAGTAATATCAATGATGCCCGCGGCAAGCCTAATAACATTTTTCTTTAAGTATCATTTACAATCCTATAGGAAGGTTTAGTTATAAAAAATTGAAAATGTATTTTAATACCACCATCTAACCATCCATAAGTTTATTCCCAGGGCAACGCATTGGGAAATTAACTAGTTCCTAGATAAATTCTTATAATAGTGTTATATACTATCTAATTCTATGTCACTGTTACAAGACACAAGAATTAAGAAAAGCTGATACATAGATTTGTTTTAATGTGGCAATGTATCTTGCTTGAATGTTAAGGTGTGCACCTAAATCTTCTGAATTAATTCACTGCTGTCAAGTTTGGAGTTATAATTATTAGTTTGTGTAACATATATTTTTCATTTTTTCCTTGATTTTCATACACAAATCTAAAAATGGCAATTAAAAGTGAATTAATTGAACAATTTTCAATGATGGATCCTTATATCCTCTAAGAGTAGTCTATATATGTATTGATCTCATATGCCAAACCTATCACACAGAGGTATAAGCAAATCAGGAGTAGCTATCAACTTGGTGGTATTCAGACGAGACACAAGATATTGCCTAACTAGAGTACTATTTCTAGCATTGGAGACAGTGACATACTCTCGCTGTTCTTAAATTGTTGTCGTGAGAAAATGACTATGATTTATTTTGAAAATATAATTCTTATCTTAACAACAACAATTTAAATATAAAATGATAAAGGGGGGTTTACCTATGACACATAATCAGAAGTTGAGGATTCAATATCAAATCCATAGCAAGGAGGAAAAGACACAACAGGAAAACAATGATCGGGAGCTTTAAGTTGCTCGAAGTTAATTTTTTGGTATTTCGATGGGGTGGATTGTAAAGTTTTTAGGTCTCTTTTTGTGTTTCTCCCCAATGTAATAACGTCGAATTAGTTTCCCTTGCCTTAGTCTTTTTATGTGTTTTGGACCTTTTGTGAATGCTCTGTAAACTCTAGAGTCTGGTCTCCCTATCACATCCTAAAAATTAGAGGCCGCTAAGAGATGTGATTAAAAATCATTAATTGTATCAAAATAATTTATGTAGCATATGTGGATTTTCCATGTTTTAAAAATTCATTCATTGCATGTCATCTCATACTGCGGCACCTTGTAGTAAATTTTCATGAGAAATTATTTCACCAAAATTCGTATTTAAATTGAAAAGTTTAAAAAGATAAAAATTTGCTTGTTCTAGCATGGGCTTGATAAAAAAAAGAAAGAGAGAGCAAAAATAAACACAAAACCAAGCAGACCGTTCACCGACCCAGGCCCAGCCTAAGTTCTCTCCTCCCTGTTTCTTCCTTCTCTGTCTCCACCAAAGTCCACCAGCCGCCGCCCAAGCAATGGTCTGCCGCCGCCACCATGCCTTGTACTACGTACTGCTGTGGAGGAGTCATGGATGCCCAGGATTTTTTTTTCCCACTCCTGCACCTTCCGAAGCAAGCCAAGCACCCAGCATTCTTATCCGTTTCTCCCTCACTCACTCTCTTCACCGGTTGGAAAAATATCTGCAAGAACCGCCTTACCAGCCCTTAAAACCGTCCTAGGATGCCACACGCTCATTCATTTCGCCATTCCACCTCCCCAGCGAGAGAAATTGGCCAAGAATCGAGTGTAATTTTGAAGAAATCGGAGAATCCCCAAATTCCGGCCGCTGCCGCCATTGCCGGAAATTGAAGCTCCTCCGGTGAGCTCCGTTTCTATTCCTTGAGTCTAGAGCTTACCTACAGGGCGCTGACCCCCTCTGCATACCTTTTGTTCCAAGATTTTGTGGAAATCATGGCTGTCGTCACCGTAGCAGTCCGTTCTTCACCGATGACGCTCGCCGCCTGCACAGCTCGGGCCATCACCATCCCGACTGAGCTTAGGTGAGCTTCTATGCATCACGTAGTTGGATACTCGTGGCCTGAAATTAGTCAAAGTCGCCTGTGCTTTGCGCGCTGCGCCGGAACTCGCCGCACTGCCGCGGCAGTCGCGACGCCGCATCTGCAGTTGCACGCTGCTCAAGATGACCACCAGGAGGTAGCTCTCAACCTCGCGCACCCATCCTGCTATGTCCCAGCCGGAGCTAGAGTGGACTTTGCCGCCGGCGAGCTGGACCAGAGCCGTTGCTCTGCTCATGCTTTGCCTGTGCGAGTTTCCAGCAGGAAAGGAAATGGAATACGTAGGTAGAAAGGGCAAAAGAAGCTCTCGGCAGGCCAGCTACCCAGCTTTCCTTTAACTAATTAACTACGGTTACCAAATTTGCATCCCAAGACTTTAGCTCAATCTACAAATAGATTTTAGAACAAAGTTATTAAAAACCTATACACATATTTAGGCAATGCTTGATGCAATTAGTGGCCTGTAGAGTTGTATTGCATTGAAGCTCCTCAGGAGAAGCCCTTAGTCTAAGATCATTGCATTTATAAGAGAACATGATACTTTATTAATACAAATAATTTAGACACTATATAGTAGATATGCACCTGAATGCATTTAACACTTATTCCATATTTCTACTACATTTTCTAGTGTGGCTACAATTATAGAAAAGTTCATGCAGATGTTAATTATAATTTATTTTTGGACATGATTATGAGTTTTCTTTCAAGCTTTTATGGGAATAAGAATCATTAAAATATTGTAACAGAATTAGGGTCACAATAATATTTCACTTTCTTGCAATTAAATATACTGCTCACGCACATACCTATAGGTTTATATGTTTTACATATTATATGCTCTAGTTTTCATTAAAATAAACGGTAGACATACATCTACGGCTTTAAGGATTGATTTAATCTAGAACTTATATAATAGATATGCACAGAAATACACAATCGCTATAATTAAACTCCATGAATTTAGTTCTAATTATTGTTTATATCTACTAAAATAAGAACTTTACACATATCCGCTTTAGACTTTAAATTGATTAAATCAATCGCAATCGAAATAAAAAGAAAAATAAATAATATGTCTAGGTGAATATGGTCTTTATGAAACTAGGACCTAGATTTGCTTAAACCATGTTCATACATCATGCATTATTTCAAAATATGCATTCCTCATTCTTATTTGGTTTTTATTCGAATTATTTGACGTTTGTTGCAGCTGACTTCATTGGATCAGTTTATTTGGATTGACTTGGCGTGCATGTGAGAGAGAATCGTTGAAGGACTGCATCGCCATGGAGATGGACAAGCGAAGACCATCATATGACAGATTAATATAAAGGTGCGAGGCAAGCACACCCCCTTGACCATGTTGATCCAATGTTTGCAAATGAACTTAAGTGCCTAAAATGTAGGATTAATTGGTGCATAATTTATATCACTAAAAATGCTCATTGGGAAATGGTAGATGAATCCTATTTATTATTCATGTTTACCTTATTGAGCTAATTTAGTATTATTTCTTGTAACTATAGGATGGGGGTATTGATGGGTTAATCTATAGGATCATGATGCCATTTATGCCATCATGGAAGCATGCTTAGCTGCATGTCAATAACTAAATATAAATGTTAATACACATCTAGTAATTAATAGTCCAGCTAATATTTTTTAGAAGAGTCTTGATTGATATGTGATTAGAGTTATAGGTCGATAATGACGGGTTGTCATGATAGTTAGTTCATGACTATGATATGTCGGTAAGATGGAGATATGTGGATGGTTGCTTTGGAGACCCGTCACATCACATAAGAACCCGTACATTTGACTCTTGATTTAATGAAAAGTCGTGCGACCATGGATGCTGGTACGGGCCGGCTATGGCCAAGTAGTTAGTTGAAAGCTACCTTGCCTTCTAGGAGTAGTCTGCATGTATCGACAATTCACTTAGTGGATGTATACAGAGGGACCTCCATCACTACGGTGTTGGGCCCAAGGTTTATCAATACAATGGATTACATCCCCGGGATTTTCACTCAACGTAAGGAGGACTAGCCTCTGGGGTGTTAGATCTGGGTAAACGGAAATCAATGCTTTTTAGGGAAGGCAAGAATAGCGGACGACTAGTGAAAAAGTGATATGTGATACTGATGTGCACACTTCGTGAGTGCACGGTGCTAGCTACACCACAGACGGTCACTCACAGTCTATGGGTACAGCGTACAAACTCTGCAGAGTAATAAATCTATTCGAATAGCCGTGCTTGCAGCATCAAGCTCCTTAATGATGGATCTTTGTTTAGAGTAAAATAATAAATGACTTACATTGGTCTTGCATATGTTGATTGTGCGTAAAATAGATGGAGATTTGCCTTCATGGCTTGGTGGTTATGAATGATTAGGAATGCTTGACATGTAGGTCAAGTGCATTTATTTCATATGCTCACGTTACTTATATTTCAGTTCGACACTTACATTTAGTAATTTTTATTTATTAACTAAGTTTAGACTATCCAGTGCTCTTTTATGCAAATTAAAACCATATCATTCAATCCTTCTTTTGACTATTCATTTGATTATAATATTGCAATTATTCACCCGCATAGCTTGCCTCCGTTAATTTGGCTTTCAGATATGACAAAGATTCACGGTTAGGAACGATATTGGAGTTTCTAGGAGTTCAACTTCCAGTCAAATGCCTATGGTTGTACATGGGACATACACGCTGGAAAAATTGAATTCTTTGTTCTTTTCCGCTGTTTTCATCTTTGAAGGTATTTTTGTTGGCCTTGAGCCGATAATTTGTAAAGTTTTCAAATTAAATTGATAATTAAATTGATAGTTATATTGTACAGTTTTGATTTTACTGTGATAATCGTGTGTACTTGTCATTGATCATGGGACAAGTACGGAGAACTCAAGATTCTGGGTACTTTTAGTGACCCGAGATGCGGCACTCCCCCAGGTGGTTTGTCCCATTATTGCTTATAATAAAATGGTTTTTTTCCAGTTTAGGTCTTGTTCAATTTAGGTTAGGAATGGATGAGATTGGTGTGAAATGAGAGGGATTTACTTGACTTGTAATGGAATCAATCCCATCCAATCCACCCACTACAAGGGTAACATCCCTATTGCAATGCATATATGTGTTGCTAAAAGTCCAAATAAGCGTTCGTAGGATCTATAGCAACGCATTTAACATGCGTTGCAGGAAGTGGCGTTGCCAGAGGCTTTTACAACACATATTTATGCATTGGTAATTACGGCATATAACCATTGCAAGATTGCCGTGGATGATAGCAACGCTTCCATGCGTTGGCATATCATAGGACAAGGCAGCCAGATTTTTTTTATTTTTATGATTATAACATTTTTCAAAGTCAATTTAAGTCGTTTCTATACAATTTCACCAAATTCAAGCAACTCAATATACAATATCAATTCTAATGAAAAATATTTTTATTTGATTGATCATTTCAATATTTTAACATCATACATCAATTATGTTGCAGCAAAAATACAACTACATTCGTTGCTCTGTTATGTCATCGTGCATCTCCAAGCTTTTACATCTCCCCGCACCGTAGTTTGAAATGCTGTCTTGATACGAAATGACGCAGGTCCGCATAGTAGTAAATAAGAAACACCAATCTTTATCCCATCGTTGAACTGCTATTGCCACCAAGTAACCTTGAAAGAGGGAAGCTTTATAAGATACAGCTACTCCAGGGTTTCTTTAAGTTTCTTTTTCATATAAGATACATATATATGAGCCACAAATTCTGAAGCAAAAGCACACAATATCCTTAATGTTCTCAAGTCTTTTTGCTTATCATAACAGAAGATGATAATATATACATACCTGAAATAAGTCCTGGTTATCTGCAGAGTTCGCATGATTCAACATATTTACGGAAGATGCAATGACTTGAAGGTACTGAAGCAAACAAGTAGTGAGATAAAAAAAAAACAGCTACAATTCTTTTCACAATATCTTGTTCAAATTCTTACAGCTACAGGAGGAGAAATGATTCTTACTAGTCATAACAGGAAGAAACAGCCAATCTAAGAAATATGATGTATCTCCCAGAATGCTTACCATAATCTTAATCAAGATTTCTGGGGCAGATGTAGTTAATCACCTAACCACCGACTGCAATCAAAGCACAAAAAAAAACAAATTGTATCCTAAATAATTACATTGCAGTACAATAAAAACATTTTTCCTCAGTTGCCCACAAGCTAGTATAGTGTACTAGGAATCAAGGAAGTCTTCAGAATTTTAATAAGAAAAATACCCTGCCACGCCCTTGCTTCTGAATAACTGTGGATATGCTTGTTGTCCCCTATGAGGAAATGTTCAAATCAAGGGTTAACCCTGAAACATTTATCTTGAACCGAAAGGGAAACACAAATGCACTACAATAAACATCTACAAAATCTGGTCGAAACTTTATTCTATCACTTATCATGAAGATAAAAGAAAAGTAGAGACTCACAGTGACCAAGACAATTTTGATTTGCTCCAGCTCCAACAAGCACCTGAAAGGCTTCAGTTAAGTTTTTGTATGCTGTTTCATTTAGGTCATGAGGTTTTCTCTTCTTCAGTTAGCACCTCAAAGCAAGACTGTTTTTCTGTGCTTCAGTTAGCACCTCAAACAGCGCAGAACAACAGAGGCACTTACCTGCACATCCTAGTACTGAAGTATTGTTATAGTGTAACTTAAAAGGAAAACTGACACACGTGTGACCCTAAATGGGGAACTTATTCGCAGTAGTATGAGCAGTTAGAGTACGTACAGAAATTGCCATTGGAATTGCAAGCGACAGATTGTTGGGGAGACACATATATACAATCGTTGGGTAGACTAATATAAATCAAATCCAAACGCACAAATCAAAAAAAAAATCTTCACAATTTGTTCAGAGAGAGAAGCGTTACCACCTCCTCCTCCTTGGATTCACGACTGAACACCTTGTTCACAGTACTGAACCACCTGCCCTTCTTCCCCATGGCTCCTCAGCAAGAAACACCAATCACTCTGGAGAAGAACAAGTCCCCCAAACCTAAGAAGAGATGAACTAACTGGTGCACCCAAAGAGAGAAGCAACTTTACATGAAGATATCACCAAATATTTATCAAGGATGGGGATGATGGGGGAAACGCTAGAAAGAGGCAGATCTGGCGAAGGCCAAGCCTATCGACAGCTTAGACCAAGGCGACGGCATCCAACATCAACAGAGGAGGGAGTTGGCCGCGCTTGGAGGAGTCGTCCCAGAGTTAGGTTGAGAAGGTGCGTCAGGAGGGCAGCTGCCCAGATCCAGCCACGGGTAGAGCAACGGTGGAGGGAATGTGTAGCAAAGAGGAGCTGCCCGCATCGGGGGTGGAACCCGGTGGCAGACCAGCGAGGAAGGGTCGTGCGGGCTGTAGATCCAGGTGGGAAAGGTGCGGAGGAAGAGGCGGCGACGCCACTGAAGAAGATCTTACGAGAATTGACAGCTTTCGTATGGAAGATGAAAAACTTATACGGGCCACTCTAGTAGAGAAGCATCTCCCAATTGATTTACTTAAGAATAAGTTCTCGCTTTAAATCCAATACAATTTTTTCCTCTTTTTCTTTTTCCACTTAGAATAAAAAGAATAAAAATACGGAATGATAAACAAGACATCAGATTACCCCACCGTGGGGCTTGCCTTTGCACCAGGTGTGCCTCTAGAGAAAAATTGGAACTCAAACTAGTCACACAAATCTAAAACAAAAACTGCAAGTCATCTTGTTGCAAACAGCCACAAAGCCAACATGCTCAGCTGGCAAAGGATGATCTGGACAGGGAACTACTACAGGAGCGAAGACAGAGCCTTTTGTGGGGCTCAACCTACTCGGATAATTTCAGGTAAAATCAGCATGCATCACTATTCATAGACAAGAAAACTTTGGACTGCAGGCCTGGATGAAGTCTTAAGTTTGTCTATGCCCCTGGGAGGTAGCCACTTGTCAGAAATGTGGTTATAAAAGGACTATTAATTTCAACTCTCTCTGATCTTGCTAAAAGTTTTGCTCTGGATGTTTTCCTTTTGAATCGTCATAATTAAAACCTAGCTACACGAACTGACTAATAACCCACTTCTCTACAAATCTGTACCACAGTAGAAATGCATGTTGTGAGGTCAATGGATTTAAGACCAACTCTCATAGTTGTGATGTGAGTAAACTATGAGATTTAATCTCAGCTTGCTAGTTTAAAAAGGGATGAACTAAATTAAATAGCCAGTGACCTAAGTAACTTCAAATTATACCTATTACGCGCAGCGAGAATGAAAGCGCAAGTGAGTTGCTGTCTAGATGTGGCCCACAGCGTGTGCAGAGGGCATGAACAGTAGTTGGACCTTGATCGTTACAGAATGGGTGCGTACGGTCAGAAGCGTAAATACGGTGTGCATGGTGCGTCGACGCTGCAGGTTTACGGTATAACATATATACTGACACTGACGTATGACGTGGCCAGAGAGGATCGATCATGTACGTTTGTCCCTTTGTGAGTAAGTTGCCTCGACGATGACGTTGAGTAATTTAAAGGTGGGAGTCTATGAAGCCCATGAATTTAGGCTCAACTCTTGTGACATATGGTGTAGGTAAAATATCACTTTGTTAGTTCAAAAAGGATGGAACAACTTAAATAGTCATTGTCCGAAATCATAGTAATTTTGGATTAACTTTTTTACGAAAAGTAAGAACAAAAATGTGAGTTATTATGGATGTGTGACTCACGCACGTATGTGTAGACATGAATCGTATTTAAACCTGGCTGTTACAGATGCAAACATGACTTGTGCCGCTGTCAGTATCAATTACGGATCCGTATGGTATGAAGATTGGAACCGAAAGAGAAGCCGCTGAAGCATCCGATCCGATCCCTTTGACTTCGCGCGCGCGCTTGTGACCATGTACGCATTCAAGTGGGTGCTGATGGCACTGCGCGAAGCACCCCCCAGCTCTTTGGATTGCAAGTTTTTTTTCTTTAAATTTTGTATTTTTGTATAAAATTGAATTGATTTTTATAAAATTTTTACGTGATTTCTGTGAAATTTTTGTATTTTAAAGGAGCCCTAAGATTCCGTGGAGTCGAGCCGCCAGCTTTGCATTTCTTCCGGAGATATTATTCGCATCCTGCGAGTGGATTAGATACTGATAGCTTGGCACTTCAAGTTAGGTCGTGGCTTTAGCCGTCGTGGGCTCCGGTCTATTTCTCTCCGGATGAAATGATTGGATGTCCCAATGTGTTACGTCCCCACGACACTACATGCTCTTTTTTGTTTTCTCCTGATTCATCTTTTTATATCGAGTAAAGTAACGTTGCTATAACTGATACTGAAAGTTACTTCCCTGGAAGATCATCTTGGACAACTGTAGATGACTTGGATACTTTCGCTGGAACATAAGTTTAAGTTGGGGAGGACTCGATCGTATAGGTTTGGCGTGCGCATTCTTATCGGCTATAGTTAGCTTGATATCCACTACTACCATCTAGGAGTATACATAAAGTCGAGATCGCTCTATTTTTTGTCTGTTTCCACTTGTTATTGTTGGGTTTTTATCCTCATCCACTTCAGTATATGTTCGTAGAATTGACGTGGCGCTTAATTCTTTTCCTCTGCTTGAGTCGAAAAAAAAAACGAATTCTTTTCCTACTCTCCTGCCTATTTTCAAATTTTTGCTAGTACTTTGTAGGATTATTTCCAAAGTCCAAAAATACCTGTTAATTAACTATGGTTATGTGACTTATCTCTTATAAATGAATGATATATGTACTGGTACTTCGTGAATAATTAGTCTTCGGTTAACTTCGCCAGAACGATATATTGTGCAGACAAATATATGTCTCGTACCTCTGTGCCGTCATCAAAACGCAAAACATGGTTTCAGTACAATATCTATGGAATTCCCCTGGTATATCAAAGCAAGGCCAACTGTAATTTCCATGAAGTTAACAGATGCATAAAATTTCTTAAAAATGAGGTGAAATATTAATCATCATCACTGAGGATTAAGTATTCAGTTAAGTTTAAAAATATGTGTTGCATGTTTACAAAATACATATTATTGGCCCCACAAATCAATTAATATGGAAAAGTCGGAACAAAACTTTGCTTATTTTAGGCAACCACCTAACTGACCCACTTCTAATTCATGAAAGTTTAGTATTATTCTAGAATTAGACAAGCCTGTTCTGGGAAATTAGTTAGTGTAACCTCAATTATATATATCCTGTGTGGCCCAACCGCCGTCAGATTACTTTATATGGTTATTCAAAAGCCCATGCCTCCCATATTGTTATTCTAATCCGCATGCGTTTTGGGCGTTGCATCTTGCCAAATTGCAGGAGGAAATTAGAACGCTTCAGGCGTACTCCAAGTTTCAAACTTAAAGTGAAAGCCTCGCGCCGATTTTCCGTTTGTATGAACTCAGCCTGTCTGCCATGTTCCGTTGTCTGTGCGTTGAAATCTTAGACCGACATATACGCACATAATAAGGAGATACAATGCGTATATAAAAACTACTAGGACATGTCAATAACTCCTGCTACGGGTGTAGGGTTAGTTATAATTGTAAGCACATCATATAACTAACGAATTAATAGAAGCACTAATTGGTCAAATTAAACCATAAACTTAGCTTAACCACCAGTACTAAACAATATCCACATGAAAGTTTCCACTGAGGCACCACTGTGCCGAACCACTACTGGACTTTAAAGGCGCTTTTCAGCACAAGGATTTGAATTCAAAATGAATTTACAACCTCATGTGTTGCTGCTTCAGACCAACGTACCTGGAGCTAATAAAACACAATCATCACCATTGACACGGTGCGTAGCGCATAATGCACATTGATGTGCCCCTGACAGCAGGATTAACAAACTACGAATTGGGCGCCGCTTTCCAGAAAGGGGTGCTCTCCAATCCAACCACCTGAGTTGGATTCTAGCTGTGCCTGGCTGCCCCATTTTTTGAGCAACTTGCTTCGAAGATCCAAACCTCAATCTTCTGCCCCATTCCGCCCCGGTTTGCAAGTAAACACTTTACAGTGAAGGTTGATCCGGATCTGCCGACCAAAAGGGGTGCAGCTGCACTGCAGATCCAGAAGAAATATATTATCGATAATGTATATTATTATTATTTTTGTCACAGTTGACTTTTAATGTTAGCTTTAATAAATCTTCTATTAAAAATTAGTTTAAATAAATAAAATATAAGTCATTTTTTAAATACATTTCATGATAAATAAATCGTAACAAAATATATCATATTTTATCCTTTTAAATAAGATGAATAATAAAAAATAATATTAAAAATCAGCGATGACAACAATTTAAAATTGGATAGAGTAACTATGAGCAACAGGGACAGCTTGGAGATTGCTTGGAGCCGCACCCCAGGTGGTGTGTTACGGTTAACCAACCGGGGCATGCAGACCAAATGATTGTGATTAGTTTCCGGTGATCGATCGATGCCAGAAACTGTCACGTACTAGCGTGAAGGAATTATTGGTTACTGTGTATTTTAATACAACTAGCTACTGTACAGTGCGTACCTGTCAGTTGCCGATTCAACAATGTCCCGCGCAAGGCACGAGACCTCGATTAGTTGGAGTATTCTAGCGCTAAAGGACAATGTTAACTTGATGGTTACGGGATGAGAAGGAAGAGGTCAGCAGGTTGGGCAGCGGTGTTCGATTCTTTCACCGAGCAAAAATCGAATCTGGCCAGTTGCAGAGGTGGTGAGAAGAATATTCCCGGGTCACAATGTACTGGAGTACTACGAAATTTGTGGAGGAGAAAAACAAATTCCCAGAAAGAGCTAAAATGAAAGTGATGGCTTTTTTTAAAAATGTTGTGGGCTGTAAACAAACAGCTAAAGTTATTGGGGAATGGTAGGTGGAGACGTGAAATTAATCATCATTCCACTCATCAGATGCCAAGTAATGATTCGTCTCTAATACATGTTGTTTTATATACTCCATCTCTTATCCGTTATTTCTGTACACAAAAATTAAGAAGAGATGCAGATGTATAGAAAAAAATAGAAATGTGCATCGAAAAGTGCTAATAGCATTTAATTTAAGAAAAACAATTATTAAAATGATAAATAAAAAGAGACCGAGAGTGAGGGCTTAATTCATAGCCGTGTCAGCATGGTTACGGTGTGTCAATGTATTTTACTTTAATGTTGGTATGTGTTCCAAAATCGTCTAGCACGGGCATAGGTGTAAGGCTAAAACCTAAGCTTCCATTCTTAATTACCGACTTACATTCCATCCTACGGAGTAGTCAACAAGCACAAGCTTTTTAAACTGGCCGTGATGCATCTGTTACACACCCGAAGACTGGTTTTGACTTGCCCTCTTGATCTGTTCGTAAAACGTAGCCCCTCCCTTTTTCAATTGTTGTAATATTATTTGTTTTATTTCAAAAAAATGTGAAAAATGTTATAGATTTTATCATAATTTATTTTATTATTAAAATTCTTTTTCCTTGAAACTAACTTATAATTCTACATATTCAAAATAATTATTTGACTAATACTTCCTACGTTTATTAATTGTTGCTGCCATTGACTTTTAATATCAACTTTGACTATTAATCTTATTTACAAAATAAATTCAAATGTGTAAAATTATAAGGTGTGATTCAAATAACTTTAATGATATATTAAATTATAACAAAATATGTGATATTTATTAAATTTTTTTGAATAAGATAAATACTCAGTTGATGTTCCAAGTGAACCGTGACAACAACTTAAAAAACACGGAGGGAGTACAAATTATTAGAAATGTTAAAAATCAACAGAAAAAAAAAGCAGCGTCGGACAAGTTTTACCGCTGGGGCCGGTGACTAGGCTCCACCTCCGCCGCCACGTCACGTGCACATTCACCCCCCGTTACGACCAATCATCCCCACCGCGGCGCGAGTGGGTCCAACACGCCACCCACCCATCCCTCTCACACCAGCTGGGCTCGTATTTATACACCCCTTCTCTCTCTCTCTCTCTCTCTCCAACCGAGCAGAGCAAAACAGAGGACGACGCGGAGCCACCGCGTTCGAGTCTCCGAGAGAGAGCCCAGCGAGAAGGCAGCTCACCGACGCCACGCGCGATGATGTGGAGCTCGGACTCCGACCGCGACGAGGCCGTCTCCCCGACGACGGCCGCCTCGCCGTCACCCTTCGACACGCCGCCGATGCCGCCGCACCCTCGCCGACGGCGCCACCGCGTGCGCCGTCGCGCCACCCGTCGCGCTAGGAACAGCAGCGGCGGCGCGGAGGAGGAGGGGAAGTTTCCCGTGGAGCCCGAGGCGGAGGACGTGTGGCGCGGGCTGCAGCGGCAGGCGGAGACTGAGTCGGCTTGGCGGCGGCGGGCGTCGCGGCCCGTGGTGGTGGCGGGCGACGAGGGGTCCCTGGACCGGACCGGATCCGGGGAGGGCGGCGCGATGGGGCGGGCACGGAGCCTCACCGACGACGACCTCGAGGAGCTCAAGGGGTGCGTGGATCTGGGGTTCGGGTTCAGCTACAACGAGATCCCCGAGCTCTGCGGCACGCTTCCCGCGCTCGAGCTCTGCTACTCCATGAGCCAGCGGTTCTTGGATGAGCACCAGCAGCAGAGCAGCGCTAAGGAGGCGGCGCCGGTGATCGCGCCGGCGTCGCCCGCGCAACCCGTCGCTACAAACTGGAAGATCTCCAGCCCTGGTAAGCTAAGCCAATTCCTCGACTTTCTCTTGTTAACTCGTTGTTGTTCATTCGTTATGTGAGTCATGTGACCAAGCAGATTTGTTCAAGAGATCATATCAGTTTAGCAAAAAAAATCATTAGTGATTGGTTCATTTGAATTTTGCAAAATCGAATCCTCAAATTCTCTGCTCCTTCATTGCAAACAATCATTTCTTTCAAGGCTATCGAGCTTAGGTGTGTTCGACATGTCGTTGCAGGGGACAGTCCAGATGAGGTGAAGGCGAGGCTCAAGTATTGGGCGCAGGCGGTGGCGTGCACCGTGAAGCTATGCAGCTAATAAGCAATAGCTAGCAGTAGCATCGTTGATTACGCAAACACGGAAGACGATGAACAAGGGAACTCTTCTGCTAGCGCGCTTGTTGAAATCTGTGGAACCATTTCAGCGGATCGATGAAGACGCTGTGGGAAATCTGGCTGAATCATCACCACGAACAAGATCATCGGAGGCATACAAGCGCATCGCATCACCGGACTTTGTCCAAAAATTTTCCTGAACTACTACATATGTATAAAGAATGATCCAAGCTGGGAGAAGAAGACGGCAACACAATCAAGAAGTCGACAATTCGAGTCCCAATTTCTCAATTTTGATGGGGCTGTCAAGCCACAGCAATGTAACACCACCCCCATCCGTTTCTTTAGTTTTGTTCCACTCTCACACACACACGCGCGAATCCTTGATCACCGTGACATTAGTCGCTCACGTGAAACCACATGCGTCATGGGTATTCTAGAATCTTCAGAAATAATAATAGCAATCCACGCTGAGCTGTATCATGTCTGGATCTGCTTTTGTTTTGTCTTCGTTGGTTGAACTAATGGTGGGATGTGCCAGCTACTGAGCTACCTCGCCTTCGTTGGGAGGCTGATGGACCGAATCAACTACTGTATTAGGTGTTGGAAGAACGTGTCCGTCAGCTCGCCGTACCTAATCATCATACAGCTGTTCAATTCAAGTGTTGTTTTTTTCTTTCTTCTATTTAAAAATGTGTGAAAGAACATAACTTTTAACTCCGAGTCTCCATACAAGATCTGCGTAATTCAGAAAAGAAATGAGAACAGGATACACGGTGTCCAGCTGTTCTAATGTAAAAATCTACAAGCACGGTGATGTGTCCGCATTGCAGTGCAGACTATGGTCCTAACTGTAAATTTGTTCCTAACAAATCTTTGTTAAAAACAACAGCTGGAAATCACTGGCTGATTACTTGTTTTGTTTAGACTTTTAGAGTGATCAGACAACCTATGCATTACGAACGCTTTACTAAAAAAAAATATACTAACAATCGGCTTCAGGACGAACAGATATTTCACCACACCAGCATCTCCATTCGAACCTCGAAACGCATATTCCCTCTGCAAAGCTCTGATAGCGATAGTCGTGGTGGCTTGGTTAACACGACAAAAAATGAAAAATTGCAAAGGTCCTGTGTTCTAGACTAACGAGCCATCCAAGATTGAACATGCATTCGTAGGCGGCGCTATCAGTCTGCATTGCTTTTCATGGCATTTTGACTCCGAAGCTCCAGTTCTTACCTAGTATAATACCTGACTGAGAACGGTGTATGTGACCGGCAGATTGATGGAAAGCGAAGTGTTTGACAATCTTCTGTTACAACAGTACATGACTGCACGAATAATGGGTTTGCATGAAACACACGGAACAGGATGTTTTTTCAATAGGCACGATTCAATAGACTAACGAGCCATCCAAGATTGAACATGTATTCGTAGGCGGAGCTGTCGGGCTGCGTTGCTTTTCTTGGCATTTTGACTCCAATACTCCATGATAGTACCTGCCTGACAACGAAGTCCTGGTTCTGAGGAGCATATCTGGCAGGCAGATTGATGGCGAAAACGAAGTGTTTGACAATCTTCCTGTTACAGTATTGGATTATACAATTAATGGGTTTGCGTGCATGAAACACACGGAACAGGATGTCCTTCTCAATAGGACCAATTCAATACTGATTTTTTTTTTCAACTTGTGACGGCGACAATCATAATGTTCTTACTTCTTTCGCAATGCATTTGAGATTCGGCCTCGTACCGGAGTACAACTCTATACAAAATGATCTGAGACAAGAAAGACGACACATAGGTGGCGTTTGGGATATTGGTGCTGAGAGCTGTATAGGAAAATGGAAATAGAAATGAAATAGAAGATCTGATCCTTCATTATTTCTCAATCCCGTCGTATGTTCTATTTTCCATTGCCAAAAGGACACCGGGACACTGGTTGGTTTCTTCTTGAATCCTGACCCCAAAACGAAGCAGTATTGTGGAGCATATCTCTGTTTTTCCGAGGGAACCAGACAGCTTCGTTTCAGGGATTCATTTTTATAAGTTAGTCTAGTCGCTTTTCAATACATTTTTTTTTCAATATCTCATAACAAATAAGTTTGCAGGTGTTGTCTATACCTCTCAATTCGATATCATTCTCGGTTCGTTGGCCACTGTGGACATAGTCTATCTCCCACAGTCCCTCCCCTCGCCTCCGTGGTATCCGCGATCCTTCCGCTCCCTGCAACGGCACCCCGCGTGGACGCCCACTGAAACCACCCCCACCCCGCTCCACATTGACTCTTAAGGGCCTATTTGATTCAGCTTCTCAGCTAGCTTTTTCAACTGAAAAGCTAAACATTGAGAAGCTGTAACAAAAAAAGTTCTGAAAAGCTCGCTTTTGTAACGCTGAAAAGCTAGCTTTTGCAAAAATGAACTAAAAGCTGAAAAGCTCACTGAGGGCTGCTTTTTCAGCTTTTGGTACGCAGAAAAGCTAAATGTACATTACAAAAGCCAACATCTAAATTTCACCAGTCAATTTTTTAACTAGCCACCAGCCAACTTTTCTAAAAGCTCAAAAGCTCTCGCTCAAACAAAGAGGGCCTTAGCTGGTTCAGGGTTGCCAACCCAAAAGTAACAAGTCAGGATCACTTCTCTCAAAGCATCACAAGCTATATAAATGTAAGAATGCTCTTATTACTCTCCTACTAACACAAATGATCTCCAATCTTGAGTTGTGCTCTCTCCTTTGTGTTCTTTGCCTGCTCACAAGTTTGCTCCAGCAATTTAGATCTCAGGCACATTGAAAAATATCCCCTCCAGGGTTCAAATATGCTCCAAGCCTATAAACAACCATTAGAATGTAATATCATAAAGTTGACTGTTTTATCCACTCACCTAACTGTTTGGTGAATCTTTACACCGGACTGTCCGGTGACTCTATATTTCAGCAGACTAGTGGAACATCCTCTTTTGAATCTATTCCATATGATACCGGACTGTCCGGTGCATATCTTCACTGGACTCTCTGGTAACTATTAATTTTGGACTTCCAGAGACACCTCTTCTGAACTTCATTTTCAAGGACATCGGACTGTCAAGTCTCTGATCCACTGGACTGTCTGATGACTTCTTCACTTTGGCTCCAAAAAACACTTCTTCTAGACTTTGATCTCTTGACTCACCGTACTGTCCGGTGATCTTACTGGACTGTAGGTGACTGCTTCTGAAGCTGATTCTGAGTCTTCATCTTGAAACTTGACTTCGGCTTCATCTACTTTGCTTCCTCTACCATCATCTTAAGTGCTTTCTGAGGCAACTAAAACTAAAAGTATTCATACCTCATAGCATTTATATGACCTGAGAGAAAAAACTTTATCCCCTTAATAGTACCAGTGATCATATGAACTCTCGAACTAGTCTTTACCCTTGATCCATCTTCACCTGATACTCCTTTCCTTCGGATCATCATTGTCGTCCATCGAGGAAACACGCCATGTTGATATAAAATATGTGGGGTAGAACCTACAATCACACGGGTTATCTATGGTGTTCACTCAATCACCAAAATCTATTCATACATTTTAGAGAACTTCAATGGTTATGAAGCTAACATACCCCTTCCCACCCTAGCAACACTCTGCATAGCGCTGAGTGGCGACTCTAACTCTCGTAGCATAGGCGCATCGTGGACCCCCTCCCTCCA
This sequence comes from Zoysia matrella, assembly GCA_001602295.1. Taxonomy (NCBI): domain Eukaryota; kingdom Viridiplantae; phylum Streptophyta; class Magnoliopsida; order Poales; family Poaceae; genus Zoysia; species Zoysia matrella. The sequence goes on from BCLG01000083.1 coordinate 132,778, forward strand.
CCTCCAGGCAGTGCTAGCACATCGTCATCCCTTTCCTCATCGCGCTTGCCATCCCTGTCACCATTGTTCTTGCTACCATTGCTCCCTAGTCCCGTTCATCCCTTCCAACTCAAAGGTAGCCAATATCTAATCCTCGAACTCCTCATGTGTGCCTGTTAGAGAGACAAAACTCGAGAGACAGTTTCATTATCTCAGATGTACTCTGTGGTTAGGACGATGGCATTGTCCTAGGGAAATGGCCCTCGGCCTCTTTCTGAATCCAGGTAAGGCCCTCAATGGAAAAAAACCTCTCCAGGAAATCAGAGACGGATGGATGTGTCCTCGTGCTCCTGTTGGCAACAGCATCATTGTGCGTGGTGATGCAACTGGCGCCACTTATGAGCTCCACGTCGATGTCCACCACATTTTGGTGTCAAGTTAAGGCAATCCACCACACCCGTCGACATTCAACAGTCTAAAATTTGGGCTCAAACTGTTGAATCGTGTTGCTGCTTCGTCACATAGCTCTACCGCGGAAATAAATCAGATTTAGGGTCTGTTTGCTTTGCATTCGAAGGACACCACAACTCACCGAGCCACAGGTGTGGCGTGCCGTAGAGACCAAACTCTTTTGCCACACTTTACTGAAGCTTTGGCATCAACAGCAGCTGCTAGTTCATTTCTCACGCCACAGCACGCCAATTCTCAGGTGAACGATTCTTCCGCCAAACTGGTGGCGCGGCCGTAGCTGCGGCACGGCGCGTGGTGGCTGAAAGCAAACAGGCCCTTATCCTGTGTATATTTGAATTGGATGGGTGGCGTAAAGAGACAAGCTCATAATATTTTTTTCCATCTATCACTTTTTTAAATGAAAACTGCATATCAACACTTGTAAATTAGCCTTGCGTGTATGAACGATAGCCACCAGCCGGCAATAAAAAATATTTTTAAAAATTTATCAGAGAGCGAGAAAAATAAACAGAAAGATCAGATGATTGTATAACAACATGTGGAACAAAATAAGAAACACAAAGAATATTAAAATCTTAATGTAAACTGATCACCCAAATAGAAATTGACTAATCAGTTAACTCTTTTGTTACTTTCAGGATCTCTTTTATAGTCATTTATAAAGTATGTATAAGCATAAATTTTTACATTAATACCGATTGTTATTGATAGTTGATGATAAAGTAGAAGGGCTTGTATGCAAACACTCAAGGAGTCACATTGATCTGGTGCACCATGGAGGAATAATTGATAATGAAATTCAAGGTATCAATATTATGTGTGAACAATTTTGCATCATATGATTATTATATGCGATTGTTTTTATACTTGTGTCCTAACTGAAACCTATTGAGTCACTAATTAAACCTAAGTATTGTATGCTTGATTTCCACTTTGTATTGTATTGTATTGTATCAGAATTACA